>BSBK01001524.1:600000-1182500 GCA_027943335.1 Chamaecyparis obtusa | reverse complement strand
CATTTAGAGTTTTCATTATTATTTTCTCATATTGTCATAAAATAATTATTTAAATGTTTTAATTTAAATGAAATGTTTATTTATGATGTATACTGAGGATTAAATGTGGAATGACCAGTACTATGATATTCTAATTCATATGAATGATCACATCACTAAAGCATCACTATTCTATTAGACACACTTTGATTATTATTATATGTGTGTGTGTATGCTTCAACTATGTCCTAATTTGGGTAGGTACCAGACATCATTCTTCCTGAGCTACAAGTTTGAGTGTGTCTTTATCCCTGACAATGGTTACATGAGATAGTCACATTGGCCATTTTGCATACTAAGTCAATATCATGCTTGGATGGAATGGTGTATCTAACTTGCATTATTACCTTTTGTCTATTGTGTAGGCAAGAGTCTAAATTTTATTGCATATTATTTAAACTGGGACTTGTCTCTGCATTTTAGGCATTTAGTAGAAATCTTAGTTATATTATATTTTAATATATGTTGATTGATATTATTAAATGTTGATTATTTATATCATCGACGATTGTGCCTTGGGAATAGTCTATTTATTGGAATTTAATTAATTTATCCCCTAGACTTTTGGGGGGTTTTAATTTGGATTTAAGTGATTTAATTTATTTGAGTTATTTATATGGGAAATTGCCTTTTTCATAAAGGCTTTATAATTTTGAAGTTGAGTTCTTTTTCTTACTTCTTACTTTTGGGATTTTATGAATTTGCTCCATCCTCTTTGGAGAAATTCACTCTTTTGCTTGTTGGGATCTATTTGAGCATCCGAATTTTGTGGGTAGCACCTCATTGGATTCGTATTGCAATTAATCAATCTTTTCTGGAGTCATTTTGGTTTTCACAGAGTATCAATTTTTATCTCCTCATTTTGGATTTTTGTCAGTTTATGAGGTAGAGCCTCATGTTTTTAATCTAATTCTCTATTTTTTAAGTTGTTTATTATTTTCAATCATGTTGCGAGATGATTATCTCTATTTTTCTTTCATTTCATATTATTTTTTATGCCTAATTGAGCTTGTTTGAGTTTTGAATCTTGAGAGTGAACATTTAGTGTCATTAGGCTATTTATTTTCTCCCACAAAGTCATAGTTAAAAAAATTATTTTATTTTTGGGTTAATGGCACCCTAAGAACCAATAGGATTTAATTTTGTCATGACATTATGAGTTTCATTTTTGGTGTTTTTGTGTGTCTTGTTTTGTGTGATCTTTCATTTAGGATTGTCACCCTGTTGGAATTTTCTATAAATTGGCCTTTGATGTATCCTAGGATTGCAATTGAAATATGCGATCAAAATGGATAGAGGGAATTTCAATTAGTTAATATCGCAATCCAAACTTTGGGTTTTAGATTGGTTTTTTGGGTAGTTCACCTACCATGTTATTGTTGAAAATAGTTTCCCTTTATGTTTATTTTATCTTTTTGAGCTTTGTAATTGAGTGAAAACTATGAGGCATATCTCAAATTATCTAGGGATATGTGCTCTTGTAAAATAGGCCAATAAAGTGTACCTATTCTTTGTCATATTACTCTCATTTATTGGCTTGTGTTTGTGGCCATCGCTACTGTATTGTTTATTGATTCTCTTTATGTTGATTTGAGACTGCATCTCCCAGTATGGTTGAGTTATGCTTGTGACAAGATCTACGTGACCTATGATCTTGGTTTGAGATCGATTGAGCTCACTTTACTTCGTCTCCTCATGATTTATGACTTTGATCCTTTTCCTTTCTTTATGCTTCTCTTGCGTACCCTACCTTCATGGGCATGTTTCCTCATGTTTTGCGAGATGGTTGATGGATTCTACTGGAATTTGTGCTCTTGGAAAAGTAGCCAATTGAGAAAACTGGATATGTTCTCTTGTGTGACTATTTACTTGATTTATGCCTTGAATGTTTTGGGAGTTGAGTTATCCTCCTATTATTTCTTTGATTTCTTGTTGGTACTTTTATCATCTGCTATCTCTATTGAGCATTAAAGGTTTTCATTAGTATCAAAGGAAGTCAAAGACATCGGTCGGTTACTTATATGAACCTAGTCGATAACTGTAAGCATCATGAGCCAGTTGGTTTACTCTTTACACCGAGCATAGGATAGTTTTACCGAGCATTAGACACTGACACCGAGAGATAGTAAACATCGAGCATTAGAGTATTTACTGAGAAGTTTATACAGTGTTTACCAAGGATCACAAAAAATGACATAGTATTTAGGAATGGCACATTCTTCTATGCAAACGGTTACAACAGAATCAGAAAACATTTTACCACGATTGAGGATCATTTGTAAATGTTAGACCTAGGTTATTTTTGTACACCGTAGATCTTAGGGTTTTTTTCTAAGTTGTTGAAACCTAATTTTGTATAAGCGGCATAAAGTAGTATGCTATATATTTGTATGTTACATCAATTTTGATGAGAACTAATGTATGAGTGAAGAAGCACTTGAAGCACTAGCCAACCTTCAAGATTATCAGTTGACAGAGTAGAACAATATTCAGAAGAAATCAGATTGAGCAGAATCAAAGTAGGCTAAATGAGCAGTTTAGAGAAAAGATTCATCACAGTAAAGGTGATATATATTCAATACTTTATTGATATGTATTAGACAATTTGTGTTGTCATTAACAGATAGTTACCTATTTCTTTCTAATAATTGTAATAGAGTTTTGGTAAAATCTCCTAACATAGTAGACTTGACAGCCTTTTGTAAATCTCTTAACCGAGTGCACACTCAAGTAGTGTTGGTAAAATCCTATAACTAGGTAGATCTAGTTGATCTAATATGTTACTCCTAATAGGGTAAGATCACCAGAAGTGATCAAAACTTGTAGCCCTAACAGGCAAACCTTTTCTATCTGCAGTAGTGAAGAATTTGTGGGTGTCATCCCCACCACAGTTTTTACCTTCTAACAAGGGTTTCTGCGTTACCGAAATACTTGTGTTATGGGATTGTTATATTGTTGATTTCATGTTATTTACTTTTACAAGTTGAATGGATGAATGATACATGCATTAGATACAACTTATTTTGAAAGGTTACTACTATTTGGTGTTTTAGATCTGAAAGGTTTATCTATTAAAGTTTTTGTGGGCACTGATTCACCCCTCCCCTCTTAGTACCCTATCTCTCCTAATTCCAACAATTGGTATCAGAGCACAATTATCTTATTGGATAGTTTAACCACTGAAGGGTAAATATCTAAGTCATGGAGAGGTATAAGTTAGATAAGTCTATTATGAATTAGAAGATTCAGATGCAAATGTTTGTTGAGCAGTATAGGTAAGCCAAGGAAGGACTAAAGAAATTACTGGTTGAAAGGAAGAACCTAAATATTCTACAAAATGAGATTGGCTACCATGAAGAAGCAATTAATGATATATTTGACCACATTGGATCTAGTTCAGGGAGTATTTTTTATGGATCTGAAAGTATATTTTCTGACTTGTCTGAGAAGAATCAACATTTAACCGAACAAGTGAAAGCACTGCAAATCAGTCAAGAATCTCATATGGTGAGAATGGTTGAAATAATGAATAATGCTAGACATGTTGAGCAAGAAAGGAATTTGGCTATTGAAGACCGAAGATAGAAAACTGAATAACTACAAGCTAAAGAGAGTGAGATACAAAGACTCATCGATCGACGCTTTCAAGTATCTAATCAGATGATGACTGTGAATCAAGAAGTCAACTGAGTGAATGGAGAATTGTTTAGAAGACTTGAAGATGTTTCAATACTCAGAGAAGAGAATGAAAAACTAAGAAATGAAATAAAGACACAAAAACAACATAATGAGATGATGAGGCTAACTGAGAACAATTCCAAGAAGATTGATGATTTTCTTATTAATCAAAGAAAATTTGGAATCAAAGCTAGACTAGGCTATACCGACAAAGGAGAATCATCACAACAAGCTGAACAGGTCAACAAAAATCAAAATCAGAGACCTAAAGTGTTGACATGTTATCACTGTGGAAAACTGGGACATACATCTAATGTGTGTAGAAGTAAAGCACAAGGTAAACCTCTTGTCACTCCTAAGTTCAATGGATATTGCTACTATTGTGGAAAGTATGGTCATCAAGCTTATGAATGTAGAGCTAAACATAATGCTAACAATACTACTATGGAGAATTTATGTTATACTCATAATAAACATGGACACACTGTATGAGAGTGTAAGGCAAAAATGAAGCAAGTATGGACTCCTAAGTAGAAGACACAATGCAAGCCCTATCAACCGAAGAGACAAGGTAATTTTTATGTTTGGGATCATAACACATGGGCTAACTATTTTGCATGTGGTAGATATGGGCACATTGCAAAAAATTGTAACAGGAAAAGATGGGCTAGACAATCAAGAAGTTGGACAAGCACTGGAATGGCATGTTTGCATTGTCATAAGGTTGGTCATTTAAGCAAAGACTGCAGAGACCAAGCACCAAAAGAAGGTCATGTATTTGAAAGTGGAAACACTATTGCAGATACCATGAGAATAAGGAACAACATGTGGAAGAAGGCATCTAATGAGAATGCAGAGTCAAGTCATGTTATCAGTGAAACCTCATGCACTAGATTGGGTGACATCGGTACCTCCACCTAAGGAGATATAGGTATGTATGGGACTGACATTTCAAAATGATCACATTTTACATACAGTTCCTTATATATGTTGTGCACATACCAAATATGCATGAATAAAGATGCATTATGGTTTATATGTTTTGAGCTAACAAAGTTACATAGTCAGTAAAAGTTAGACTGAGCATTAGTTACCCATCGGTAATCACTATTCAAGGTTAACTGAATAATAGTATCAACTGAGAAAATAAGTCTTGTGTTAACTGAGCTAATGAAAGATTGTAGTTGTCACCAAGCTGATAGTTGTCATGAACTAAAAAGTAGGTCAAGCATTTATTGCATAAAGTTTTGAGCGGGAATATCAAAAATTCTATAAATACGTGGAAGACAGAGTTTATTTTTTACATTGCAATTTCAAAGAGCTAAAATTTCATAGAGTGAGTTCAAGAAAGAATCTTTCAAGCAAATTCAAGCAGTTGCAAATCGAACCGAGCACACTCTTCAATACATTTTGAGTAAGTTGAAACCCTACCGAGCACATTTCTCATACTTATCAGAAAACCTAGTTTGTTTAAATGGCATCTACTACAAGTTCTTCTAAAGTTGTGGATGAAGAAGTTAATTTAATAGTTTCAGCAAGCGACAAGGAACCACCTTATAAGTTGCACCCTGAAGTTTCTTCAAAAATGAATTTAGCGGGCTCTTTTTCAAGCATCCCACCTAGGGTTTTGTTAACTGAAGATATATGATCATACATACAATACAAAATTAGGGAAATAGGTGATTTCAATATGTATTTTGCATATCAGACACTTTGTAATGAGAAAATAGAACTAAAACCAGAGCACAAAATTATTGAATCACTTGGTCTTACCAATGCCCTAAATTTCCCAAAGAATTTTAAGAATGAATGGATTAGGGTTGTGTTAAGCCTCTATCATGAGGGCACATTTTGGCTAGAAAGACCAATCAAGGTTACAAAAAGAATGATTAGCAGGGTTATTGGTTACCCTACTACCGATAAAGCCAAAGAATTTTGAAGCTCATCCCGAGCTGATGTTGAAAAGAATACTGGCGCAATATGGGATGGTAGAGCACTAAAAATTTCATCTATTGTGGATCCTAAAGTTAAGTTAGTAGTGTATTTGATTGGGTACAAAATATTTTAGTCAAGCAGGTTAAACAGTGTACCGTGTAGCACAGTCCACATGGCTCACAAATTGATATAGAAGGGTCATCAAATAGACCTTGCCGAGCTGCTACTGAGACAGGTTGAAGAAAACATGAAAAAAAATCAGGACATAGAAGTCCAATACCTGTAAGTTTGGATCATTATGTGTATGTTTATTTTTCTATCTCCATAAATTCTTTCCCTCTATCAGTCACACTGACTAGATAGATGACACACCGATCACTTCACAATTTTTTGAGATTATGAAAGGTCTGGGAGATAATGCTAAGAATGTAATAGATATTTATTTTGAATATTTTAAAGTAAAGATGAATTTAAGAAGTAGAATTCCGAGTTCATTGGTCAAAAATTATGAGATGGACATTTGTTTCTTAGTGAACACCGACCACACTATAATTAAAGCAGTTGAGCTGAGAATAAAATGGCTAGCACCTATGGGCTATGAAATGGATCATAATTTTGGTTTGAAATATATTAAGGCACTGCTAGCATTACCAAAGGACAAAAAGGCCACAAGGTTTGGAACCTTTGAACAAGCTAAGACTAGAATTAAAACAGGCTTGGTCATTAGTAAAATGACAAGGAAAGCAAAGAAAATGAAGAAGTTTTTATTTGAGAAGTTTGGAAATGAATTTGACTCATCTAAGGAGTCACCGGTTGAGACTACAACCGAAGGTCAGTTAATGTTGGCTGAAAAACCATATGATAGTGAAGAAACTAAGTCCGAAGAAGAACAAGAACCAACACCGGTTTCTCCCACTCAAGCTCCAAAGAAGAGGCAGTTGCCAGTGCAAAAAGGTACACGCACAAAGTCATCAACTACAGCTTCACCACCACAGAAGAAGGTAGCTATGAAGGTAGAAAAATGAAAGGCTACTACACCAACAAAGACTTATGTAAAGTAAGGACCCAAGGTTATAGCAGATGCACCGAAGAAAAGGATAAAATTGATAAGAAATAGAGAAGACCTTGAGGATGACGAAGATGACAACGATCAATTCAAGGTTGTCGGTAATAAGAATAGGTCAATTGATGAGGTTTTTATAGATATAATTGAGAATGGAAATCTTGCAAATCTAGAACTCAATAAGTTTGATAGCATGTCAAATGAAGACCAAAACAAAATTGAGGAAGCCATCATCCAGATGATGATACACTTCAAACAAGTTCCATTAAAGTTTGAATTATCACTACCCAAGACATTAGAAGACCGAATAAATCAAAAGTGGTCATATGCCTTGGACACCGAGAAGAGGATGAGGGAACAAGCCCTTGTATCAATTACATCGGACTTATCTCTTGATGAGATTAAAGAGCTTATGAATACTTATGTGCAGAGATTCAGAGTCAAGCACCGAGCTATGAAAATAATAGATGAGAATCTGGCAGATCTTGATGAGTCTAGTCAACTCATCTGGAGTTCACTTTTGGTTGTCAGAGAGAATAATGAGAAAGTTGCATTTCAAAATTTGTCTAAAAAGAGATAGAATTCAAAAGGTAAAGGAATATTCATTGAGGATAATGTAGCAAAGAAGAATAAAGAGTCAAAGGTATATGTTACTGAGGTAATTGATACAACAATTGGTCAAGAAATCAAAAATAGTTCATAGGATGCATCGAATCCTAAAGTGATTCAGATTGAGGATACAAATGACAAGGATGTACTCATTGAGGACATCACAAACGGTGATCCTAGTGATAGGGATGATGATGATGATGTAACCATTGCACCCGATCATACATAGGATGAAGCACAAGCTATTGAGTGTGTAGTTACATCATTATTGGGTGAGCTTCCTATTCTAGTAGAAGCAATTGAAATTATTTCACAGGAACAACCCGATGGTTCAAACCCTAAGCAACCTAAAGATACAACAGGGGAACAAAGTACTTAGATACCTACAAAGACAAATAATCCTGAAGGAAAAGAGGCTATTGAAATAGAAATGAAGGCACAAGAAGAGCCTAAGGCAACTAAGGCTACCCCACCTGACACCACATCTGAGGCTCCACCTCATTCAACTGAAACATAGGTTACCGAGGAGTAGAAGAAGGAAGATAGTGTGTCAATCGGATAGAACACTTCGAGGGTAGAAGAAAATGCTATTGTCACTGTTGCTGAGAAGTCACCACTTGCACCAAAGAAGAAGAAGAAGAAGAAAGGAAAAGGGTCGGTCACTCTAAATGAAGTCATTGTGATACCTAACTGTGACCTAAGGACCCTTAGCCCCAAGGAATTGAGAAAATATGGGGAATTATGTACAAGAAAAGTAGCACAAGAGAAATTGAAGCAAGAGAATAAGAATAAGGAAGTATTAGAGAATGTTCAGGATATCTTACAATAGGTAGTACCTAAGGTGAACATAGATGAAGATACTCTGATCATGGATCAACTTGCAACACTTACCAAGAAGATAAATGAACCAGATATTGAAGCTGATAAAAGGATAGAAGAAAGAGCAAAGTCCAAGATTCAAGATAAACTTGCCAGGAGAATCAACCAAGAAGTGGCTATTAACAAGGTTAAACTTTCAGAGGTAATAATTGAGATTTAGTGTATTACCAATTCACTAAGCTATGCACTGTCAGAACATTCACTGCAGAGATCAGTGAAAAGATTAAACAATTTGAGAATGAAATCTTAGTCAGTGCAAATGCAGCTACAATCAAACCACAAGCTTTTTCAAAGCATATACTCAGAGTTCAAGAACTCAAGCGGTTGATAGAAGATCTCAAGAAGCAAGAAGAGTGGATAACTGATCAGGTTACTGAGTTACAAACAAAACTCCTTCCATACCTGAAAATTTTTGAGAAACATATTGTCAGGGCACAAACACTTGTTGTAACACCAAAGATTTATGTTTTGGAGAACATATTTGATATGCATGCACAAGTCGGTCTTGAGCACATTGCTCTCACCAACTTGAAAGAGGAATGTGAAAACCTCTTGGAGTCGTTGAAGAAAACCCATCAACACATTTTTGACAAGTTGTAAGTATACACTTTTTCTATTTGGCATTAATATCAAAAAGGGGGAAAACATGTATATAGAAGATTAAGTTAAAGGAGGATAACATGTTTATGCCAAATATGTAACTTTTTGCTAAGTATACTACACATTACCAGAGCATGCATCGAGGGGGAGTATTTAGAATTTTTTTTTGATATGTATATTTATATGGCGGAGATATAAGTTTTGAGACATAAGGTCTATATACACTCAAGTTTTGATACTAATGCCAAAGGGGGAGATTGTTATCTCTATTGAGCATTAAAGGTTGTCATTAGTATCAAAGGAAGTCAAAGACATCGGTCGATTACTTATATGAACCTTGTCGGTAACTGTAAGCATCATGAGCCAGTCGATTACTCTTTACATCGAGCACAAAATAGGTTTACTGAGCATCAGACATCGACATCAAGAGACAGTAAACACCTAGCATCAGAGTATTTATTGAGTAGTTTATACAGTGTTTATCGAGGATCACAGAAAGAGGCATAATATTCAAGAATGGCACATTCTTCTATGCAAATGGTTACAATAGAATCAAAAAATGTTTACCAAGAGTGAGGATCATTTGTAAATGTTAGATCTAGGTTATTTTTGTACACCGTAGATCTTAGGGATTTCTCTAAGTTGTTGAAACCTAATTTTGTATAAGCGGCATAAAGTAGTATGCTATATATTTGTATGTTTCATCAATTTTGATGAGAAATGATGTATGAGTGAAGAAGCAATTGAAGCACTAGCCAACCTTCAAGATTATCAGTTGACAAAGTAGAACAATATTCAGAGGAAATCAGATTGAGCAGAATCAGAGTAGGCTAACCGAGTAGTTCAGAGCAGAGATTCATCATAGTAAAGGTGATATATATTTAGTACTTTATTGATCTGTATCAGACAATTTGAGTTGTCATTAGTAGATAGTTACCTATTACTTTCTAATCATTGTAATAGAGTTTTGGTAAAATCTCCTAACAGAGTAGACTTGACAGTCTTTTGTAAATCTCTTAACCAAGTGCACACTCAAGTAGTGTTGCTAAAATCCTATAACTAGGTAGATCTAGTTGATCTAATATGTTACTCCTAATAGAGTAAGATCACCAAAAGTGATCAAAACTTGTATCCCTAATAGGCAAACCTTTTCTATCTGCAGTAGTGAAGAATTTGTGGGTGTCATCCCCACCACAGTTTTTACTTTCTAACAAGGGTTTTTGTGTCACCAAAATACTTGTGTTATGGGACTGTTATATTATTGATTTCATGTTATTTACTTTTACAAGTTGAATGGATGAATGATACATGCATTAGATACAAGTTATTTTGCAAGGTTACTACTGTTTGGTGTTTTAGATCTGAAAGGTTTATGTGTTAAAGTTTTTGTGGGCACTAATTCACCCCTCCCCTCTCAGTACCCTATCTCTCCTAATTCCAACATCATCTACATCTTCGGTGTTGACCAAGTAGATGGTATATATATTTTATTATCATCCTTGTTGTAGACCAGGTAGATGGTTCTTGCATCCATGTCCATGGTGAAGACCAAGTAGACAAGTTAGTGTTCATCATGTCCTTGGTGTAGATCATTTGGATAAGCTTTGGTTTATCTCATCCTTGGTGTAGACCAAGTGGATGAAGTTTTTATTCATGTCCTCGATGTAGACCGAGTGGACGAGCTTGTTGTTATTTTCTCCTTCTTTGTGATGTTGAGTCATAGAACTATTGGGATATTGTGCAAATATGTTATTCAGATATTGTTGTCACATCTTTGAAGAGATGTGTTGTCATTGATGTCAACATATTTCTTTATTATGATAGTATTGTAGAGACATTACAGGAATGTTCAGTGAGAAGATTTATTCGGTATGGCTACTGTATTGAAGATCAAATGTTATGAAGGTACATACAATTTCAGGGATGTATGTAGTTGATCTATGTCAATCTAAAGAGGTTCGCATATTGATTTGAGAAAGTTATTAGTGATTGATTAAAGATTGATATTTTGGATGTTTGGGAAGAGATAGTGTTCAATTTTTGGATCGGTATATATTGATTATGCAATATTTTTGGTTTCTAATCTAGTGGTATGTTCAGGACATGGATTTGTGTCTGTCACTTGAGTGGTTCATGATTTGGTTTCTAGAAAAATATTTTTCTTGGGTAATAGAGGTAACCATTTAGTGTTCTTGATGAATAGTGCAGAGATGATCATGAATTTTGAGATAGTTATTTTTGTTGTTACCATGGCATTTTATGTTTCTAGATCATGTCATGTTTGTGTTGTTGAATTGCATTGAGTTATGTGATCAGAGTTGGTGATTTTCATCAGGCGTGTTGTTATTCTTATTGTTATTGGATGACTTGTTGATATAGCGTGTTGTGAAGGATCATGGCATGATTTATGGATCTAAAGCATATTTGAGGATGAAGATTTGAATCCCTACTATGTCTTAGTTGACATGTTTTGGATCATATTGATAATTGTGTTATACTTGATATAATATTTTTTAATTAGGTTCCTGGCTAACCTTGTGGAAATAAGTTGATATAATGTATAAAATAATGTAATTGTTTGTAAGTGTGAATGCATGAGTGAACATGACATTGTGCAAGTATATGTATTGATGATCAAGAGAAGAGGTATGAGTGGAATCTCTAATTGAGGCAGAGATTTAATACATTTCATTAGATCTATATTGGAATGATAAAGATGCTATCAATCAGTTCATGATTAATGGATTGTAGTCCACAGTAGATTGTTATCCATCTATTTGTTGTAAGGAAGTAATCCTTCCTTTGGTTGTAGCCCTTGTGTATATGAGTAGTGAGCTCTAGGCAATGTGCTTGAATGCATGTGCATTCCCCTTGTATTACTCTTAATCAAGTATAGTTCCTTTAATAGAGTACATTATCTTGTAGGTTTGATCCCCACAATGCTTTTCCCCTAGCAGGGTTTCCACGTCAAAAATATTAGTGTTATGTGTTGATTTATGTGTTGTGATCTTGCATTAATTTTTATCATACAGATTTGAGATTAAAGGTTTAAGAACTGATTAAGAATTTGATTTTTGGGACACAACTAATTTACCCCCCCTCTCAATTGTGTGTGTTGTCTTGCTCCTAACAAATTGTATTAGAGCCAAGTCTTCTTTTGGGAGCTTGAAATCTTGAGGAGATCTGAGATGGCTTCTTTTAAGAAGGATAGTCTAAGGTTTGAAGGTCAAAACTATTATATATAGAAGGATTAGATGATTACACACCTGAGATGCATCAGAGAAGATTATTGGGAAGTCACAAAGAAGTCTTACACTCCTATAGATCTTGCCATTGCTAGATGAGAAAAAAAAATTGAATATAATATGAAAGAAAAGAAGCATTGTTGAGTGCCTTATCAGATACAAAATATACAAATGTTTTGGAATTAGAAACTGCACATGATGTATGGACAAAGTTGGAGGTTTTACATGAAGGAGATGATTATGTGAAGCAAGCCAAGCTACGAAGCCTGAAAGAGAAGTAAGAACCATTGAAGATGAACGAGGATGAGAACATTAGTTCCTACATATTGAAGATAAATGATCTTGTTTGTGGGATCAAATGTGCTAGTAGAACATTGGAGGAAGATGAAATTGTTTCCAAGATACTTAGGTCTTTTCCTCTTGATTACAATCACAAGGTTTCTACTATTGAAGAAATAAAAAATGTGACTAACGTAACAAGAGACAAATTGGTTGGTTAGTTATCTTCTTTTGAAATGAGAGAATTTGATGGTGTTCTTCCTAAGGTTGAATCTTCATTTAAAGATACTATTTCTAAGGATATGAAAAGATATGACCCTAGATAAATTTCACCTAAATATGGATCTAGATATGCTAATGAATTGGAATAAATTAAAGAAGAGGAAAGGAAGATTGAAGAAATTGAAGCCCTAATTGCAAAAAGACTACCTAAGGGAACTAGTAAGTATGAAGGGAAGTTACCTTCAAAATGTTTTTTATGGAATAATATTGGTCATTTTGCTTCTAGATGTCCTGAGAGAGTACCGAAGCATAATCCTAGAAAGTTTCAACCTAACTATCAGAAGAAGTGTTACCTTTCTATTAATGAAGGTGTAACTGATGATGAGTCAGAAAAGAATGAAGATGAGATTTTATTTATTGCTATCAGAGATGAAAATCGTAGTTCCTTGAATGAAGAAAAATCCTTGGTTACACATTTTGAAGAAAGGGATGAATGGGTAATAGACAATGATTTTTCACATCACATGATCAGAGATAAGAACAAATTTGTGAAATTGGAAAGGTATGATGGTGGTGTTGTTAGATTCAGTGACAATACTCCTTGTAAGATCAGAGGTAGAGGTTCCATTACACATGATAGTAAGACTAACACTGATGATATCTTATATGTTGATGGTTTGAAGCATAACCCTTTGAGTGTTGGACAACTATTAAACAAAGGACATCATCTAGAATTCAATGATGGAAAGTGCAAAAACATTGGAAGTTCAGGAGTGGAAATTGCATTAGGAAAAAATAAAAAAGGTAATGTATTTCATTTGAATAGTGCAGAGAAAAGATTTTTGATTTCTCAAGTTAATGACAGTTGGGTATGTCATAAAATATTTTCTAATATAAACTTTGATAACATTGTGAAGATAAGTACTACTAAAGCAATGAGATATTTACCTAAATTGTTAAAACCAACTAATGCGATGTGTAAGGAATGTCATTTGGGTAAGCTAACTAAATCTACTTTCAAAAACATGACTTATTCTTCAAGTGGATTGTTAGATCTAGTACATATTGATTTGTGTGGCCCTACGAGAACTAGAAGTTATTATGGAGATAAGTATTTAATATTGTTCATTAATTATTATTCAAGGATGATGTGTATGATATTTTTAAAGGAAAAATCTAAAGCTTTTGACAAATTTAAGATCTTCAAAGCTATGGTAGAGACTAAAACATGTATGAAGATGAAATGTCTGAGATTGGACCGAGGTGGAGAATTCATATATGATGAATTTAATGCATTTTGTGAGTAGCATGGAATAAAGAGGAAAATGTCTACACCAAGGACCCCACAATAGAAAGGAATTGCAGAGAGAAGAAATAGAACCATTTTGGACACTGCAAGAACAATGATAATTGAAGGAAATGTACCTCAAATCTATTGGAGAGAATTTGTTAGGACTGTAGTCTACACATTAAACCAAGTTTAAATCAAGCAAGGCACTGGTATGATACCTTATGAGCTATGGTATGGACATACTCCTACAGTAAAATATTTTAGAATATTTGGAAGAAAATGTTATATTAAAAGAGATAAAGATTTATGGAAATGTGATCCTAGATGTGATGAAGGTATCTTTCTTGGTTATTCTACAAAGAGAAAGGCATACAAGTTTTACAATAATAGGTTGAGAAAGATGATTGAAAGTGTTGATGTTAAGGGAGATGAAGCTATCAAAGACAACCTAGGTATTATAGTTATGAATCAGATGGTGAAGAAGACAATCAAGTAATGCAAGCACATAATCAGAATGGTTCGGTAGATCAAGATGGAGAAGTTGCAATTAAGGAAGAACTGGAGACACAAGAGTCATCTACAAATGAAAATCTGAAGACTCCAAGGTATTTAAGGCTAAATCATTTAGAAAATTAGATTATTGGTGATAAGAATCAAGGTGTTTTGACTAGAGGAAGACTTTCTAGACATAGAGATGAAATTTGTTTGATTTCTAAAGTTGAACCTAATGTTGTTGATGAAGCATGCAAAGATGAAAGTTGGATTAAATCTATGGAAGAAGATTGGAACAAATTGAAAAGAATAAGACATGGACTTTAGTTCCCAGACCTAAAGACAAGATAGTATTCAAGTGTATTAAACACAAATCAAATATTTAAGTGTGTTGAATGCAGACCAAATATTTGAGTCAGTTTGTATAATTTGTAGACCAAGAAATGAATGTTTGTATGGATGATTTATCACATTTATTAGAGACATATTATGGATGAATGAACCATGATTTATCAAAGACTCATATTTTGATATTTTGTAAATGACCAGGAAGAGATATTATGACAGTATTTGGGTCGGTGTGGATCGATGTAGCAATATTTTAAGATGTGAAGGCTATGGCATGTTTAGGACTTGTAGTTGTGTCCTTGCCATGATTAGTTCATCAATTTGAGGATCACAAGATATGTTACTAGAGTGACATATTTTACTGATTGTTGTTCTTGATAACAGTGCAGAGTTGGTTATGAATTCTAGAGTGACAAAATTTACAGATTGTTGTTCTTGATAATAGTGAAAAGTTGGTTATGAATTTTGAGGTAGAGGTGTTGCTGATGTTTCCAAGGTATTTAATATAGACAATCATGTCAATTTATGATGATGAAAATTTTCTCATGAGGATATCTTATACCTCTATCCATTCATTTTATTTATTCCTTTGATTCTCAAATGAGGAAAATCAACTTGTTCAAGGACTGATCCTTGATTGTCTTTAGCCAAAAATCCAAGGGAAAATTGATGTCTTCAAGGACTAATTAAATTCCCACATTTTATTTTCTCATTGTAGCTAGCATGGTCAACTAGAGACTTTAATTTCGCATGCGTATAAATTGATTCAAGGGATGCCATAGACATAAATATGAATTGTAATCTAGAAGCTACCCTTTTACCCTTGGTATATCACTTGTAGTGAAAGAGAATTGTGTTGTCCTCTGAAGATACTCACCATATGTACACCCCTAGTTTTGAGGCATGAAGGCTTTTAGATTATATAACTAGGGAAGAGGTCTCCCTAGTCCCTGAGTCATTTTAGAGAGAGAGAAAGAGAGGGGGGAAGGGAAAGAATGGGATAGGGAGAGAGAGTAGGAGAAGGAGGAGAGGGTGAGAGACATGAGGTAGAGAGAGTAGGAGAAGGAGAAGAGGATGAGATACATGAGGCAGAGAGAGAAGAGGGAGGGGAAGAGAGATATGATAGAGCTCAAGAAGGAGGATAATTAAGGTTCAAAATAGACAGAGATGGTGATGGGGGAAGGAAGATGAGAGAGAGAGAGAGAGATGCATATATATATAGATATATATACACACATATACACATATTATATATGTAATTATATACACCTACGTAGTGTATGCTAATTTTACAAGCATATTTTTTATTTATTCATAACCCGTACAAGTTCTGTAGAACTAAAACTTATGCTTTTAGTTCTACATAACCTGCATGGGTTATGTAGAACTATGAAAGCTACTTTTGATCTTAAAAAACCTGAACAGGTTATTTAGTACTTAGGAACCCATACACATTATGGTTGGGTAAGAATGTTGGACAATGACCCTAGGGCTTGGAAGCCCTTTTTCTATCCATTTCTCTCCCTTTACACATCTTTTATTCTTCCAAGGTGATTTCTCAACTTCCTCATCATCATGTTTACACATCATAAAGTGTGTATCTATAAAATTACCACCATAATCTCACACGTGTTCTTCTATTTCTAACCACATAATTTTTTCTATTTTTTGACAACATTAGCATAGTAAACTTTAATTTTCTTTACTAGTGTCTTCACAATTCTCAGATACATATGTCTACCTTTTTCTTAATAAGCTTTAATCTACTTGAGCAAATTCAAAACTAATTACATGAATTGTTCTACACTTGATTATATACACTTATTAAAAAAAAGTTTTCATTTTTTATTATTTTGATGCAAGTTATGCCCAACGCACGAACATGAACCATATTTTAAGGATGCGGCCACTTCAAAAAAACACTCTACGAAATTTTTTAAAAAAATACACTTGTAGATCTCACTCTTACCTATAATTCTACCAAATAGTTTTGCAAAATACTAAATCTAACTTTATCTTTTGTGAAGCTCACGAAATACACTATGTTATGTTTATCTGAAAAACTTAGGAATAATTTTTGGTCTGTTGTAGGTTTGATCAACCCTTTTAATCTTATCCATTTTTTAAAAAAATTAGTAGTTTAGAAACTAGATTCAAAGTACTACAATTCTTATTCTTTGCACAAATCCTAATTTTGAATGCATGACCCTTAAATTTCTCTTCAAAGTTTAGGTTGACCTAATTTCCAAAAAAAAGTGGTCACTTATACCCCCCTTTATGTTCACCATCTTGGTGCACTTACCCTCATCTTGACGTTGACGTTGATGTTGATGTTGATGTTGATGTTGATGTTGATGTTGATGTTGACATTGATGTTGATGTGATTAAATATGTGATGTAGAGAAAGCACCTTTGGTTCTTGATGTTTGTTGAATATTGTCTTGATTTACAGATCTTTACTTCATGAGATGTCTTCAAATTGTGGATCCAACCTTATAATTTCTTTCACCTTACAAAAATGAAGTAAGATACTTTATTTTATACTAAACCAAAGGAACAAATTGAGAGAGTTGACCACAAATAAAAAAATCCCACTAAATTGCTGAGAGGGGCCCCTAAATTCAATTTAAGCCCAAAGATCAGGGAACATATTGTAATACCCCTAAAATGGGCTATAAGTTCATTAATCTCCTACATCATCAAATCGAACGAAATCAACATCAAAGTCCTAACCTAAGGCACATCTGCACATCATCGAATCATAATTGATTATCTTAAATTCTGCATCGAAGAATATTCTTAGCAATATTCCTAATTATCTTAATTATCATTAATTTAATGATTATTTGGTGATAAATCACATTTATCCTAAGTTTGATTAATTAAATATTTTCATATTTAATTAATTAGATTTAATATCTTGCCACTTAATTGTGTAATTAAATTTAATTCTATCTATTATTAATTGTATTATTTAATTTTGACAATAAATCCAATATCCTATGAATAATTGATTAAATTTTTATTTAATTAATTAAAGCAAGTTGTCATTATTTAATAATATAGTTTTTAATAAAATTTTGATTAAATAATTGATTAACCCATAAATCAAGTATTTATTTTCAAAAATCAGTTAAGTTGAGCTTAAATCACCTTATTTATTTAATTAATTCATAATTATTATGCACATTCAAAAGAAATAGTTAAACTCCAAATTAGAAAATCAATGCAAAGTGTTGACTTTTTAGAACTCAACATCCTTTTGGAGTTCAAAAAGCTGATCTAAACTCTAATTTGAGTTAAAAAGCTATTTTTGCATGATTTGCATGTTTTTGTGAGTTAATTATCCTTTATTTTTAGATAACTCAAAAATCACAATTGAGTTTATTTGAGTGATTTATGACTTTTTTTTATGCACCTCCAAAGCCCTGGATTTCTATAAAAATAAGGCTTCAGCTCATCTCAAATCATCTCATAATTTTGCAAGCTTACTTTGCCAAAGTCATCTATGAATTGCACAACTATTTTGAAGAATTGGAATTTGGAGAATCAAAGCTTATTACGAATCAAGGCTATTGTGAGATCAATTTGGTTTTTATTCATATCATATTATTTCTAGATCAGCATATCATAGATCAATTTTCATATTAGCAATAGATTTCATATCCTTCTTGACGATAGAATCCTTGTAGGTAGGGAGGATACTTAGTACGTCTCACGTTCTTCTAGGTCTATGCATCTTCCCTTATTGATTGATACATTCTCTCTCCAAAGGGGTTGATAGATCATGTGGGGTTGATATCATAGACCTTGGTGAGATAATCTTCATCTTAGTGTGTCAGATTTATCTGCCTGCTTTGTCTGGGTTACAAGTGAAAAGGTGTCAAACCCTTGGATCTGGAGCCAAGCCCCCTTGTGGTACAATACTATGAGTCATCTTTAGAGAGGGTTAACCGTAGCGGACACTCCCTTCACAGGGCAAACTGCGTTAATGAAACCTCAAGCGATAATAGTCATTTTCACCGTGGTAGTGACAGCCGCTATATAAATGTCCTTGTGGAAGAAATCTCCATAGGTATGGTTCATTGTTGGGTTGTCAGATCTCCCTAGCAGCTCTTGAAAATTAAGTTCTCAGACTGTGTCAAAACCCTGGTGTGCTGGGATTGGAGTTCACCCCTTTGGATCATAAAAGTTACAGAGTCAAACCATTACTAAAAAACCTAGCGATGCCAAATTTTTATTTTCTAGGGTATATGTGCGTCATTGCAAAACATTTTGGAACATACACAATTAGCGCTTCTGAGGATTAGAACGAATAAGTCACTTGATTGTTCATGCGCAAGGTTGCTTTTGCTCTTGTTCATTGTTTTCAGACATGCTTGAAATCACTTGCTTGCTATTTTGCGTGCTTGTTTATCTACTTGGCTACTAAAAATGATCAAATCTGGTATAATCTTGAAATCTGGACAGTACATTTTACAAACAATCTGAATCTGAAAACTCAAAATTTGCAAAATCTGAAGTAAAATTCTTTTCTGGAGTCAAAAATCATCTCAAAGTCAAAAAGTCACACGAGTTTCTATCAAGTGTCATTTCATTACTACCCGTCTATCGTATGATTGAGAACCCAATGTCGTACGAGTCTTTTTGCCAGTCAAATTCTAAAAGTCAAAGTCCTGCTTGCAACTATCATATGATATTTTCAACTGTCGTATGATTAGCTACCAAATGTCGTGCAATTTTTTCAACTGTCATTTCATAGTATACCCACTATCGTACGAGTCTGTAGAAAGTCATTTGGGAAAATTTTGAAAAGTTGTTAGAAAATGTTCAGAATTGCAAGATACTTATCTTTTTCAGCCTAGTTCCAGAATCTATCGAACAAATCATAATGTCAGGAACAGAGAAATAGCTATTGAGAATTAGTACACATATCTCAAAGAATCAGTACACATGAGGAAGAAACTCTGATGAGGGCCATGATGGAACAGATGCACGCTATGCAAGTCTAGATTAACAAACTTGAGAAAGAACAGGAACCTAAAGAGTTCTCCATGGAAGCTCTATGCCCTTTTCCATTTGATAAAGACTTGTACATGTCACCATGCCTCCAGACAGAATTTGAGCAATGTGATAACCCTTATGATACCTCTTCCATGGAGAGTGACACATCCAGCTTTGGAGACTATGATGACTATGACGACAGACAATGTAATGATACCTATGACACCTCTGTTCCTAAGAGTCCTCCTCATCGTGTGTTCTTACTTACTACAAATGGGCCATCACATTGGATAGATCGTGATGGTGATCCATATGATTCTGATTTTGAAAGAGATTTTGATGGCTTTTGTGGACAATATCTAGATGATACATCTACTTCTATTGAGGAATATAAAATGTACCATGTTGATTTGAAACATCAATACTATAAGGATCTCTCCTCTAAGAACTCTCCTGCTGAAAATAAAGATTATCTTCCCAAGAAAGATCATGTTAATGTTGAACCTTTGTCTTGTGATGGTTCCCTTCCATCCCCTACTTCCTCCAATACCCATACATTTCCTAAAGCTTCTGAGTCTTTCAAATCTTTCACAGAACCTTCATCCAACACAAGCCCTGATACTTTTCATATGGTTCCCTATAGTTATCCTCCAGGGTTACCTCTTAAAGAAACTCAAGCTAACCTTCACTTGGCTGCTAATACTTTCAATAATGCTAAACCTAAAGAGCATAATCCCTCATATGCTATAATTCCTACTTTAGCTAGTCCTCCACCATCTCTTCCAAACTCTTCCATACAATCCCAACATGCTTCCTTGTCCTTAGAAGTAGCTCCATGTCAAGAGGACTCTAAAAATGATAAAGAAAAGAACATAAAGAAAGATCAAGATCAAGAACCCTCCATGTCATCCAATCCTTTTCATGATGTCTCTTATCAGCTTCAGGGTTCTTTTGATCCTACACCCCCTTTCTCATTCATTCCACCATGTCTTAAGTCTTCTCCTAAGCAAGATCAAGCTCCTACTTACACTGTTGGGCTTATTGACAATCAAATAACCTTACCCCACTTCCAATTTCCAAAGATGATACTTCCATTAAGGTTGGTAAAAATGGTGTTGTTACTTCCAATGTTAAGCCTATTGAAAATCAAGAGAAAAATTATGCGCTTATGCTATCCAAAGATCCTTGTCAAGATCAAAGTCTTCCATCTTCTTATTCTACCATTCCATGTTCGTTTCCACTTTCTACTCTTCCTAAGTCTTTGCAAGCTTTGAACAATCCTATCAAAGAAGGTGCTCATTGTATGGATCAAAAGTGACCACACTTCTATGAATCATTACATGCAAGGTTACTCAACAATGAGGCCTCACAAAGTGACTCATAGCTCTCTATGCATGGAGTTGCAAGGGACTATGATCAACTTGCTCTCAGCTAGAGCTATAAACTAGTGACCTTGCTAGTCAACCATACAATGAGAGATTCAAAATGAAGACAAGGGCAACAATGCCAATATCCCCAAATGGAATCAAGGTATGAAAATGCAATGCAAACTAATATGAATATGCAAGATTAATCTATCAAAATGAAAGTACAATGCAACTATGAAAGGAAATAGCAATGGATTACAAATCCCCTAATTAAGCTATGCGAATTATTCTAAAGATTGAAAGTGAAATCTAAACTATGAAAGCATAAACATGAACTACTATGCAAGAATGGAAACTAAATTATGAAGCAAATGAGAAACTCTAAGATGTAATGCAACAATGATCTTCAAAAAGCTTCAAAGTCTTCAAGAATTCCTACAGCATAGAGTTAGCATAAAACAAGTGTCTTAGAATGAGGGAGAGAGCTCTCCTTTTATAAGAAATGCAAAGGAATGGACCATGGAGATTAAGAGGCAAAAGTCTCAATCAATGGTGGAGCTTGAAAGAGGAGCAATCCATGTGCACAAGTATCCTCCAATAGGAAAATAGGAATTGACTTAATGTCCATATGAGACAAAAAGTGTTTTTTTTCCTTTTTATAAAATAAGAATAGTGCTTTATTTGTGCAACTTAGGATAAGAAGAAAAGGTGGGGCTTTTTATTTAATAAAAGGAGAGGAAATATTCCTTTTAAATAAATAAAAACTTAGGACAAAATGGTTAATCCAAGGATAAAAATCCAATATATGATCAAAACTAAGATTTGATCAAGAAATTGATAATGTTGAAAATATTGATTATTGATAAAACTGATTCAAGATTGATAAATCAAATAAATGGGGCCCAAAGTCTAGGCAACCATTTTTGGGTGCATACATTTGCCCCTCTTTGACTAATGTGTGATTGATTTGGGAACACATGTAGTCAAAGAATGAAGTTGAAATGTGAGATCGATATGGGATCACAAAAAAACTTAGATGTGAGGTCGATTCGGGATCACACCCGGACAAACATAAACAAAGGCCTTTGAACATGAGGATCACACCCAGACCATTTTTGGGTGCATACATTTGCCCCTCTTTGACTAATGTGTGATCGATTTGGGAACACATGTAATCAAAGAATGAAGTTGAAATGTGAGATCGATTTGGGATCACAAAACAACTCAGATGTGAGGTCGATTTTGGGATCACACCCAGACAAACATAAACAAAGGCCTTTGAACATGAGGTCGATTTGGGATCACATTCAAAGTAAGAGATAAGAATCTCAAATTTGAGCAAAATCTCACAAAAGATGTCTGAATCAGGAAAATCAAGAGAATCAGGGATGAGAATCCCATAGGTACTACCCCCTTGAAATCGAAATCAAAATCAGGTAGAGGAGAGACAGCAAATTGATAAAGATTTGATCAAATCATAATCAAATGTATAGGTCAATAGGGTAACCATTAGGTAGTGAAACATGCCCCAGTGAGGAAGTAGAAGAATAGAAATAGAAGACTAGGAATAGAGCGAATGAGAGACTAGAAAATTTGAGAGACATGGAAGGAAGAAAGTCCATCGAAAATTGGATTATACCTTAAAAAGTTAATCAACTACTTAGAAGAAGGGGAAAATTTGAAATGCAATTTTGACTGGCAAGATGATCTCAGATTTCAATTTCGAGTCCGAAAATGGATAGAAAATGATGTGATATGAAAGACTAGAAATGAAAGATATGATCAAGAAGAATCAGAAGATGAACACAGTTGACCGACTAGTCCGTAAATGATGAAAAGGAGCACTCTCTCCATATGAAAAATGCAACACTAGACTAACATGAACCTAAAAATGCAAACTACTATGAAAGTGGTTGACTTGCAAGGTCACAACGCTAATAGACATCTAATTATCATCATCGAGTGTTATTGGTAGCGTCATAAAATCATACAATGCACACTAGCATAACTATGGGGATATGAATATGATCTTTATCGGATAGAAATGCTGAAATCCCACCTAGGCATCAAAGACATGTAGGTCTAGATGACTAATGCAATGAGATCACCTAAGTTTGATATGGCGAGATTATGCTTGTATCAAGACACAAGAAAGTCAGGATAACTAGAAGCATGCACTCGCATAAAACAGTCAAGGATAATACCTTGTCAATCCATAGTGTCAAGTAGGACTAGCATAAATGCTCATGACAGTTAGGATCAACAAACTATACCCATAAGCAGATAAAGAAAAAAAACATGTTCTCATACCCTCAGTCTTCTAGCTATGCATCATCGAAAACTTCTCAAGGAGAGACCACTCATCAAAGAAATCCTCATAGATAGCACACAAAGAAAAATAAAGTCAACATATCTCAACAAGTTAATTGTTTAAGTGTGTGTGTGTGTTGGTCATAGAGTCAGACTCTGATCATTGCATATACAAATGAGAAATATCACATTACACTTGGACTATTGGGTAAGACATTTGATAAGTGTTAAGAAACACTCGACGCAAGGGTAGTGTTGAAAAACACTGTTTGGGGTGGTGTTGAAAAACACCTGTTGTGAAATGCCCCAAGAGACAAACGCACCTAAAGGACCTATGCTAACAGGTATGCCCCCTAGACAAAGACAAAGACCAATTCCAGACTAAGCCAAATAAGGTAAAGGTATGATGGAGAAAGGCTCAGTGTCAAGGATGCATGCTAAGAGACAAGGGTGCAAAGGCCTCAAGTAGCGCTTGTTTCTAGGTTTTCACCACTTGGAATCTTTTTTGATTTTTTGATTTTTTCTTTTTTTGTATTTTTTGCTACCAAGGCGCCTATTTCCAGGTTTTTACCAAGGCACTTTTTCTATTTTTTTTTATTTTTGGCATTTTTTATTTTTTTGTATTTTTTCAGGACTGTATATGCTTTTTAGGATTTTTTTTAGCATCATATATCAATTTTTTTTGGTATTTTTTTCAGGATCAATAAAATATGTACAAAGGATGCCCCTAGATAGAAACAGGCATCAAGGATAGAACTTCTTTAGGTGCAAAATGTTGATGGGCTCAAGGAGCTACAATCCATCTTCATTCGACAGTAAATATGCACCTGTACCAAAAATTGTTGTAATAATGTATGGTCCAAGCCAATTAGGTTCAAACTTGCCCTTTTGTTCTCTATTCTATTGATTCTTAGGGTTCTCTCTCAAAACAAGATCACCTATCTGAAATTCCCTAAGGTGAACCTTCTTGTTGAATGCTTTGGACATATGCTTCTGATATATTCTCATGTGATCAAAGGAAGCCTTAAGCTTCTCATCTAGAAGTTCTAGTTCTTGTAACCTAATGGTGTGGTAATCCTCATCTATAATCAAACCTTTGAGAGAGATTCTAAGTGAAGGTATCTCTACTTCTAAAGGCAAAACTGCTTCAGTGCCATAGGTAAGAGCAAAAGGAGTAGCTCTTGTAGGTGTATGAATGCTAGTTCTATAGGCCCATAGTGCCGGATTGATTTGTAAGTGCCAATCCCTACCATTCTTGTGTACGGTTCTATGAAAGATTTTAAGAATGGTTTTATTAGAGGCTTCTGCCTATCTGTTTCCCTATGGAAAATAGATAGAGGACCAATGCTGTTTGATTTTAAACTTCTTGCATAAATGCTTTAGGTCCTTGTTCTTGAATTGACCTCCATTATCAGTAATAATCTCAGAAGGCACTCCAAATCGGCAAATGATATGATTCAAAATAAACAGGGAAATTGTTTTGCCTGAGGTGACAGAAAGAGGGACTACCTCTACCCATTTCATGAAATAATCAGTAGCTGTGATGATAAACTTATGTCCACCTGATGAGTTGGGGTGGATTTTCCCAACAAGGTCAAAGGCCTAGTGCTGAAATGGCCAATGAGAAATGGAAGGAATTAGCTCCCTACTTGGAGCATGAATTAGGTTTCCATGTTTTTGACATTTCTCACAAGACTTAGAGAAAGCTACTGCATCTATCTGCATTGTGGGCCAGTAATACCCCGCCCTAAGCAACCTTCGAGCCATGGCAAGACCATTAGAATGTCCACCACAAATGCCCTCGTGAATGTCAACTAACGCTTGGTTGGATTCCTCCTTTTCCAAGCACCTAAGAAGTGTCCCATCTAAATCCCTCCTATATAAATCACCAGAGATAAGGGTGTGGTGAGAGGTGTTACAGATGAGGTTTCAACGTTCAGAATGGTTGAAAGTGTCAGGGATGATGCCATCACGTAGATATGAATAGATAGCACCATAGCGGGAAGACTCATGTGTGACAAGGGTACAAATGACATTTCTTTCAAATGAGTCAAAAATGGGATGGTGTAGCTCTTCCACCAGGAATTCGAATCTGGATTCATGTTGTTCCAACTGAAGGAGTGAAGCTAATGTGGCCATAGCATTTGCAGCTTTGTTCTTTGTCCTAGGGATCTGTTGAAATATCATAAATGTAAAGTAACGTCTCAATGATTCAACCATCTTTTTGTAAGGTACCAATTTATCATCCTTGGTTTGATACTCCTCATTGACTTGGTTGATAATTAACTATGAATCCCCAAAGACATGTAATTCTGTTATGTTTCATTCTATAGCCATTTTCAATCCATTGGTTAAAGCTTCATATTTGGCAATATTATTTGTACATGAGAATAAAAGTTTGTAAGACTTTAGAATGTTGTACCCATGTGGAGAGACAAATAATACTCCAGCACCTGATCTATTTTGCATGTGGGAACCATCAAAGAACATCTTCCAAGTGTGGGTAGTCATATATAGTATGTGTTCATCTGGGAATTCTACCTGAATAGGCATACTATCCTTAACTGGGAAGTCAGCTAATTGGTCAGCAATAGCTTGCCCTTTTATGGCCTTTCTTTCAATGTACTCTATATCAAATTCAGATAAAACCATCATCCACTTGGCAAGCCTACCCGTGAGGGCAGCCTTACTAAGAAAGTACTTAAGAGGATCAATTTTTGCAACCAAATGTATCGTATGAGCAAGCATATAGTGTTGCGACTTTTGGGAAGCAAACACTACTGCCAGACAAGACTTTTCAATGCTATTATAATTGATCTCATAAGATACTAGAGTACGACTAATGTAGTAAATGGCCCTTTCTTTCCTAGTATCATCTAATTGAGCCAACAATGCCCCCAAGGAAGATGTTGTTGCTTAAATGTATAAAATCAATGGTTTCCCAGGAATAGGTGGCATCAAAATCAGAGGATTATCCAAATACTATTTTATTTGATCAAGGCTCTTTTGGCAATCCTCATTCTAAGCACATGTGGCTTCCTTATGCAATGTTTTATTGAATGGTTGTGCTCTATCTGCAAGCTGTGAAATAAACCTCCTTATGGATTGGAGTCATCCCTGAAGACTTCTCATCTGACTAAAATTTCTTGGAGGTGGCATATCTAATATAGCTTGGACCTTTTCAGGATCAACCTCTATTCCTTTTGCTAAAATTATGAATCCTAGGAGTTTACCTGAGGCAAATCCAAATGCACACTTTTTTGGATTCGATCTAAGCTAAAACTAAGCCATGCGATCTAGAATTACTTCTAGATCATCGAGGTGTGTGTCCCATTTTCTAGATTTAGCCAAGGTATCATCCACATAATCTTCCATGTTCTTATGCATCATATCATGAAAAATTGTGGTCATAGCTCACTGGTATGTTGCTCCTACATTCTTTAGGCCAAATGGCATGACGTTCCAACAATAGGTTCCCCATGCACATGTGAAGGCTATTTTCTCTTGATCTTCAGGAGCTATTTTTATTTGGTTATATCCGGAAAAGCCATCCATTAAAGAGTATATCTCATAGCCCACGGTCATATCCACTATCATGTCTATGTTAAGGAGTGGAAAGTCATCCTTTGGGCATGCTCTATTAAGGTCTCTAAAGTCTGTGCATACATGAATGGATCCATCATGCTTTGAAATTGGAATGATGTTTGAGATCCACTCAACATAATCAATAGCTCTAATAAATCCTACACTGAGGAGTTTTTCTAATTCAGCCTTAACAAGGAGAGCTATGTGAGGATGCATTTTCCTCAACTTTTGTTTAACCGGTTTTATTCCTGGAGCTATAGATAGATGATGCATAATAAGATTAGTGTCAAGTCCTGGCATATCTAAAAAAGTCCAAGAAAAGTTGATTTTCTTCTTTTGCAAAAACTTTGTATATGCTTCTTTTTCTTCAGCTGATAGAGACTGAGCTAGGTGCACTATTTGGGGAGCCTCTTCTGTATTCACATTCACTGGTTGCATAGGCTCAATGAGAACTGATGACCTGTCTTGGAAGTAACTTGGCAAGTTATTAAGTACCCCATCCTTAGGTGCCTCAAAGAGGTTTTCACCCTTGGATACGTCTTTCTTTTTACTATTTTTGGTTTTGACACCGCCATAAAGTGGTTTTCGCCATCAGACCTATTTTTCTTTTTTTCTTTTTCTTTTATTTTTAGACTGAGGTACTTAATATCAGGCTCCGTCATACTTGTTTTCAGCTCACTAGTGGAAGAGACTACAGTTTCAAGAGCGTTCAGATAGCAGGCAATTTCGTAGTCATTCTGAAAAGTGAGGAGTTTAGGCTCTTGATGTTGCTGAGACCAGTCAATTAGGTCATAGTGAACAAGGGGTAAGTCAATGACTGGTTCAACATTGTTTATATGGAAGGTGTTATCTCTGGTGACCATACAATCAGGATTCATCAAGTCCCCTCCTAAGATACCCAAGTTAGGATTTGTCCTACCAAACGAAGCATCGTCCACTAAGGCAATTCGAGGAGTACAATCCTCTAGTCCTACACTAAGCTCATCGGTCACATCGGGTTGAGTACTATAAGTATGGACAACATCCATGTCCAAATCAACTGTTGCATCTGAAAGTGAGTCCCATTTGAACTCATGTGAGTCTGTCTCTAAATCATTATTTGGGCCTTGTGATGTACTAGCATTGTTACTATCTGTCACAGCTAGGATAGCAACACTTGCCATTGTCAATCTACCATTCATATAGTCACTATCTATCATAGCTAGTATAGGAGTACTGTCAGTTGTCAAATCTTTTGAATCTCCCCAAAGGAGATTTGTTGAAGGCACCCAATCATCAGACATGTCTTGTTGATTGGAAAGATTAGGTGTGTAGTCTGAGTCATTGTCACTGTCTGTCGCAGCTAAGACAGGGACACTTTTTTGTTTCTTATTTTCAAAACCTAAGCCAACTGTTGACTTATTCCTTCATCCAAAAAGGGCATGGTTAAGAGGTTCAGCCTTAGCATCCAACCTATGACTAACGGGACCATGTCCTGGATAACCCATATTCTTGACCAATGTATACCCTCTCCCATAAGCTCTAGAGGAAGGTGCAAAATTCTCATTATGTAGGTATTTCTCTTCTCGGTAAATCCAATCCCTAACGGCAACCTCTTCTTTTTCTTCTTGAATCGGAACTGAGGATTCCACAAACTTATCAAACAATGTCATGGCCTAAGACAAGGGCTTCATTTCTTGAGAAGGTTGGCCATAAGATCTAGGGGAAATTGGCAATTTTGTGAATGAATCCAATTTGTAATCCCCCATACCAAGATCTATGGTCTTGAATTTATTCTTGCATTGTTCAAATGTAGTATCAAAAGTGCTAGCCTCCCTATTCAAAGGAATGTGAGACCCTGCTGAAATTGTGTTGACTGACAGTGTGTTGTCCCCATGTATGCAGACTTCTATTCCATTGTAAGGGAACTTTACACACTAATGATAAGTAGATGGGACCACTTTCATCTCATGTATCCATGGTCTACCTAACAAAATATTGTAAGCCAAAGGACCGGCATCAACAATTTGAAACAAAATATCTTTCTCTACAGGACCAATTTGGATAGGAAGAACAGCCAATCCTTTAGAACTACATTCTGCTTCATCATAAGCCTTGATAGTTATCTTCTTCCTCGTATCAATGACTTCTTCTGAATAACCCAAGGTCTTCAATAAGCTCAAAGAAAAAATATTAAGCCTAGCACCCCCATCTATCAACATGTGCCTGACACGGGTCTTGTGGATCATAACCTCTATATGAAGGGCCAAATTGTGTGGGTGGCTTAATGACTTGTCATCTTCTTTTGAGAATGTAAGGTAGTGAGGGCTAGCCAAGTGGTTGACCATATTCTGGAATTGATCTATATCTATATCATTGGGGACATTAGCTGCTCACAAAGCATCCTCAAGGACACACTTATGCCTGGGGGACAATTCCAAAAGCTCAAAAATAGATATCTGCACTGGTGTGCATTGTAATTGATCAATAAGGTTATAGTTCAAATTAGGACCAATGACAGATTTAGGGAGAGCACCTTTTGACACGGACTACTTAGATTTACTAGAGCTAGGACCTCTAATAACAATGGGAGCTTGAGACTGGCTCCTGGTGACAGCATTGAGGGGTTCAGACATCCTTCGTGAGTGAGGACCTCTTAGTACCACAACAGGTCCTTCATCAGGTATAGGATTTGAATCAACATCATATCTATAAGAGTCTTTCCCTCTCATCATGTTGACATTATCATTAGCAACTTCGAGCATGTTAATAATATTCTCCGCATTTGTGTAGGTGTAGTTAATAGTAGCCTTGCCATTCTTATTGCTAGAATTCTCTCCTTTCTCATATTTGGGCAAGGGTTCTTGAAAAGCTTTATGATCTACATTAGTGGTTAAACCATCAACTTGTAATCGTCCACTTTCAATGAGATCTTGGACAAGATGTTTAAGTTTAAAGCAATTTTCTATATTATGTCCAATTCCATTGTGAAAGACACAAAAGGCCTTCTCATCCCACCAATGAGGCTTAGGATCTGGTATGCGATGCTTTGTAGGATCTTGGGGGTGCGCCAAATTATGAGCAATTAACGTCTTGAAAATGTCTGCATAGGAGTCCCCAAGTTTGGTAAATTGCCTCTTTTCTATTTTAAGTCTCGCTTGATACTTGGGTTTATTCTCTTGTTGTGCTGAAGATGTTTGTAGCTTCATGGCTTGGACTGCATTGGAGAGATTAAGAACTCCTTCATTCTTAGGTTGAGATGAGTCAACAACTCTGTCATTGACCACTTGCTTATTCTTGTTCCAATAAGGGTTCTTTTTGTCCTTATTACCATTATTGTTGTTGTTTTGGCCATTGTTGTTATTAGTTGGTTTAGCCAAAATTCCTTGTTCTTTTAGGACATCCTCTATGTGACATGCCACTTCTACCATGGTATCAAAAGAATTAAATGCGATCTTCCTGACCTCATACCTTAGCTCTGGTATTAAATTACTCACAATGATGTCTATTCTTTCTTCTTTAGGAATTGTCCTAGGATACTTTGAGCATAACCGTCTCCATCTTTGCAAGAAGGTGACAAAAGGTTCTCCTTGATTTTGTTTGAGTTTGCACAAATCAAGCATTGTGACTGACCTAGATAGATTATAAGCAAAATGTTGGACAAATCTTTGGACAAGTTCTTTAAATGTCTTCACTGGAGTAGTAAGGTTGGTGAACCACTCCATAGCTTGGCCTTTTAGACTCCTTGGGAATAATCTTATTAAATAGGAGTCTTCATGATGAAAAGCAAAGCTCATTATATAAAATTGTCTAACATGGTCATGAGGATCACCAATGCCATCATATTTGTCATAAGTCAGGAACTCAACCTTCTTAGGAAATTCAATCATCACCACACTTTTGTCTATAGGGTTGGGACATATGGAGTCCAAATTAAATGTGCTCTTAGGAGCCCTCATCCTTTCTATATCCTTTTGCATTTGCATGATCACCTCATTGGTTGAAGGATTCTATTTCTTAATCTTTTGGTGGACATCAAAATTATATGGGACCTTAGCACCTTTGTTGATGAGACTTTCTAGGAATTGGTCCTTGTTTTGTTCCACATATCTTTCCACATATGCTTGAAAAGCTAGTTCTTGTTGCATAGTCATAAAATCCATTTTATCAAATTTGGCATAACTTCCTTCATGTTGTGAACCATGATGTGCTCGTTGGGAGGGTTGTTTTGAAAGTCTATGAGGTGACCGTCTCCTATGGTGATCATATCAAGTAGTCCTTCTTCCTCTAGGACTTGGGGACCTTGAGGGGTCCTTGACCTTCTTCTAAGACTTGGTGAAGGGGTAGATGGGGGTGAGTTGGTCCCACTATTGGTACCCCTCCCATTAAATTGATTTTGGAGTTGTTGTGCGTAGAGCCTATCTTCTTCTTCTTGAGCGACTCTTTTTCTTATGTCCAATAATGCACGTTCCTCTTCCTCTAGTTGTCTAAATTTCTCCTTTTTGGTGGCTTGTTCATCTAGATAGGCTTGCTTCTCCCTTTCAATGCTTTTCAATCTCATATTTGCATATTGAGAGGTATCTTTAAGTGGAGAAGATTGTCTTGAATGCCTTATTGCGTTGGTTGCGTTGATGTGATGGTCACTAGATTCATTGTTCTGGTCCTCATGTTGTGACCCTAAGTCTGAGTGAGTTTGCCTATAATGTCTCTCAGCTTGTTGATGAGCATCAAAATACCTTGTGTTGTTGGGGGGTGACCCGAGTGGACTAGCATGAGAAGAACCACCAAACACTCTAGTACTCCCATGCCATTGGAAAATATCCTCAAGAGTTTGATTCATGGCTTCTCTTTGTTGTCGAGTGAAAGTGTAACTCATGTCCATACTTGATGAAAGTGGTGCTAAAGAGGTGCTCAGTTCTCTAGGATTACCTTTTGGATTAAAACAAACTTCAGATTCACTTTTAGGAGATTGATCAAAAAGGGGTTCTTTTCCCTTGTGTTGTTGACGAGTCTTAACTAGTGGTAACTGGCTAAAGGCAACAGGGGGTCACTTCCCTTGATTGACTTGGTACCTCATTGTAACTGACATGAAAGAAAGAGATTCTTGATGATGGGTCAATCTCTCAAAGTGTCAATTCCAACCTAGGATAATTGAGATTCTCTATTGTCCAAAGAGAAGATGAAAAGATAGAAAAATAAAAGGCGTCACCAACACTGTCAAAGAGGTGCTTCAAATCAAAGGGTGAATATCCTTGCACTTTTGAATCAGGAGGTTGGACTTAGCCAAAATTCAAATTGAAATTGAGATATAAGAAAAATGATTTGGACAATAGTAGGATCAGAATTCTCCAAGGGTGTAATCAACAATCTTAAAGATAAACTTTTCACTAATAATAGCTTTCTAACTTGGCAAATTATTTTCAAGGTAACCTTATAAATCAATTGAAATGATCCCTAGAAGGCTAAAATCAGAAATTTGCAATCAAAATAGGTCTCTAACAGCGAGGTCAGATAACCTACTCAAAGGCCAAGTCATACTACAAGCAACTCAATGACTGAAACTAAGAATATTGTTGAAAATATCCAGGCGACAGACTCCAGGTAAACCAGGTGATATACCTAAGATTGGGCGATACTTCACGCGATGCGATAGATCTCAAAATTGACAAGTAATAGACCTAATAACTGTTAGGTGATACAGTTCCAGACAAACTATCGCACGATATTTCTCTCTTAAGCAAGCGATGCTTATGTAGTTTTTGACCAATTTGTGCAAAATTTCAAGTTTTTAAGGTCTGATTTTGGATTCTCTGAATGTTTAGGGTGAAAATGTCTGATTTCAATCACAAATTTAACAGCATTTGGATAGATTTGCAAATAGTAGGGGATCAAACATGTCTCCAAACACTTGAAACAAGGGCAAAAGCAACCTTGCCAAGACAAACACTTGTGATATCAAAAATAAAATTGCACCCTATGGAAGCTACCGATTATTTGTAGGTTGAGAATGTTTACACTGGTATCACATAATCGAAGACACTTCAAGCAATATCTACCTACAAGACAAGGCTCAATACTTACCAACTTAGCCCACAACTTGATGCTCCCTTGCCTCACACCAAGTGGTTGCCCACAAGAGATATTGGCTTTGTCGTGGAAGTGTCAAATAACACAACCAAAGGGACACATATGGTGAGTATCTTAGGGTGATCCAGGTTAGTTCACTTGGATCAATCCTTGCACTAAGAAGATAAGCGGATAAATAAAAGTGGCTTCTAACCTATGGTTCTTAGTAAGGGCTTCTGTTCATAACACCCCTCTTGCTCCTCATAGAGGACTCAGACCTCGTGGCCTCAAGAGTACCTTAAGCATTCTTGCTCAATGTTTTCCCCATGGTCACAATCCCATGAGCTACTCACATCAAGCGAAGACAAGTGTTATGTCTACCAAGGTTTTGTGTCCTTGATAGCCTTGAGATTATAGTGAGTTGGAATAGCTGGCAAAAATCTTGTCCCCACTTGGGTCATTCCTCTTGATTGCTCAAGAGCAGGCCCGCTAAAGGATCCTAAACTAAACACAAAGAGTGGATGATTTTTGAGGTTCAAAGTTTTTGGTTCACCACAAGGGTGAAGAGCATACTCCCCTATCTCAAAAACTTCTCCCAAACACACCAAGAAAAGATTCAATTACCCCCTTGCTTTCAAAATCCCAAGATGGGTCAAGATTTGTATTTCACCATAAGGGTGAAGAGCATACTCTCCTACCACCTCAAAATTCCTACAACAAGGTATTAAGTGCCTATGAAATGAAACAACTAGTATATGCCACACTCAATAAAGAAAACAATTAAACAAGCACTTGATTTGGTTTTTATGCTTAGGGCAACCCTACAAAAACCATTAGTAGCCCTCTTTGACATGCAATGTATCAATTTCCTTCAAGCAAGAGCACCTACAAAACAACTTGTTAGACCAACAAGGGTTAGGAAAACCAAAATCTAACAATGGTTAGCACATGAAAAATTAGATAATCTGCAAAAGTAACTAATCAAATGACAAATTCTGAAAATGAAACCATCATGGTTGGATTAGGCTCAGAAAGACCTTTCCAATGATATATCACACTTAAACTTTTGATACCATTTGTGAAAATTTCTCAAAAATAGGTGCCTGTTTTCCAGAGTGGCCCGTGCGAGGAAGTATAGAAGCTCGCACAAGACAGAACCCAGGCCCACGCGAGGAAGTATAGAAGCTCGTGTGAGATAAAATGCAAGCCTATGTGAGGAAGTATAGAAGCTCACATGAGACTCTATGATAGTGATGCACGGAAGTATGGACAGCGCACAAAAATCACAAAAAAAATTAGAACAGCCGAAACATGCAGCAGAAATGCAAGAAAATAAGGACAAAACAGAGCTTTCTTGCCCCACAGTGGGTGCCAAAAATGTATGGATCAAAAGTGAGCACACTTCTATGAATCAATACATGCAAGGTTGCTCAACAATGAGGCCTCACAAAGCGACTCATAGCTCTTTATGCATGGAGTTGCAAGGGACTATGATAAACTTGCTCTCAGCTAGAGCTATAAACTAGTGACCTTGCTAGTCAACCATACAATGAGAGATTCAAAATGAAGACAAGGGCAACAATGCCAATATCCCCAAATGGAATCAAGGTATGAAAATGCAATGCAAACTAATATGAATATGCAAGATTAATCTATCAAAATGAAAGTACAATGCAACTATGAAAGGAAATAGCAATGGATTACAAATCCCCTAATTAAGCTATGTGAATTATTCTAAAGCTTGAAAGTGAAATCTAAACTATGAAAGCATAAACATGAACTACTATGCAAGAATGGAAACTAAATTATGAAGAAAATGAGGAACTCTAAGATGTAATGCAACAATGATCTCCAAAAAGCTCCAAAGTCTTCAAGAATTCCTGCAGCATAGAGTTAGCATAAAACAAGTGTCTTAAAATGAGGGAGAGAGCTCTCCTTTTATAAGAAATGAAAAGGAATGGACCATGGAGATTAAGAGGCAAAAGTCTCAATCAATGGTGGAGCTTGAAAGAGGAGCAATCCATAAGCACAAGTATCCTCCAATAGGAAAATAGGAGTTGACTTCATGTCCATATGAGACAAAAAGTGGTTCTTTTCCCTTTTATAAAATAAGAATAGTGCTTTATTTGTGCAACTTAGGATAAGAAGAAAAGGTGGGGCTTTTTATTTAATAAAAGGAGAGGAAATGTTCCTTTTAAATAAATAAAAACTTAGGACAAAATGGTTAATCCAAGGATAAAAATCTAATATATGATCAAAACTAAGATTTGATCAAGAAATTGATAATGTTGAAAATATTGATTATTGATAAAACTGATTCAGGATTGATAAATCAAATAAATGGGGCCCAAAGTCTAGGCGACCATTTTGGGTGCATACACTCATATTCAAGATGTACTTGATTCTAGTGAAAATTCTAATGCTCACTCTAAAGATGCTGATATCCTTGGTTGTCATATAGATGCTGATGAACTTGTTGATTATCTTTTTGCGTCTTCCACTTCCATCCTTGGACCTCTTCCACCACTACTAAGTTCTTCACGTCTTCCTTCCATCTTGGTTCCTTATGTCCCTTCACTTTCCCCTCCTAACTCTCCTAATTTTCCATCCATCTTGGGTCCTTACATCTCTCCATCTCCCATCTTTCCTCAAGATCAACATAGATGCATACCCTTGAATCCTTTTCATCCATCCACCCATCTAAACCAGTGATATCCTCCTTCTTCTTCCACAAGTCCCAAGTCTTTTGGAAGTAACTTAAATGTTCAATACAAGAAAAAGAAGCAATACAAGAATCCATCAAAAAAAAGATCACCATGTCTCCTCTAATAGACATGGAAACATAAAGTCAAAAGAGATATCTAAGAAAAAAAACTACAAGACAAGTATGGGTTCCAAAATCCATCATTGAAGATATTCTCTCTAGATCATCAAAAGGAAATAAAAAGCCTATGGCTATATGGATTCCAAAGTCTCTCTTGAAAGAGTCTGGTGTTGAGAAAAAAGTAAAGTTGACATTCAAGCTTCCAAAGGATTCCACTTCATCTCCTTCCAAAAACATTCTTCCATTCCATGCACCTAAACCACAACCTTTTCTATCCATTCACCATATTCCTTCATGTATTCCTTCATTCACATTTCCTCCATCCTCTCGCCACCCTTCAAGGTGTGTGTTGATGTTGATCTTGCCTTCCTTTCTAGCTACCCTTTCACAATCCTTCCATTCATTATCCTTCTACCTTCTATTCTTTTTCCTCATTTTCCTATTCCTCCTATCTTCCAATGTCACTCGCTTTACATAAAACCTTATCCTCCATTTTTCTCTTCCATCTTCCTTTCCTTATTAGCATCTTTGAGCATATCATTTTGAATCCTTGGCATATCATGATTTATCCTTTCAAGGAGCATTATCTAAAAAGCTTGCCTTCTTCCAAAAAAATTAAAAAAAATTAAAAATGTGTCTTGGTGAAAACTTGGAAACAGGCACCTTGGTAGCAAAAGTAAAGAGAAATAAATTCATCCTATGGTGAAAACCACTCCCTTGTGGTGCCTTGGATAAGTACCGTGATGAAAACCTGGCAATCAGGCATCATGCATAGTTCTTCTACATATTTCATCCATTCCATCTTCTCTCTTTGATCTTGACAAGGTTGATCTATACATGAACATTTGGCTATTTTGTGAGCTATCTTACGATGATCTTGTTTTCATTCTCTTCCTATTTAGCCTTCATATTTATTTTCCTCCATTCATTTTCACCTACCACTATCTTTTTCCCCTTTGGTCTTGATCTAATAATAAAAAAAAGAAAGAAAGAGTAAAACACGATGCTTTGAAACCTCTTGACATGTCTCCTCCTTTGGACTACATCCTGCCCTTCTTTGGCATTACGCTTTTGTGACTTATCCTATGTTGGCCTTTCATTGCTTGTCCAAATGTGCTTTACATGACAATTTTCCCTAGCTTGGGTATTCTTGAGGAGTTTTCCCTTGAGGATTTCTCCCCTTCATTCTCCTTCATTCTCTTGTCTTCCATCTCTTCCACCAGCTTGCCAATCCCTCTTGTTCTCCACCTTGCTAGACATTGAGACTGCATGATATGATCTTGCATGAGAGTTTTCAATAGAAAAAGATGCTATCAAGTATACCAAGTATCAGAACCAGTATCAGAACAAGTATCAGAACTAGTATTAGAACCAAGTATCAGAACAATTACTGGGGCTACACCTTTTGCTTTAGTTTATGGGTCTAAAGTGGTACTACCTATTAAGGTTGAAATCCCATCACTAAGAATTAGAATGCATGGTCTAGTAACTGATGATGACTACAGAGTGTCTAGGTTGCAAGAACTTGAACTACTAGATGAGTGCAGACAAGCAGCATATGATCATCTTAGAGTATATCAGAAGAGAATGTCTAGAGGCTACAACAAGAAAGTCAGACATAGAGAATTTCAGGTTGGTGATCTAGTCTTGAGAGAAAATCATAAAAATCAATCACGTTGAGAACACAAGGGGAAGTTTGAACCCAACTGGCTGGATCCCTTTGTAATCACTGCTACTTTTGGCTTTGGCACCTATCAACTCTCAATGACTGAAGGAGAATAGCTTTGAGAACCAATCAACATTCTCCATCTGAAAAAATTCTATGCCTAAAGCATTCAGTCTATGGTAAAATGTCCTGAAAAAATTATAAAAATTGAAAAAAGTCCTGAAAAAATGAACATCTTGGTGAAAACCTAGCAATAGGCGCCTTGATGATTCACAAAAAAATCAGAAAATATCAAAAGTACAAAAAAAAAATTGAAAAAAAAGCAAAAAAATGAGAAAAAAAAAAAAAGTGCCTTGGTGAAAACCTGGAAACAGGCACCTTGGTAGCAAAAATAGAATCTCTGCCAAGATGGTGAAAACCCAACAAACAGATGCCACTTGTTTCAAAAAGCTCCATCTATCAGCGCAATCTTGGTCTTTCCCAGCTTTCAGTTTTGCTTTAGTTTGTACATATCTCCTGGTTTGTTTCTGTATTCCTATTTTCAATAAGTCGGTCTGTACACCACTCAGCTCAAGTGTCTGTATCCTATCAATGCTTAACACTTGGGGGCAATCAATGTTATATCCTATGGCCTCTAGTATATCTTAGACGTATCATATCTAGTCAGAGTCCTTTGAAGCTTCATTTGAGTCAGTCAAGTCTATCTCGTCTCCAGAAAGAATTTTGCATCTACAACAACAATCAAACACAAACTAAAAATAATCTATGCTTTTCATGCTTTTATCTCCTTGTATGCTTACTGATTCGCATTGAGATTTCTGCATATTGGGTTCCTTCGAGCTCTTCGATGATGTCCTTTATAGGATTTAGAGAGTGATGACTAGGGGCATAATCTTTTCTTTGTCTTCTACTTGTATGTGAAAATCTAACAAATTTGGAAATTTTGGATTGAAACGGTGTCCGATTATAAGAGCCTCTATCTCAAATTGGATGGCCATGCGTACCTTGACCATTGATACCCAAAAAATTCAAGAAAGTTTGATCTAACTATTATCTTTTTGAGTGAGTTCTTTCTCCTACTGTGAAACGTGATCTTGCCTAAGGATGTGAACGATAAAGTGTCACTACGGGTAATTCACATTGGATTTAGAATGATCTCTTGACTATTTGAAGTGTTTGCAATGCAAGGCATATTCAAGTCATCATGACGTTTATGTTTTGATGCTTATACAAATTGCTATATCAAAATGGACATGATATTTAGGTCATCCTGGCATTTATGCCTTGGTGCTTATATCTAATCCGACATTCTGAAAATAAAATCAATATTCATATATCCATGGTTGTTGACCAATGGGTGTTGTATTGATTCTTGCACATACAAATCGATATTCATATGTCTATGGTTACATAGCTAGTGGGCATTGTATTGATTTATCCGGTTACCTAAAAGTTCAATGATGATAACAAATTGACACATGATCAGTGACTAGGTCCTAGGTCTTAGGTTGCATTTCATTTTGCATGTCTCTTTGCATTTTGCATGTTGCATGATCTCACAATGGCTAAACGAACTTCAATGATTAAACAATTCTCCACTCACATCTTCAAATCTAACAAGAGTTGAATCTCACATGAAGGTTCCTCCAAACGAAATAGCAAGTAGAATCCTTTTTCGGGATCAAAATCAAAATCTGAGATCATTTATTATGTCAAAATTGTGATTTAAAATTTTGGGCCCAGGACGGTCTACTGCTTGCATATTCGACCTTCGATCATCACAGAAATCCATAATTCAACTTAATTGATTATCTTACATCAAACTATCAAAATTTCAACTATGGTCAACTATGGTCAACTCAAGGTTTAACCTAGTCAAACTTGGTCTTTTGGACCTCTAAACGATGCAGAATGCGTTCCCGAATGTGTTTAACCACTTCTCAAATCAATTAGCATGCTTCTGAACTATCAACGCTAACTTTTTCTTGTCAGATTTCAATTTTAATCCCAAAGGGGTTATGGTATTACACATCATTCAAAGTCTGTAATCAAATTTGAAATCATATCTTTATGGAAATCATATCTTCCTCAGTAATCAAGACAACAACCACGTCTAGTTACTAATTCATCAAAAAAGACCTCATCACTCGGGGAAAATCTATCATCACTTGGGGCATATCAGATTCATCAAGATCCATATCAATTTGGTATTCTCTTAATCTTGTAAACTGTATCAGTTTTTGCAACCATCAGATCATAGTGTTCTTTCCTTGGTTCTTTGGCAACTGAAGGGTTCGGATGTGATACCTGCTGGTTCTGCTAAGACAATCGAGTCTAGAACCGGTCACTCACTTCTTTGCAATCATAAGGTTTGGAATCAAGTGTTTTGACACTCTTTTTCGCAATCATCGGTTCATCGCTGCTATAGTGAACATTATCTTTGGTCATTCAGGACCTAATATCTTCAAATCTTTCAATCGATTTCTATCTTGGAATCGGTTTATCTTTCGAATCAGTTTCATATCTCTATCAAACACAGACTATCTTTGAACCATTGCACTTCACACAGTAATTCAAAGAGGGGCAAAATGTAATATCTCAAAAATGGGCTATAGGTTCATTAACCTCCTATATCGACACATCGAACAAAATCAACATCAAAATCCTAACCAAAGGCACATTTGCACATCATCGAATCCTAATTGATTATCCTAAATTCTGCATCGGAGAATATTCCTAGTAATATCCCTAATCATCATAATTATCTTTAATTTAATGATTATTTGGTGATAAATCTCATTTATCCTAAGTTTGATTAATTGAATATTTTCATATTTAATTAATTGGATTTAATTCTGCCACTTAATTATTTAATTGAATTTAATTATATTTATTCCTAAGTATTATTATTTAAATTTGACAATAAATCAAAAATCCTATTATTAATTGATTAAATTCTTATTTAATTAATTAAAGCAAGTTGTCATATTTAATGATATTATTTTTGAATAAAAGTTTGATTAAAAGATTGATTAACCCATAAATCAATTGTTTTATTTCCAAAATCAGTTAAGTTGGAAATAAATCACTTTATTATTAAATTAATTCATAAATAAGACATGCACAATCATAAAAGCAGACAACTATCAATTATCAATTAAAGCTAAACTCTATTTTGAGTTAAACTCTACTTTTGCATATTTTTGTGAATTAAAATATCCTTTATTTAAAAATAACTCAAAAATCAACCTGAGTTATTTGAGTGATTTATGGCTTTTATCCATGCACCTCCAAAGCCTTGGATTTCTATAAATTAAGGCTTCAGCTCATCCCAAATCATCTCATATTTTTGCACAATCACGTTGGAGAATTGGAATTCAGAGAATCAAAGCTTATTTTGAATCAAGGCTATTGTGAGATCAATTTATTTTTTTTTACATTCATTTAGATTCATTTTCATATCATTGTTAGATCATTTTAGCATATCAATTTCCATATTAGCATAGATTCCATATCAAGTTTTCATATCATTGCATAGAAAATATCAAAAATATAGATTAATTGCATTCATATTTCATATCAGTTTTGCATTCAAATCCTTCATTTAGGTGTCGTCTAGGTCACAGATCTCTATAGCAATCTGAGAAAATCAATCTCGCACCTATTAGAAGGCAATAGATCACTTGGTTAGATTAGATTTCAATTTTGCATGATTTTTGCTAACCTCTAATGTTTTACTGAAGTGTTGTGTCTACAGATCAGGTACAATTTTCACACACACACATATCACCCAGGATGTTCTATCCTAGGAAAGAACTCCCAAGGCATTTTGTAGCCACCAACAAGGATTCATACCAGAATAATGGGCCTTAGATGACTAGGGGGTGCCAAATCACAAGGCACAAGTGATTTTGGGGTCGGAATAGAATATGAAGGCTGCAAATGGTAACATAGTGCCTATGTGATGAAATGATTTTTGGGATTGGAGGAGTAATAGCGGAGCACACTTAGATATAAGGGCTCACATAGAGTCTTGGGGAAATTAAATTAACAAAAAACCCATATTTGAATTTAGGTGTTCATTAAGTGCAATATTAATTCTTATTATGCATGATAAAATAGGAACACACTAAGGCAGATGCTAAACTATCATGAAATTGTACACACCAATTAGGTGCTTAAAATTTACAATGACACAATAAGATATAAGATATAAACCATTACAAAAATATTGAATTAATAGTGCTAGGTTTGATTAGACCATATATATCTAGTAGCATATGACATCCTAGAGTTAATATAGAGGTTTTGACAGAATAAAGTGTACACAAGATACAAACTATAGTATTTTTTATATCATTTCAAGAATTGCCCACTAAAACTAAACTAAATTGTATCATGTGCCTTCGTGGCCACTATTGTTGCCCTTATTATTTTGACTATTTTTTCATTGTACTTCTTGATGAATTTGAGAAGACCTTGCCAGAAGGGTAATTTTTCCCTTTTATTGTTCACCCATGTCTGGCCATATAGGATTTCAAAGGCATTTATCATTATCTGTCCATATGATAGTAGCTTCTCAAACTTCCTCTTTGATATTTTTAATGTAATAATGACCTACACAAAAATATTAAAGAATGTGAGTTTTTTGTAAAACTCAATAAGTGATATTCCTCTTCTTTGATATTTTTCCTTCATTTATAAGTTTCTATATATCCATAAAATTTTAGTAGAAATAATAAACCAAAATAGATTCATATGTTTAGAAACATGATTAAATTTTTCAGCCAAAGCATCAAACCAATTGAAATGGTTATGCCAAGTATTCATATTACAACAAAACATGTGTCTAATTTCTTTAGAAAAATAAAAAAATATGTGCTTGATGGTATCTATAACACTACAAATATTACAAATATCATAATCCCTGCATAAAATTTTATATGGAAACCTTTGCAACAACAAGAGAAATTTGAAGGTTGTCTTTTTAAGCTCAATAATGTTCTTCCACATGTCATCTAAAATATCCCACCATTCACTGTTAGATAAATTGATATTCTATTTTTAGTGAAATGATCATACAAATAATCATTATTGCACAAAAAATGATAGATATTCTTAGAAGAAATGTTAACTAGTTTGGTGCCATCTAACCAACATATCTTGTTGTGCCAATTATTCTCAAAATGGACAAACTTTTGACAACCTTCTCATGTGATTGACAAAGATTGGATTTATATCTTGCAACCAAACATACTACATGCATTGAATCAGGTCTAGAAGCAGTCAAATACAACAATCCTCCAATAAAAGACCTATAAAGAGTTTGATCAACCGAAATAGACTCGTCATCTTTGCTAAAATTACAACTAGTATTAAAAGGTGTAATCACTAGTTTTGAATCATATATACCAAAGTTTTCAATATTTCCTCAATAAAGTTAGCCGAAGAAATAATTATCCCATTTTCCATCAGAGTAACTTAAAGCTCAAGGAAGCAAGACAACTTGCAAATCATAGACATCTTAAACTTTTTCTATAATTCTTCTGCAAAACTTTTACATACATCATCTCCACCCAAAATGATGTCATTAGCATACATAACTATTAATAGTTTTTCTTCCTCAACCTTAATGTAGATATTTCTATATGTTATACCTTTCTTGAAGCCTCGATGAATTATTTTTTCAACCTTGTGTACCAAGCCCCGAGAGCTTATTTGAGACCCTATAAAGCCTTTTTAAGCCTACAAACCATGTATAGTGTTTCTAACAACTAAAATCCATCAAGTTTCTCTATGCATACTTTTAACTCTAGATCACCATTCAAGAAAGTTGATGTGACAACCATTTGATAAACCTTAAAGTTCTTGTAAGTATCAAAGGCAAAAACATCATGATTGCCTCCATCTTAGCCACTAAAGAAAATGTATTTTCAAATTCAATTCCTTCTATTTGTGAGTAATCCTTGTAGACCAACCTTTCCTTGTTCCTTGCCAATTCTCCTTCTTCATTTAGTTTGTTGTGGAATAACCATTTAGTTCCTATAATATTTTTGCCTACTAGTCTAAGAACTAATTCAAATGTCTAATTCTTATCAATCTGATTCAACTCTTCTTCTATTGACTGTAACTGATTCTCATCTTTGATAGCACATAAAAGGTCTTAAGTTCAATTTTTTATACAAGACAGATATTCACTTGTTCATTTGTCGTGCAAACATTCTCCTAGTCTACACTTCTTCATTCTTATCACCAATAATCTAATTTTCTAAATGATTCATTTTAACATAATTTATCTGTCTTGGAAGTATTTTCAAGTACTTGTTCTTTCTCCCATCTATTCTAACTTTCCTTCTTCTATGTAAAGGGGTTTATTAGTTTTATAGCCTTTTGGTCCTTGTATCTCCTAATTTCATTCTTCATCCATTCTTATGTTTGTGCTTTCAATCATTCTTCCAAGTTTCGTGTAGCATCTATAAGTCTTGTTTTTATTTGAGTGGCCAAGAAAGATTCCTTCATGACATCTTGAATCAAACTTTCTAAAAAATCTCATCTCTTAAGATGTAGCATTTGCTGCCAAAAATTCTGAAATGTTTGACTATAGAAAGTCTCTCATACCATAGATCATAAGGGATCTTAAAACTATTGAGCCTCAATTGTACTCTATTTATGATGTAGGCAAAACTGTGAATAAATTATTTCCAATAAGTAGAAGGAAAATTTTCATTTTCATCATTGTTCTTGCCATTTATTGAATGGTTCTATTCTTTTTTTAACTACCCTATTTTGTTGTGGAGTTCTAGGATCAGATAGATGTCTCCTAATACCATGATCTTTGCAATATTTTTCAAACTCATTGGAAGTAAATTCATATCCTCTATTACACCTCAAACATTTTATCTTATCATTTATTTCATTCTCAACTAAATATTTGAAAGCTTTAAACTTCTTGAGAGATCTTAATTTTTCTCGTAAGAAAGTTATCCATGTCACCATAGAATTATCATCAATAAGTAACATAAAGTACCTTTCACCATTGAGACATTTTTCCCTAGTAGCTCCATGGAGATTAGTATACACCAACTCCAAGGGCTTTGTAGAGGAATATTCCTTGATCGTGATTTTTTTTCTTTTCTACTTTCCCATATGACATTCTTTCCATAAGGTTTTTGTAGGCTTGATGACTTTGGCATGTATCTTACCACATTTGTAGAGCTAATCTTTAACATATAATTAAATTTTATGTGACCCCGACTTGTGCCACAACCAATAATAATTGGTTTGTGCCAGTAAATGACTACCTTCTCTAGCATCTTTAAGTTGATAAACGTTACAAGTAGTAGTTGTCGTTACACCAAAAGATCGACCTGTCAATGCCCGATACAACCACTAGACTTATAGAAGACACATGAGGCAGTTAATCCATGTCATGAATCCCAAGGGGAGCGCTGAAAATTTTTCCAACAATCTCCCCCTCAGCGTTACCTGAGGGGATTCAAACTTGTGACCAAGCTCTGATACCACTTGTTACAAGTAATAGTTTTCGTTGCACCAAAAGATCGACCTGTCAATGCCCGATACAACCACTAGACTTATCGAAGACATAGGAGGTGGTTAAGATGTGTCACAAATCCTGAGGGGAGCACTGACCATTTTTCCAACAAAGTCTTGGTTCCTTTTGCAACAATTTTTCCAAAGCTTCCCTTCTTGAATTCACAACCCTTTTCATGAAATATGAGATTATATCCATTGCTACACATTTGGATGACATTGAGAAGATTATGTTTCAATCATCTGACATAAAGAACATCATTTTTCTTTCTTTTTACATCAATTGTTAATGTTCCCTTTTCATGGATTGGGGCAGCTCCTTCATCACCAAATTTAACATATACTCTATTCCAATTCTTAAGATTAATTAACTTTCCTTTATCACTAATCATGTGATGAAAACATCTACTGCCAATCACCCATGTGTTTACTTCTTTTGCAGGTGTTGGTCCAAGTTTGGAACTTGTTCTTCTTTCTCTATTTGTTTTGGTCTTGTGTTAGTTGGGTCACCCTTTTTCCCATTGTTATCTTGTTTTTCCCATTAGCCCAGCTATTTATAAAAGTCATTAGTCTTTTGGGTAATAATTTGATTTTGAGCATTGTAAGTTCTTGGTAAACAAGTTTTCTTGAAAACCTTTGAACAAGTTTGAACTTTGTTCAAACCTATTCAAGGTTGTTCAAGATGGATTCTTTACTTTTGAAAATATGATAGGTTTATCAATACAATGAAGATAATCAGCCAGCCGACAAGTGACGAGGAATGTTGACACATTAATCATGGATTTATGACACATCATTGTAGTTGGAATGCCAAGTGGAAAAATATGGAGGATCAAAGTTACTGATCTACATTGAACACTCTTGAACGGTCATGAACATTGTTCTTCCATGTTTAAAAGTACTCAAAAGAAGTTAAGAGGGAAAAATAAAGATGAATCTTACGACAGCTCAGTAGTGGGTCCCATAGGAGGTTGTGCATTTAATTCTAATAATGGTGAGAAGGTTGGCACGTCTGAGATGTCCAAATAATCATTTGTTCTCTAACATAAGGACTTGCATAAATAGTAATTATGGATTACATGCATAAGTTGTCAAATCAAATCTTTTATCATCACCTTCGTAAAGATTTGTAATAAATAACAAAGTTCTCATGATTTCCCTATTTAAGTTGATTCCTACGATCACAGTCCTAAATATTTTGTTCTTGAGAAACTAGCGGGCGGAGGTAAGGACATTGGAGCTCCTATGATCAATAAAATATGGAGAGTAAGGTGATTCTGGTTGCCTTTTCGTGATATTTTCAAATTTAATAGCAGAAAAGTGAATAGAGAATTTAAGGAACTACAATTATGAAGTCTTCCTTTCATCTATTTGGGAATGTATCAAGTCTGGCGTGTGATGGTCCTGTAATATCAGACACAGATTTAGAAAATTATAATCTAGAAGGTTTACCAGCCCCTCTTCTAAATTCCCTTGAGGGTACTCCAGCTTTAGAGATCCTACACAGTGGATTATGCTCATCTGCAACTTTTTCTCACGTTGTTATATGCCCCGAGTTAATTCTTGAATCTATCAAAAATTATGATGCACAGATAGAATCCATTAAAAAGAAAGATGGTAGTATCCTCATGCCCGTCAATAGGGAAATTGTGTATTTAGCATTGCAACTCCTAGAAAAGACCTTCTCTGTCTTTTCCCCTGCACAGCCCACCGTCAAGATTAATGAAAATAGAGATGGGAATCAAACTTCCATGGCTAAAAGTTGGCTTCTAAACCCACAAAGAGGAGGTTCATGATTACCCAAAAATTTAAATAGAATTCATGTACACCCCTATATCAGTTATATGATGGTTATGCTACACAGAGTAAGAGGATCACAAGTAACTTATCTCTTCTCTGACTGGATGTATTTTTATGTTCAAATTATCTTAGAGGGAAAACAACTCTTAGACTGGGATGAATTAATTGCTAGCTCTCTTAGGGAACAACTCAATATGTCTAAGCTGACTAATAGTGGTTTCTTTATGTCCTCTTACATCATGTATTATTTGGCCTGCAACAGACGATGGAATGAAATGCCACATAAACCTTGGGTCACTGATATGTGTGTCTATGAGTATTACCCTATTTTACAAAGGGACAATATTGTTGAAAATTATAGAAGGGTAGATGATACATTCATGGGGAAACTCTATTTTAAGTTAGCCAGAATCTCTGTCAAAAGGATCAGCCCAAAAGCTCAAGAATTTGTAACTAAGTATGGAAGCTATTATATCCAGTTCCCTAAGTTTACCTATATCAGGGTCGAGGGTTTTGACGACTCGCGTATGAGATTACCTAGGTATTCGTTTGACTATTTTATTCTAGCCAAAGTTTGTAGACAACTTACCATTGTTTTAAAGAGCTTTCACCCTAAAGAAGAATGGGAAAAGGACTTCCCTATCTCATTAGGAAAATTTTCATGTGGATCAATGGCAGATGCAGTAAGCATAGGAAGTGACCTTCATCACTTTGATTTCAAATATTATACTGAAAGAACTGGATTTGATAACAAAAACTATGCCAATGGAAGCTTAGGGATTAGATCACATATGTTCCCTGTACCTCATTTAGAAGACTTCAGGGAAGACTTTTGTGATGAATCACAAGTGGAAGAAAGGGGGCACAGTAGGCTATGTATATCTCAAATCATATCTATGAAATTGCAAATCAATGTAGAAGGGGTAATTGATGACAGGTCTAATTTAATTGAGCCCAATTTCAAGAAATCAATTAAACAAGATGGTTTTGTCATCAACTAGTTTGAAGAAGAAGATGATGATATTGAAAAAAGAACTCAACATGTGGTTCATCTGACTAAGGAGTAGTTGTTAACAAAGAGAAAATAGAAGCAGTCTAAATCTATAACAGATGAAGTTAGAGTTATTTCTTTGTCTTCTCTAGCTTTTGTTTCTAATGTCTCTACATCAATTGAAAATGCAGGACCTTCAGAAAAGAGATAAGTTAAAGCTATCCGAAAGAAAGCCACAACAGATCACTCACCAATAGCTCATTCTCAAAGGTTGACAAGATCAAAGACCATGTCTGGGATAAATAAAGATATGGCTCAAGAAAATGTGCAGACTATCAATTTAGATGAGGACAAGTTTGAAGATATGAACTATCAAATAGCTGAAGAAGAGGTGGACAAAGATCTTTTTGATCTTGATGATGTGACACTGGAAGTTATTAATACATCAATGAAGACTCTGGAATGGTCAACTAGGTCGGATACAACACCTAAATGGTTGGCCTCTTCTGTAAATAAGAAATGTGGCCTGGTTCTAGTTTCAGTTCCTGTCAAGGACATTGTCAGTAAATATGTTCAAAAATCCCCAAAGATAAAAAAAGTGAAAAGCACAGCCTGAATGTTTTCTGATGTAAAAATAGGGAAGTGGACTACCGAAGTAGCTACTTATAGACCGAAAGAGGGAGAACAAGAACTCAAAGATGAGGACTTCAAGGTCACAAAGGTTGAGTTGGGGACCATGGATCACAAAGGTAAAAATTATTTGTTCAAAGAAAGGGCTCAACAAATGTTGTTAACTTCATGGCAGGACGATAGAGGAAATAAGGAATTAAAACAGACAATTGTGACACTATCTCTATTTAGAAACACATTCTGCAGTTTTGTTGCAATCCCTCTGATACAGTCTCCCCATATTTTTGATCCGAAATCAACAAAGAGAAAAAATATGTTGAATCAAGTTCAACATAGATGAGCCCTGGTGTCTATAATGGATGACTGGATGAGTGAAGTAATCAGCAGTGGTCTCAAATACATTAAAGATTCTCAAGCCGTTCTCCATGATATTGAAGCCCTGGTAGGAGAGATGCAAGCACAACGATAGGTATGGGACAGAGAAGAAGAAAAATGGATTTATGCCATGTCAAAGTTCCTAGAGATTTAGAAGTATGGGCTCACTAAGTTCTGTAGTAAGAAAGTTGTGAAACCCTCTGAGGAATCCACTTTCTTTATATTAAGAAGGAACATTAGCTGGCGCATTACTACTATCAAGAGTACCATAGCTGAAACCAAAGACTGTGGGAATGAAATCAAACAGATGCAGAAAACCATGTTGAATGAGTTGAAGTTAATTAACTTCGCTTATACATATTCAGCCAATTATGGTGATCAAGAATTAAAGGTAGCTCTGGAAGTGTTTGAAGCCACTATGATTAAAATCAAGGAGAAGATTAATCTAAAAGCTTCAGATTTCACACAAATGGCTAGAATGGAGTCCCTACTATATCTATGCATTGATCAGCTTCCTGTGACAATTGAAAAGGTTAAAAAACTGAAAAGGACTAAAGAGGCTTAAATGATAAGGATTTTGAACATGAAGATTCCCCATTTGTCGCTTGCAAAGGAGCTCATCCAAGTGTATAAACAATGGGAGATGACCCATTCCATTGCACGTGAAGGAGAAAGTCCCATTGGAGGTGAGGAACGTGACGTTGATAAGGAGCATGATCTGGAGATTTAGTTACTTTTCTTGTTGCATGAAAAAATCTTAAGGACGTGTGTCCTTTTTACTTTGGTTTACCTATTAACTGTTTGTCTGAGAGGTCAAGTTTTTAGGGAGACCTCTCGATTTGCTAAGACTATAAGTAGGTTAGTAAAGATAGCGAAAGGGTCCAAAATTTTTTGGAAAGAAACTAGTTAAACTTTCTATTTTAGTTAAATTTCTTTGAAAAACTTGATGAATTGGGTTTACTATTGAAAACTGATATATTTATATATATTTTTTCATGTGCTGCAAGGATGATGAATATATATGCATTTATATTTCAAATCTATGTTGTTTGAAATGAATGGATGGATGTTATGTGTAAACATTTTAATTCATTCCACATTGTTTTGAGAAATTTCCAATAGTAACTTGAAACATCAACAATCTCTATCGAGTTTTCAGTTCTTTAAGTTATTCTTTAACATTTTATTCTTGAAGTGTTCCTAGTAATAGAAAATTGTGCATTTTCTATTATCCTTACCTTATGTTCTTTTTCTAAAATAATGTTGAAAGAGCTTATCATCTAAGAATGATATAGCACACTTTTGAAGCTTTCTGGTTAAAATCTTAACCTACAAATTAGTATTTGAGATTTATTGAAAATCAGTTCTAGGGAGTTGTACCTAAGATAAAATTCAGAGTGAAGTGATTGAAAGAACACTTACCCAATTGTTAGTGATTGACTATCTTTCAAATGGGTGATAGAGTGATGTTGTAAGAAATATTTAATGAAAGGCAAAATCTATTTACTAACAAATTTTTGGTGACTCTACTGGGGAGCACAAACAGTGTAGACCAATGTGTACTATTTTTATTAATGCATAATCATGGTTCTACCTGAAGTTGTACTACCTAATCAACAAGAAATTCATCCTGTTATTCAACCAAACTTGAATTTCCAAGATACACAGGAAGATATCATCACAGACTTGAATACCCTTGCTTGGAAAGAAAGAACCAGTAATCAGCAATATCAACAAGTTCTCCTAGTTCTGGAAGAAGAAGATGATATAGGTGAATGGTTAAGAGGTCTCCCTATTGCTCAAGAAGTTGAAGTTGTGAATAGAGCTATCCAGAGGCCCTAAGAATGAAAATACTAGATCCCCGATCATATACCAGATTCCAAAGGAGGGAGGGAATTCACAATACTTTCTTTGAAGAATTGCAAAATCTTTAATTTCCAACTACATACACCTCTAGGCCAAAAGCAAAGAGTAGACCTCCTTTCCCATCTAAAATCACATCTAACGCCTCTACCTCTAATAGTATTTGGCAAGCCCTAACTTTGTCTAGTATTCAAGCTCCTCCCCTTTTCACAATCTTTCCATCGGCTATTATGGCACAACCATGGGGTGTTGTAGTTGGTCCCCTTGCCCTTGTTGGTCATCACGCTCTTCCTAAGGGTGCTAAGGACGTTCTTCCAAAATTCTCTGGAGATGAAAAGATCTATGTGGAAGAGCATTTTAATGCATTTAATGTAGCCACTAATATACTAGCAGTGCAACATGAAGATGTTGTGGTTAGACATTTTGTCCAAACCCTCATAGAAGGAGCAACAGAGTGGTTTGGTCATCTACCAGTTGGGTCCATAACGGATTGGAAATCCATGAAGACTGTCTTTGAAAATCATTTCAAAAGCCCTGATGATGAACATTCTTTATTGGCACAACTCACACAAATGAAAAAAGAAATTCATGAGCCAACGAGGGATTATGTGGCTAGATATAACAAAGTTATTCATAAGATCCCTACCACTAAAAGACTAACTCCTGAAAACCAACAATGCTTTTTCGTAAACTCCATGCCTCTAGATATTGGTTTTCACCTCAGAATAAATAGGCTAGCAGATTTGGCAGCTTCTCAAAGTCAAGCAACCGAATTAGAAGATGATTTAACTACAGTAGAAAAGTGGAAAAAGGATCTTTAGTCTCCACACTCTCAAACCTCCACCTCTTCCTCAGACTTAGTCGTTCAAAGGTTAATGAATGATATGATTTATTCGAAAAGGAAATCGCCAAATCAAGGATCAACCTATTTCCCTGCATACCAAGATGCTAATAGGAAACAAAATGGTCGATGGCATGGTAAAACTCCTCTTTTACCCTCAACTCAACCAAGGTTATCCCTTGAAGCCCCGTCCAGAGAGGGAGTCGTGTTTTTTTTTCACTTGACAATAGATCATGACGGTAATACATGTCCAGATATGATGAGACATGTACAAATGGAAGCAACTAAGGATGTATTGGGAGAGGTGAAAGTAGAGGAGGTGGATCAAGAGCGAATTGGCAACTCTGGCTCATTTTACCTAGAATATGAATCAAACTCTGAAAGAGGAGATATTTTAGTCACTCTTGAAGATCCAACATGTGCCATGCTTACCTGCAATCAAAATTCTCCTAAGTACACTCCAACGATGTCAAATACTATTCATGAGAATAAAGAATATGTAAGTAATGTACCTTCCTCAAGTTCAAAAGTCTCTGATTTCAAAATTTTGCAAAAAGATGCTTGAATTCCTTCATTTGATATAGTTTTTGCAAATCTTTTGCTATTCAAATTTCACCTGCTAAGTATTTAAGATTGAACCCTAAGGAACTTGACAAGTTAATTAAATATGTCAAGGGTGAATCTCAGGACCCTTCCCATTCTAATCAATGTACAACTAATCAAACTGACACTTTCATTCAGTCTCCTGCAATTGTTCCTCCTTCTATTGTAGACCAAAGTAATTTGTCTAATGCCTCTACCTCAGGAAAAAATTGTGACATAGATGAAACCAGAAAGCCTGAACCTTTCTACATTTCTTTGCTCCTTAATGGTCTTAAATTGAGCAATTGTATCATAGATTCAAGAGCATTCGATAACATTATGCCATCTTCAGTTGCTAAAGCCCTAGGTTGACTCTGACAAAAACTTTTGGAAGGTGTTATTCGATGGATGGTAAATGGATTCCCTTAATAGGTCAAGTAAAAGATGCCCAGGTTATCTTAGCTACTTATCCAGATAAAAGATTAAAATTGACAATTCCGATGGCTGACATTGCAACAAGTTACAGAATGCTCTTAAGTAGGACCTTTTGTAGGGATATGGGTGGAGAAATTAAAATGGATTGGTCTGAAGCAGTCATCCCTATAGGAAAGAAGAAGGTTAAGTTGGAACCTAAGGCAAAAAACAAGTATACAATCTTCCCATCTGATGATCGGAACGCTCAAATTCTATATCATGAGTGCAAATTTGGGAATTATTTAATCCTTTTAGATGAGTTTCCTCCAATTCCAATGATTCACGATGAGATTTCTCAAATTTGGTCTATGGAATTTGATGGAAGTTTTGTTAATGTTAGATCTGGGGCAGGAGTAGTGCTTAAAGGTCCTGATGGAGAGTATTTACCCTTTTCCTTCAAGCTATATTTTAAGACTACTAATAATACTACTGAGTATGAAGCCTTGTTATTAGGATTACATGAAGAAAAAACTCATGGCATCAAAATTATTGTTGCAAGAGGCGACACTAAGCTGATAGTTAAACAAGTGAAATATCAGTTCACAGTAAAGAATGAACAGTTAAGGCATTGTAGAGATTTAGCTTGGAATGAAATTGAAGCTTTTGATGCATTTTCTATAGAAGCCATCCCAAGAATTTTAAATTTATGCTCTAATTCTTTAGCAGTGTCGGCTTCCTTACTACTTCCTCACCCTGATTTTAAAACAGACACTTACAGAATAGAGATGATATGCAGACCTGTAGTTCCTGACAATATTGAACATTTTCAAGTGTTTGAAGATGATGCTAGTATAAAGGATTTTATGGCATGTGTAGAGGTGTTTGCATCTACTTACTTTGAAGGTTTGGATGAAACGTGTGAAGAATTTGGTCCCGAGGCACAATCATCAAAAGAGGTAGTCTAGTTAAAGGGCAACAAGATTCCTAAAGGATTGATTTCACTTGAAAATATTTTCTCTAGAAGAGATGATAGTTACATCTCAAAGGGAGGTTTACACTCTAAGGTTTGAAAGAATATGATAAAATCAATATTGGAAATGACGCGCAACCCAAATGGATATCTGTAGGTAAGGATTTATCCACTCAGGAAAAGGAAAGATTGCAAGTGTTATTGACTGCTTATACAGATGTATTCACCTAGAATTATAATGATCTAAAGGATTTAAGAGGTGGGAGTTTTAGACATCATATATCCCTTAAATCAGAGTCTAAACCTTTCAAGCAAAAGCTTCGTAGTTATAACCCCAAGGTATCAGAGGCCATACTTCATGAGGTAGACAAAATGTTAAAAGAAAGAATCATATATCTTATTCACCACTCAACATGGATTGCAAACATTGTCCCTGTGAGAAAGAAGAACATAGAAATAAGGATTTGTGTTGATTTCTATAATACGAATCAAGCCAGCCTAAAAAAAAATTATGCGTTACCAAAGATGGAACATGTTCTACAAACTATTGCTGGGTCGGAAATGATGTCAATGCTTGATGGATTCTCAGGATACAATCAGGTTAGTGTAGCAGAAGATGATAAACACAAAACTTCTTTCACTACACCGTGGGGAACATTTTCATATAACAAGATGCCCTTCGGCTTGATTAATGTAGGAGCAACTTTCCAAAGGGCTCTGGATTCTTCTTTTGTTGATATGAAGAATAGGATCATTGTGATTTATCTTTATGATCTAAAAATTTATTCCATTAGGAGAAAGCATCACCTCAGAGACCTTCAGTCTATTCTTGAAAGGTGTCGAAACCATGGTATATCTCTCAACCCCAAAAAGTCTATCTTTTGTGTAACTGAAGGTAAACTATTAGGTCATATTGTCTCTAAAGAAGGAATCAGAATTGATCCTGAGAGGGTGAAATCTATTCATAAAATTGGTCTCCCATCAACTAGGACTGGGGTTAAATATTTTTTTGGTCAAATTAATTTTTTGCGAGCATTTATACCAAATTTCTTTGAGCTGACTAGACATATTGTGGGGATGATGAGCAAAAAGAAGCCTTTCAAGTGGACTGAATTTGGTAAAAAAGCATTCAATGAAATAAAAAATGCTATGACAACTGCTCCTTCTTTAGTTTACCTAGATTATAAAAAGGTTTTTATCATTTATTTATATGCCTCTGATCATTCATTGTCAGGAATATTAACTCAAAAGATTGATTCTGAGAATGAAGCACCAATTGCTTTTATGAGTACCCCACTGAAAAAGCATGAGCTCAAATATTCAACCATTGAGAAATAAGATTATGCAGTAGTTAAAGCTATCAAACAGTTCAGATTTTATATTCTTCATTCACACTATGTGGTGTTTGTTCCTGATTTTGTTGTAAAGATCCTGCTCACTCAACAAGAAATAGCAATGAACAAAAGGGCAGCATGGGTAACCAAAATACAGGAGTATGATTTGACAATAAAACCCACTAAATTGGTTAAAGGAAGGGGATTGTGTAAGTTCATAGCTGAAAATTCAAAAGAAGCAGAAGAACCAGGGAATGAGGTATCTCAGGCATTATTGGTTAGCTTAACTGACCCTTGGTTTTGTGACATAACATATTATCTAACCTATGGAGAATGTCATGCACGATTAACTCCCAAAGAAAGATGTAGTTTGAGACTCCAAGTAGCCAAATGCGTGATCTAGAAAGGTACATTGTTTAAAAGAGGCATAGATGGAACTTTCCTCAAGTGTGTGGATAAAGAACAACATGCGTAGTTATTGTGAACTTTTTACAAAGAAGCCTGTGGTGGGCATTTTTCTTCTACAATCACTACTTTTAAAATCCTTCACAACTATTTTTATTGGTCAGGTATGTTCAACGATGCTTATACGTATGTCAAAAAGTGTGAGAAGTGTCAATTGTTTTCTAGAAAACCTCAATTAGGAACGTTACCATTGAAACCAGTTGTTGTGGATGAACCATTCAAACAATGGGGATTGGATTTTGTTGGCCTAGTTAATCCTCCATCAAGTACCAGTGATGTCTACATTCTAACAGCAACTAACTATTGCACCAAATGGATTGAGGCTATTCCAACTAGGAAAGCAAACTCTCAAGTAGTGTGTGATTTCTTGAAAAATAATATCCTGGTATGCTTTGGAGTTCCTCAAAAGATTGTAACAGATAATGCCACTTATTTCTCATCACATGAGTTAACCCTTTTTTTCTATGATCATATTATTTCCTTGTCCCATTCATCAGATTATTTTCCACAACGTAAGGGGCAAGCGGAATCAAGCAACAAGAATATGGTGACTATTATGAAAAAATTGGTAGATGACAATGGTACAAATTGGCATAAAAAGCTTTTTGAACCTCTTTGGGCTGACAGGATAGCCCCAAAAAGATCTATCAGCATGGCACCTTTTGAACTAGTGTATGGGGTGGGTGCTCAAGTATCACTTCCACTGGAATTGTTGGTGATAAAGTTGCAAAACGCTATTGAGCACCAAACTTTCTGAGATTCTTTAGAAAAAAGAATTATGTACTTGCATAAACCTGAAGTAGAAAGAGAAGCACTAGTAGATAGAATCACAAAACATCAAGTCAGGGTCAAAAATATCTTTAACAGGAAGGCTAGACCCTAAAAATTCATGAAGGGAGATGAAGTGTTACTCTGGGATAAAAGAAAGGAACCAAAAGGAGCTCATAGCAAGTTTGAATCTTTGTGGAAGGGGCCTTTATTTATTAAAGAAGAGTTAGGACCTAATTCTTTTAAAGTGGTGTATCCAAATGGAACCATCTTATCGTTTTATTACAATGGGCAAGATTTAAAGCTTTTAAAGCTTTGAGTTTCTTAGTGCATAAATCTTTGTATATATTAGGTCTAATTTGTTTTTCCTATCCTGTTTTTGTCATGTTGGTTTCACAATTTTTGTGTAACCAGAGTTCTATGTTCTCTGCCTTTTTGTCAAAAGTAGTCCCCAATTAGAGCCGATGTTAATCCAAGTTTGGCACTTGTTCTTCTTTCTCTATTTGTTTCGGTCTTGTGTCAATTGGGTCACCCTTTTTTCGATTGTTATCTTATTTTTCCCTTTAGCCCAGCTATTTATAAAAGTCATTAGTCTTTTGGGTCATAATTTAATTTTGAGCATTGTAAGTTCTTGGTAAACAATTTTTCTTGAACACCTTTGAACAAGTTTGAACTTTGTTCAAACCTGTTCAAGGTTGTTCAAGACAGATTCTTTACTTTTGAAACTATGACAGGTTTATCAAGGCAATGAAGATAATCAACCAACCAACAAGTCACAAGGAATGTTGACACATTAATCATGGATTTATGTTACATCATTGCAGTTAGAATGCCAAGTGGCAAAATCTGGAGGACCAAAGTTCTTGAACTACATTAAACACTCTTGAATGGTATGAACTTTGTTCTTCCATGTTCAAAAGTACTCAAAAGAAGTTAAGAGGGAAAAAAAGAAATATGAATCTTACGATAGCTCAATAGCGGGTCCTACAGGAGGTTATGCATTTAATACTAATAATGGTGAGAAGGTTAGCACGTCCGAGAGGTCCAAATAATCATTATTTTCTCTAACATAAGGACTTGCGTAAATAGTAATTATGGATTACATGCATAAGTTGTCAAATCAAATCTTTTATCGTCACCTCCGTAAAGATTTGTAATAAATAACTAAGTTTTCATGCTTTCCCTATTTAAGTTGATTCCTACGCTCATAGTCCTAAATATTTTGTTATTGAGAAACTGGCAGGTGGAGGTAATGACATTGGAGCTCCTATGATCAGTAAAATCTACAGAGTAAGGTGAGTCTAGCTTGCTTTTCGTGATATTTTCAAATGTAATAGTAGAATAGTGAATAGAGAATTTAAGGAACTACAATTATGAAGTCTTCTTTTCATCTATTTGGGAATGTATCAAGTCTGGCATGTGATGGTCTTGTAATATCAGACATAGATTTAGAAAATTATAATCTAGAAGGTTTACCAGCCCCTCTTCTAAATTCCCTTGAGGGTACTCTGGCTTTAGAGATCCTACACAGTGAGTTATGCTCAGCTGCAACTTTTCCTCCCGTTGTTATATGCCCTGACTTAACTCTTGAATGTATCAAAAATTATGATGCATGGATATAATCCATTAAAAAGAAAGATGGTAGTACCCTCATGTTCGTCAATAGGGAAATGGTGTCTTTAGCATTGGAACTCCAAGAAAATCCCTTCTCTGCCTTTTCCCCTGCACACTCCACCGTCAAGTTTAATGAAAAAAGAGATTTGAATCAAACTTCTATGGCTAAAAGATAGCTTCTAAACCCACAAAAAGAAGGTTCACCATTACCCAAAAATTTCAATAGAAGTCATGTACACCCCTATATCAGTGATATAATGGCTATGCTACAAAGAGTAAGAGGATCACAAGTAGCTTATCTCTTCTCTGACTGGATGTATTTTTATGTTTAGATTATCTTAGAGGGAAAACAACTCTTAGACTGGGCTGAATTAATTTGTAGCTCTCTCAGGGAATAGCTCAATATGTCTAAGCTGACTGGTAGTGGTTTCTTTATGTCCTCTTACCTCATGTATTGTTTGGCCTGTAGCAAACAATGGAATGGAATGCCACATAAACTCTGGGTCACTAATATATGTGTCTATGAGTATTACCCTATTTTATAGAGGAATAATATTGTTGAAAATTATAGAAGGGTACATGATACATTCATGGGGAAACTTTGTTTTGAGTTAGCTGGAATCTCTATCAAAAGGATCAACCCAGAAGCTCAAAAATTTGTAACTAAGTATGGAATTTATTATATCCAGTTCCCTAAGTTTACCCATATTAGGGTCGAGAGTTATGAGGACTCACCTATGAGATTGCCTAGGTATGCTTTTGATTGTTTTATTCTAGCCAAAGTCTGTAGACAACTTACCATTGGTTTAAAGAGGTTTCTCCGTGAAGAAGAATGGGAAAAGGCCTTCCCTATCTCATTAGGAAAATTTTCATGTGGATCAATAGTAGATGCAATAAGCATAGGAAGTTACCTTCATCACTTTGATTTCAAATATTATACTAAAAGAACTGGATTTGATAAAAAAAACTACGCCAATGGAAGCTTAAGGCTTAGGTCACATATGTTCCCTATACCTCATATAGAAGACTTCAGGGAAGACTATTGTGATGAATCACAAATGGAAGAAAGGGGGCATAGTAGGCTGTGTACATCTCAAATCCTATCTATGAGATTACAAATCAACATGTAGAACGGGTAACTGATGACAGGTCTAATTTAATTGAGCCCAATTTCAAGAAATCAATTGAACAAGATGGTTTTGTTATCAACTGGTCTGAAGAAGATGATGATGATATTGAAAAAAGAACTCAACATGTGGTTCATCTAACTAAGGAGTGGTTGTTAACAAAGAGAAAATAGAAGTAGTCTAAATCTATAATAGATGAAGTTAGAGTTATTTCTTTGTCTTCTCCAACTTCTGTTTGTAATGTCTCTACATCAATTGAAAATGCAGGACCTTCAGAAAAGAGACAAGTTAAAGCTACCCGGAAGAAAGCCACAACATATCACTCACTAGTAGCTCCTTCTCAAAGGTTGACAAGATTAAAGACCAAGTCTAGGATAAAGAAAGATATGGCTCAAGAAAATGTGCAGACTGTCAATTTAGATGAGGACAAGTTTGAAGATATGAACTATCAAATAGCTAAAGAAGAGAAGGTGGACAAAGATCTTTTTGATCTTGACGATGTGACACCAGAAGTTATTACTACATCAATGAAGACTCTTGGATGGTCAACTGGGTATGATACAACACCTAAATGGTTGGCCTCTTCTGTAAATAAGAAACGCAGCCTAGTTCCACTTTCAATTCCTGTCAAGGACATTGTCATTAAATATGTTCAAAAAACCCCAAAGACGAAAAAAGTGAAAAGCAGAGCCCGAATGTTTGCCGATGTAAAAATAGGGAAGTAGATTGCCGAAGTAGCTACTTATAGACTGAAAGAGGGAGAACAAGAACTCAAAGCTAAGGACTTTGAGGTCACAAAGGTTGAGTTGGGGACCATGGATCGCGTGGGTAAAAATCATTTGTTCAAAGAAACGGCTCAACAAATGTTGTTAACTTCATGGCAGGACGGTAAAGAGAAGAAGGAATTGAAACAGACAATTGTGACACTATCTCAATTCATAAACACATTCTACAGTTTTAATGCAACCCCTCTGATACAGTCTCCCTAGATTTTTTATTTGATTTCAATGGAGAGCAAAAATATGTTGAATCAAGTCCAATGTGGCCGAGCTCTGGTGTCTATAGTGGATGAGTGGATGAATGAAGTAATCAACAATGGTCTCAAATACATTAAATAATCTCAGGTCGTTCTCCATGATGTTGAAGCCTTGGTAGGAGAGATGCAAGCACAGTGACAGGTATGGGACAGAGAAGAAGAAAAATGGATTTATGCCATGTCAAAGTTCCTAGAGATTGAGAAGTATGGGTTCACTAAGTTCTGTACTGAGAAAGCTTTGAAACCCTCTAAGGAATCCACTTTCTTTATCTTAAGAAGGAACATTAGCTGGCGCATTACTACAATCAGGAGTACCATAGCTGAAACCAAAGACTGTGAGAATGAAATCAAATAGATGCAGAAAACCATGTTGAACGAATTGAAGGTAATTAACTTCGCTCATACATATTCAACCAATTATGGTGATCAAGAATTAAAGGTAGCTCTGGAAGTGTTTGAAGCCACTATGAATAAAATTAAGGAGAAGATTAATCTGAAAGCTTCAAATTTCACACAAATGGCTAGAATTGAGTCCCTATTATATCTATGCATTGATCAGCTTCCTATGACAATTTAAAAGGTTTAAAAACTGAAATGTACTAAAGAAGCTTCAATGATGAGGATTTTGAACATGAAGATTCCCCATCTGTCTCTTGCAAAGGAGCTCGTCCAGACGTATAAACAATGGGAGATGACCCATTCTATTGCAAGTGAAGGAGAAAGTCCTGCTGGAGACAAGGAACGTGTCGTTGATAAGGAGCACGATCTGGAGATTTAGTTACTTTTCTTGTTGCATGAAAAAATATTAAGGACATGTGTCCTTTTTACTTTGGTTTACCTATTAACTGTTTGTCCGAGAGGTCGGGTTTTCAGGGAGACCTCTCGGTTTGCTAAGACTATAAGTAGGTTAGTAAAGATAGTGAAAGGGTTCAAATTTTTTTGGAAAGAAGCTAGTTAAACTTTCTATTTTAGTTAAATTTCTTTGAAAAACTTGATGAATTGGGTTTACTATTGAAAATTAATATATTTATATATATTTTTTCCTGTGTTGCAAGGATGATGAATATATATGCATTTATATTTCAAAGTTATGATGTTTGAAATGAATGGATGGATGTTCTGTGTTAACTTTTTAATTCATTCCGCATTGTGCTGAGAAAGTTCCAACAATAACTTGAAACATCAGCGATCTCTATCGGGTTTTCAGTTCTTTAAGTTATTCTTTAACATTTTATTCTTGAAGTATTCCTAGTAATAGAAAACTGTATATTTTCTATTATCCTTACCTTATGTTCTTTTTCTAAAATAATGTTGAAAGAGCTTATCATCTAAGAATGATATAGCAACCTTTTGAAGCTTTCTAGTTAAAAGTTGAACCTACAAATTAGTATTTGAGATTTATTGAAAATCAATTCTAGGGAGCTATACCTAAGATAAAATTCAGAGGGAAGTGATTGAAAGAACACTTACCCAACTGTTAGTGATTGGTTTTCTTTCAAATGGGTGATAGAGTAATGTTGTAAGAAATATTTAATGAAAGGAAAAATCTATTTACTAACAACAGGAAAGGTAGTCCATATAATCATTAGTTGCTCATTAATGACTTTGACATCTTGCAAGTCACTGGATATCTTACAATCCTTGACATTATCCTTTTTATCAACTTTTATTTCCATAATAAGTGTTTCATCATTTGAATAATTTTGAGTTTCATCTTTTGAGGAACAACAATTATCTTTGGAATAAAGACTTCTTTTATATTGTTATCTTCTGGTTGTCTAAAAGTACATCTAAAATCATAATGACCAATTCTACCACAATTAAAACAATTGAAAGGTAAATCACTTTTGTATTTGTGTGTGCCTTTCTTTAACCTTATTACAAAATTTGCTTCAACATCTTCTATGCCATCAAGTAGATCAGCATCATCTTCTACCTTCTTACCAACTTTTGAATGCAACCTCCCTTTTAAAAGCATCCTTGCCAAATTCTCTCATTTCATATGGAGTTAGAGCACCATACAAGTAATCCAATTAATATTTATTAAAGTCATTTCGTTCTTTAATAGTTGAAACCTTATAGCTAAAACTTTTTGGAAGAGATATGAAAATACTCTCCACAACTTCATCTTCTTTAATTTCTCCACCAATGCCTCTGATCTCATTTACAACTTCATCTAATTGAAGCATGTGGTTAGCGAAGTCTAAGTCTCCAACCATCTTCAATGTTACAAATTTGGATTCTAAAATTTTGCATCTTTGTGTGTTTCTGTTGGAATTGTTGCATTCTATGATGTTGGCATTCATTGGTTTTTCATTGATGTCAAATATGTTTCAATAAGGTAATCCAGAAGTTGTAGACGGACTACATAGATAGGGTACAGAGAATTGTACGGACAGTGTATGACAACTTAGCTCCTACGAGCTGAGATTTTTGTAGAATAACATGTTACTATTCACTGTTATGTTTGCGTATGTTTATATGCTCAGTTGCTCAAGTTAAGGATGAATTGGTGAAGACTGGTTACATGACCATTGATTGGGAAACTCATAGAGTTGGTCTCAATATCTGTAGTATAACTTCAGTGCGGAAATGGAGTAAACCTTGAGAGCTTGGGGAATGTCAGAGAACACATGAGAGAGTCTACTGTGTGATCACAAAGTACTAGTGTGATTGGTGACAACCTATGTGGTGTGTACTCTAGCGAAGATTTATTTGGAAGCCAACCCAGGATTGGTAGCGTGTTCTTGAATAATTAAGCATGGATTAATGTTGTGGCCAACTATTTCATGATTTGTAATTGTTGTAATATTGTTAAGGATTTCGTGTGTATCCTCGCATGGGTCTATGTAACATTTTTTTATAGGAGAGGTCCTATAATGGCCAACCTAGGAATTATGTTTGTAACTTGTATATAAGGAAGTGTTTCCTTATAGTTGTATAGAAAAATAAAAAAAGGTATGGGGATTATTGTGCGAGCTTTTGGGCTACAAGGATTGTTGATGTAGAGAAGAGGGCTATGCATTAAGGCACAAGGTTGGAACTATCTTGGAAATGGATGTACTGGAAGTTAGTTCAGGTACTCATGATGATATTTATTTAGATCTAGAACAATGAGTCCTAAAGGTGGATGTAACCTTCTCTTGTATTTCGGTGAGTGACCAGTTGTAATACCTTTAACATGGTTTTGACTCCTAACAGGGTTTGTCCTTTAACAAGGACTGTACTAATGTAAAGATCGGCTCCTAACAAGGTTAGAACTCTTAACCAGGTTACTATACTCATAGTACTGATTTGTGAGCATCATTCCCATCAGGGTTTTTCCCTTACGAAAACAAATATTGGTGTTATTGTGTTATGGTTTTCTTACATTCAATTGAGCATAAGGTTATATTTGGAATTAAGTTTAGTAAGTTTGGCATCAACTGATTCACCCCCCAGTTGATAGGGACATTATTATTCTAATAGTTTCACCTTACTGTCAGCTTCATAATGCCATTGAGTTTGTCCCAAATTTATTTCATAGTAGTGCAATGAATCACCTTAACAATTTTTGGATCTGCAAGTCCATTCATAAATATGTTTCTTTCTTTTCCAAATTCTCATATGCTCCAATCTTTGCAAAATTTATAGGAGGACTAACAAGAGGAGTATAACCATCTTGGACAAAGTTCAAAACACCAAATCCTAATGAGGATAACTATGCTTCGATTCTTACTCTCCAACTTTGTGAGATCTATCATTTTCCATCCTGGACCTTCCTCAAGCAATTGAGCTTACTCTAGAGGAACCTTCCTCTGATACCAAATGTTGAACATACATAAAGGTTGAGAGGATGGGGGGTGTATTAGTCTTTAACAATCTTAAACTTTTTACCTTAATTCTAAAACATGTAACTTTAACCATCTACAATGAAAGATAAAACAATCTACAACAATGGACACAAGAACATCAGATTTAAGTGGAAAACCCAATGAGGGAAAAACCACGATGACAATATCTCACAAAATATAAAAACTATTATAAGAGGTTCACTACCAAACTTGCAACCAAGACTTGTCTTAAAGAAAGATACAAAGGACTTGAAATTTAAAGATCACTTCTTCAGGGAAAGATACAAGGACATGTAGAGGAAAATCAGTATCTCAGCACATAATACATGAAATGAATAAATAAGCTTCCAACACTCTCCTTGAATGTAGTTTCTCTTGGCTTGATTCCTCAAGAAACCATTTGAAAATTCTGAACCAATACTCTCACCACAAACATCTACTACCTCAAAGTCGCATCTTTCCACACTCCACTCACAATGAAATTGATTTGATCTCTTATTTATATCATCTAGATCATCACAAAACATCAATTAGGTTGGGAAAAACAAGGGACAAGGGGTAATCCCAACAAGTCGGCCACCAAAACATAGTTGTGGTAAAAGTGCTCCTATCTTGGAGATAGAGAGGGCCTAAACAAATCATCATATAATATCAAAGATGATACCAAACATCAAACATATTTGGCACACATCCACCAAAGTCAAAAACATGGTAACATGTAGCAACAATTAGTCAGCCCAAAACACTTCAACATGAAACCATTCAATGCAAATCCCCACACAGCAAGATGGGATCTAAAACCAACTCAACACATCATCCAATGTAATCAAGAGCATAATATAAGAAAGAAAAAAAAAACCATCAATGAGGTAGCCACAAATAACTATGAAAAGCAACTAAAGAAACAATACCTATCACATAGAGATGTTCCTTGAACATCCAACAACATTCCCCAAAACATATTTCATATTTTCTCAATAATACAAACTACCACAACCAATCTAACAAAGTTATTCATAAATGGAAGGTCAAGAAAACATAGTTATGAAGTATATCATCCAAAATATACTTGTGGTACATCTCTACCAGAAAATTTAACCTAGACACTACACAAACATTATAAGCCTTCCCTCCAATCCACAACACAAGAAACATTGATGCAAAGAAATGTGGAGCGTTTTCTAGACCAATTCTAACATACACCCAAATTGCCAACACCGTGTAAACTATACAGATATTAGCAGCAAGACCATGGACCTAAAAAGACAGGAGCGCAACATCCACAAAACACACAGTCCATGTTTCAAACTGCACGGTCATAACATCAAATGTGAAGGAATGTGGAGCATTCTTCTAGGTAGCTACCAAAGCACTTCTCAACATTCTTCACCGATCAAAACACCTTTGGAATAACATTTTCTTATCAAGAGCAACAAAAGAGAAACTACAATGGCCTACAACATCATACAACCATCCATATTAATGTCATACTTCTAATCCTCATTTCAACAATGTCATATTTTTAATCCTTGTCTCAATAGTGTCATACTTCTAATCCTCATCTCAATAATGTCATGCTTCTAAATCTCATCTCAATATGTTAACATCACTGCACAATCTTTCAATTTAAAGTCTCATCACCAACACAAATCATTATCAACACAAAGGACAACTGACATCCAATCTTACTACAATACTTTTTTTCATCAACACAATAGAAACATCTCACTGCAATGCAACATCTTTAACACATCTTTATTATGACTAGAAACACAACATGGTGTAGACATCAACAAGTAGGTGGACATCCACAAAAGAGAATGTCATCAATTACTAGCACAAGCTTCTACCTTCTACAACATATCAATACTAGAGTAGCAACACATCTAGTATACATCATACTTTCAAGCAAATGGTTAACAAAAAAATTTAACACATCTCATAGTCTCACAAGTGCAACATCACACCAAGTAAACAATTGACACAAAAAGTCAACACCATAATGCATATTAGCAAGCTCTCAGTGTCAAGCAAGCAAAGGGTTCGACATCAATGACAACAGCAATTGCCAACAATATCAACCCTTTAATTAGCTATTGCTATCACTATCACTTCCCTCAAAGCTAATATTGTAAAGAATAAAAATGACTTGCATTATTGCCACAAAATATACCTTTCCTAAAGCGAAATTGGGCATCCTAGAAAAGCAATCTAAGATCAGTATGTACATCCAGTACCTATTGTTTCTTCACAAATAGATGACAATATGTTGATACAAACACATACTGCTATACCATAAAGTGGAATCAAACACAATTTTATTTCCCACGATTAAAACATTAGAGGAAAGTGCTTGCGGAAGCAATTTTAGCACCATGCAAATATTAAGATTCAACAATACATAATCATTGAACACGAAGAGCAAAACACAAGATAGAACATAGAATTTGCGTGGGGAAAATCCTTTCAGGTGAAAAACCTCACACTCCAAAAATAGAGATCAATTATATTATTTAGCAACAAAATACAGCTACAATACAATCTTTAGGCTCTAGGCCTTTACATGGAGATTCACATCCTGCTCCATCCTTGAGAAAATCCAACAGCACAAACCCTATGAAAATAAACTCTTTCTCACATAGCTCCTCTAGCAGTATTTGTATTTATAGAGCTTATAATGCACATATGTCAATCTTTACAAGCTAGACACCAAAAAAAAATCTCCATCTTCAATAAAGAAACTAAAACAAGCATTTCATCAACGGTTCCAACTTCATCTCAATGAAAAAAAAAGTCTTCCTTTTGATGCATAAACCTCTAAAGAAGGCAAATCCTTCCTTAGCTTATACTCCAAGAAAAATCAATTAATAAACTACTTTATTCTTTATGCTCACAAAACTTGACTATCAAGTCTTCATAGAAAGTTGTTAAATCATTTTTTTTTAACTTTTGATTTCAACCTCCTAAAAGTAGGATAAATCAATATGCACCAAATAATTAATAAAACTAATTATTAATGTGAGGACTCAAATGTTGAGACATCTTAATCCCAACATTCTTCCACTTGTCAAAGACCTGTCAAGAGTCACTTGAAGCACCAAGATTTACACTGCTAAGTGTCACCTAATATAAAACACATCATCATTGTCATCCATGAAATCACACAGATCCCAAAACATGTTCTTGTGCTCCATCAAGACATTTGCAACAACATCCAAGATGTCCACCATCTCTCACAACAATCTCTATCATCCTCCAACATGTCACTTGTGGAAGAAAGGAAACAAGCCAAAGTGAATATGCACCAGTCCAAAGAACACAAGCATAAGATACCAGTGACATCAAATGCTACAGGATACTACCACCACTCTACTATGCACACGAGCTATATAGAAGCATCAACAACATCACCTTCAAAGTTCATACCAAAACACAATTGTGAAGTAACCCTCTAGAAAACAAGATAAAACACCAGCCAAAACCAACTTCTCTCATCCCACTGATAAACCCATACAACTAAAAATAACGCCCACAACAAATGCTAATTCATCCAATCACCCATACCTTGAAGGTATGCAACATCAACAAACTCATGCCACCAACATACCCAATCCATAAACTACAACCTCAAGCTCCATGTGCAAACTAGTCGATGAAGACAAAATACATACAGGAACTCCCACTACATGGGTAATGTCGAATCTAAAAGAGCAAAGGCATACCAAGTCTACCAATCACAACAAATAGATAGTGTAACCATGTAATACCAAGGACCATCCACAAAGATATGCAAATCCTACAACGAGACTACTGCAAGATACATCTCTCTCAACCAATCTCCACAACTCTCACATGTTCTCCACATCTAACAGAAAAAAGAGAAACAGGAACATCCATGTCATCACCCAAAAACCAAGCGACAACACATGACCACAAGCTAGTGATCACTATAGCTCCACACAAAACCTCACATCCAATGTCAAGTGAATCCGAACATACAAGATCACTAAAGAGTGAAAAGATGACTACATATCATAAATATGTAGTGCATCCTTCTACAAACACCACTAAATGCATGGTGTGCCAAATATGAATCTTCTTCACAACCCCAAGACAAAATCCATAACAACATCCAAACTCATTCAACCTCAAGAGATCAAACATACCATAATATCAAGTATCTACATGGATGTAAGCCTTCCAAACAAAATCAAACTATTTCATTTCCCATTTCAAGAAATCAGCCCAATACCATCTCCTATAATCATCATAAATGAAAATACTCCTCAAGGAGATAACCGTGCTATCCATATCTCACAATGAATCTCTCTAGAACTATTTGACCATAGCTCAAGATCCATGAATATGAAAGAAAAGCATAAAGCAATTGAAAGATAAAGGGTGATACCTCAAAAGTGATAAATTGTCGAGTAGACCAAGAGTGGAAATGAGAATGCTCCTCTGAGATACACAAGTCATCATGACTCATCCAAGAGCAATCTCCTCATAGGTCTATGTTGAAATTATGTACAACCAGGGTGTAGGCTCCTCAAACTTCCTACTAAAATCTCATCAAGAATAACCACATGTCTCTCAACTCAAGATAACTCCAACCTCACCTAAGTCTCTATTTATCCATAAGTAACATAAAAATGATCAATTCATGCCAAACTCCAAATGCATCTATGCACTCTCATGAAGCTTCTCGGGCATATGACTAGATCACCCAATACAAAGAGAACTCACCAAATCATTGTCAAAGATCCAACTACACAATCAAGAACCCATCATGACATTATGATCTAACCATCCCCTACTAGGAGATAACATGATCCAAGTGAACATGCTATGGCCTCGAGCAATGTATCATGTCAAAAATCTTATGCACAATGAAGAGTGTACCATGACATAACACCAACATACTCTAAACCAACATCACCTATCAAGCACCACCAACACCTCAACCAAAGACTGAGAGAGTCCTTCATGGCTCTAAGATGTTACACATTCTTAAAGTGTACATGCAAAGGTGAAGGAGCCATTTTGCAGCAATAGGATCTAAGAATCCCTCCAACCATTTGCATCACTAAAGAAGATCATCCATCACCATATGATAAATACACAACCACTACTAAAGCTCCCACTGAACTGTGATTATGAACTCTCCAAGCACATGACATACCGTCTCCTAAATCTAAAAATCATCCAAGTCCACACGCATATAGGTGTAATAATCACACCAAATGAAACCAAGATCTCCAAACCAAGGAAATACACCATGCCATAGGACCCCATAACCAACTATCAAGGTACGCATTTATCATCCATGCACTCATCCCAAAGAAACCACACCAATGCACAAGTGACCACAGACAAGGCTAGCTACCGAGTTTGCATCAACACTAAATCAAATTTCATGGATATAGATAGTCATCATCCGAGTTATCCCACTACAACTGAATAGGTAATCAACTCACACAACTGCATAACTCATAGATCCAATCATTGCAACATGCAAACCCACTATCACACCAAAGACATGCAAAATGAGATCTCAAAGAGAACAATTATGTAGACAACATGACTCAAGTGCTAGATCACACATAAATCCAATTTTCCAATCAAGTCAACATCGAGCACCATAATACAAGAATCCATCAAGCAACACCACAAAAATGCTAAGTGACTAATCATGTACCAACATCCCCATGTAGAGAAAGCATCACACCTCTCACCATGCATGAAGCATGCATGCAGAACTACAACTACCTCATCTAGTAACACCGCAAAAAAACTAAGGTCTAAAAAATAGCTTTTCAGTAGATCCACAAAATTGCAAGTTTTTTCTTCATCGTGCAAAACCTGCAAAACCATTGTGTTCAAGAACAACCACATCTATTACCCACTTCTCATATGGAAGACTTGAAAAAACAAAAAAGCACCAAACTTAACCTAGAAAAATTGATTGTCATAGATGAGCATCACCATAGATTTTTAAGGAAAATCTATAAAACCCTCAAATCCAAGGAACATGAATCCAAGCCAATGCCTTCCATAAGAAAAAAACAATTCAAGAACTCTAGGCCCATAAGAAAAAAACAATTCAAGAACTCTAGGCCCACTTCTAGACCAACTCCACAACCATCATCAATGCATGCATCCAAGGGAGACAAGATATTTCATGATCTTCTAAATCATCCAATGATCAACTTCATAGCTTCCATGCATTCAGGCAACAAAAAATAGCACCTTCCAATACGAGGAAGAAACGAGCACCCAACATAGGCACATCACTCCATAATTGAAAAACAATACAAGCTTCTCCATGTTACCAAGGAACCTTTCACAAACACCCAAATATGTAAACTTTGTTGCATGCAACCACAAAGCTGAAAATCACATCCCATTCATTAGGAATTATTCCACTATCAAACATGAGATTTAGATCAATCATCATTTCAACATGATCAACTCCATTTTCTCCATCTTCACTATTCTTAAATCTAAGTTGTCCTGAAACTTAAACAACTAAAATACTTTAACTCATCAAAGGATCAATCTTCTTCACCTAATTCCTTCAAATTCCCTCAAGTTTACCAAGCTAAGAAATCTTCACAGGAGGAATACCCAAAACTGGAAACACCAAGGATCTTCACATGCATTGGCATGTCAATGCATGCAAACATGCAAGTCTATGCAACTCCCAAAAAGAATAGGTAAGCAAGTTGCAATTCCTAGAACAAGGCTCTAATACCAAATGAAGGAAAATAGGGCATCCAAGAAAAGCAATCTGAGATGAGTATGTGCATCCAATACCTATTGTTACTTCACAAACAGGTGACAATATGTTGATACAAACACATACTACTATGTCATAAAGCATAATCGAGCACAATTTATTTCCCGTGATTAAAACCTTAGATGAAAGTGTTTGCAGAAGCAATTACATCATCATGTAAATATTAAAATTCAACAATACACAATCATTAAATAGAAAGCGCAAGACACAAGATATAACACAAAATTTACATGGGAAAAATCATTTCCAGAAAAGAAAAAAAAAAGCCCACTCCAAAAACAAAGAGTCATTGTATTATTCAGCAACAAAATACAGTTACAATATAATCTTTAGGGTCTAGGCATTTACATGGAGATTTACATCCTGCTCCATCTTAGAGAAAATTTGTCAACACAACCCTATGAAAATAAACTCACACATAACTCCTCTAGCAATACTTGTATTTATAGAGCTTGCAATGCACATATTTCAAACTTTACAAGCTAGACACCAAAGAAAACAATCTCCATCTTTAATAAAGCTGAAGAAAGCACTTCATCAATGGTTCCAACTACATCTCAATAGAAAAAAAAAACTTATTTCTTGTGCATAAATCTCCAAAGAAAGCAAATCCTTACTTAGCTTAGCCCCCAAGATAAATCAACCAAAAAACTACTTTAATATTTTTGCTCACAAAACTTACTACCAAATCTTCATAGAAAGTTGTCAAAACAATTTTTTTAATCTTTTGATTTCAACCTTCTAAAAGTTGGATAAATCAACCAAAAAACTACTTTAGTATTTTTGCTCACAAAACTTAGTCCCAAATCTTCATAGAAAGTTGTCAAACCAATTTTTTTAATCTTCTGATTTCAACATCCTAAAAGTAGGATAAATCAATATGCACCAAATAATTAATAAAATTAATTATTAATGTGAAGACTCAAAGATTGAGACACCTTAATCCCAACATTTTCAAGTCGCAATGTTAGAAAATGAACCACATCCAAACCAAAGACGTACTAGCCACCAAGAAAACCTATAGCTCTACGGTAGAGCCCCAAACAGCAAATTGGAGATCCTAGCTGGTTCATGAAAAATATAACACCAAATATCATTACAAAATATGCTATTTTAACTACCATTTTTTTTAAAAATAAATAAATAGTTTTGCTAGGAGCTTTGTGCCTATAATGCAATACAACTCCATGGGAATATGCACAAGGCTCGACAATTTTTCCAACACCATTGTTATTCTGTAAGTCCAACCTATTTGTTAATGCTTGAAAACTAAAAATTGTTCTGATATTATTTCAAATGTTTTATTTCAATAGATAAAAAATTTAAGTGCCTTTCCAAAGGGTTAGGTGATTCTTTTACCTGACACATTGAATCCTTGTTATGCTGTACTTCTAAATGTTTCTAAAAATAAATTAAAAACTGCAACTGCATTACCAAAGGCCATGGCTTTGTCATTTACTGTGGCCTTTAATAATTGGAGATACAGAAAAGCTACTATCAAGCATAACCAAAATAAACAAAAATCTAATCTGTAAATAGTTACCGTAAGACGTGAGAAATGTTACCAGTGGAGGGATGAGGACGCCAATCAGATTGGGATGTGTGCATAAATGTATAAAGAGATGGTTATATTCTCTATAAGTGTAGTCAGCAGAAATTGTCGATATATATATTTATTAGAGGAATTCAAGTAATTTTTATTTCTTAGAATTTCCAAGGCTACCAAGATTAGTTCACATCATTTGTTTTAGATCGATATTAGTTCAGATCATTTGTTATACACAACGGCACAAACAGTAAGAGTCTTTAGAGCTAGTAACAGTACAAAAGTGTGATAATAATCAAAACAAGTGATACTAAATGCATTCTGACTATAACGAAGCATCCCCATGGTGAAATATACATAATTAAAAATTTCAAAAAGAAAACTGCTATAAATTATCACCGATGACAATAGATTACAACCTGGTGTATTGAACTGCTCTTGGATATCCAAGGTAATAATACAAACCTTAAATTCAGGCAGTTAAAAAAAATCAAGCTTTATAAATATAAGTGGCATTGAAGAAAAAATCTTGTCAAAGCTGCTTTTGCCAGCCCTGTTACATGCTAGTGGATTTTTCAAATCTTAGCTATCCCTCACATTTTGTTGGAGCCAGGATATATCACCTCCCTGATTAAATTAATCATATCAATCAATATTAAACTTTGTGCATAACCAATTGAAGAAATCATATAAGGCTAGCATTGACAAATGGATTGGGCAGTAGTCACAACATTCAGAAAAGAAGATAAAGGAGGCAAAACTTTACCTTAATGCCAGTTCAAGCTCTTCTTCATCGTTACAATTATATCCCAACAAGTATGCTCGTGCTGCACAATATCACACGTGTAATAAAAGTGATCAGCCGACAAAAAAATCAACAAAGCAACAAAGGTTAATTGCAACATTAAAAAAATAAACACAAATCAACCATTGGAAAAAGGGAATTTTATTGACTCTCCAAATAAGTATGAAACTCTTAATCAAGAACATAAATTCGAATATTTGTTTGACTACTTGTTTTGACTAAAACCTACCCAAAAACAAAATTTTGAATTTAAATTGATGATAAAAATTTGGAAGAATTTTGAAAAAACTAATTTTTGTTGTGAATGAACGCTAAGAGAGTGATTTGGAAAGCAACACAGAAATTTTGACAAAACACCAACTCTCTTTTCAATTTTTGAACATTGTGGGACTAGAGCTGTTTTGTAGAGAATGGAAGGAAAAACTCTAACTGGTGGTGGCCTAGCTAACAAATGAATAGCATGGAAGAAGAAAAATCCTGGTAAGCTTCCATATCCACCACAGGAATTGGCTAAAGACACTCTCTAATCCTTATAAAAAAAGATTTTACAATGTTGAAGATAACATGCCAATGATTGATTTGCTTGATTGGAGAGTTGGGAAACATCAGTAGTTAGCTTGCTTGCTTCTGTGACTTGATCCCTGCAAGGTCAGAGTATCTACTTTTGAATTCCCTTGCTGTGTGTTATAGAAATTGATTTTCAAAGGTTGGGAATCACTATTACGACTATATACTTAACTTGCTGAATATAATGGTTTGTATCTAGGTAGCCGATGTGCTCCCTGTAGCACTGGAGGCGGATGCAGATTTGGACCCAAATGCCTTGTGGAAGCGCATCCAGGGCCCCCGGATGTTGTCTGTAACGTATTCAGACAGCATCCAGGGGCCTTGGATGCGCTTCCTGTTAATATTTCAGACTTTGAAAAGAAATAACAATCTATAGATGATCTTTTAGAACTAAGATTAAGGCCCTTTTCAAAATATAGATAAATAGAAGAATAGATAATACCCGGTTTTTAAGTCTATTGTAGAGTCTCCTTGATGATGCCTTCCAATCTACTATTATAATTCAACCTCTATGTTTGCTTCAATTTGTCCTCCAATTCTACTATATTTCATCCTCCAAATCTGCTTTGTATTGTCCTTTAAGTTCACTGTATATTGTGTTTTTGGTCTGCTACACTTCCTCTATGAATGACTGTAACTTTTGTATGAATTGTTACTACTATGGATCAGATTAGAATGGATCTACTTATCTAGTGTTATGGTGCAAATTTAGGCAGACATGTTATGTTTTTGATGCTTGCCATATTCACACCATAACTTCACCTTTATATGCATTCAAGAGGTGTGACTCTTCCTTATTAATGCTGCCGACTTGCATAAGTCATAATATGCAAGGCGTCCCTCTTGCCAATATTAAGTCGTCCCTCTAGGACAATATAGGGATGTTTCTTTAGAGTTTAATACAATAATTATGAGATGTATTATTTATTATTCATCTCAGCATATTGATCTTTCCGAAAAGTCCACAAATATCAACACTTACTGTGCACATCCACAGGGCATCCGGGAGCCTCTGTCAGCATCCGCGGGACCAAGCGTCAAATTGGATGTTATTTGGAAAAAAAAAAAACTTAAAGCTTAAAAACATGTGCTATATACCATTTTTTATCATTTTTTTGCTCCTAAACCCTAAAACGGCCCTAAAAGAGGTCATTCATTCTTTTTTCATCCTATTTTGTTTGCAACTAGGCTCTCTTCTCATTTGATCTCCATTTTGGCATTTTGAAGGCAAGGTGATTATTTTCAAAGAGGCTCATTCGTGGGATGCCAGATAGCTTCCACAAATAACTAATAACTTAATAAGCCATATCATATACATCTATGTTCACGATTCCAATGCAAATCAAAAAATCATTACAATTACAAAATCAAAATGTAGTTCATGATTCAATATTCATCAATCAAGATTCAGTGTTCACTAATCAGAACCATATGTATTCTCAAAAGAATCCTCATCATCTCCAACTGCTGCAAGTTTAAGATCATTTGAACCCAAAGCGGTTCCACTAGTACTAGATGCACCATGTGTTGTGATGTTACCATCATAATTTGTAGTGAGTCGAGTAAGATCCTCAACAATTGCATCCAAGTTGGCACTATCAGAGGCTACATCCCAATGCTTGGCTGCCCCATCCTTGTAGTGTTTGTCCTTACATGACAAAAGACACAAGTTGGTATATATATACATCAAAAACCTCCAAAAAGAAATTTGTGCATCTGCGCACCCGCACCTAAATCGGTAACTTAGGTTTGTATGATTGTGTTTTCATTGATGTGGTATCTCGTTCCAAGCTTAAAAAATCAACTAGTTTTTAAATTTATGAAGGGATAGAGCTATTGCATTTGTCCTCATACAATGTTGACTTTATATTCATCATATTATAGTCTCATGTCATTTCAATCCTATGGGATACAATAACACAAGTTAAAGATTCCTTGCTCCTTGTAGAGGCACCTGAAGAAGAGAATTTTGAGATTTTACTCCTCCGTTATGCTAATGTTCTTCAATAAAACAACCTTGAATTTAGTAGAATGTTTGATTAAAATTTAAATTTATGGGTGAAATAGCATGTTGGGTGATGGAAAGAAAAAGGAAAATTGTGAGGATTGCCATTAAGCTTACTCTATTGGATGGATGCCTTACAAACTTTTAATTATTGCCTCTCTGAAAGGTAAACAATACTCTTAACTAACTTGATAGTTTGTATCCAGTCATAAAAAATGATGTCCGCACTATAATGATTACTGAGCCTTCTAGCTTTACCTTGTAGTGATTGAAATACAACCTTTTGGTTTACATATAGGAGTCTTAGCAGACCTATATGATTCCAATCTCTCACTTTGAGCTGGGTGTAGACTTCTGACTTCATTGTGCAAAAAATGTTAAGATCTCTTCCTATGAGATTTGATACAAAACTTTTGGCTATTGAAGAAATGGACTTAAAAACCTTGAATCACGACATTCTTATAGCATATGAAATGAGGACCAAGAATGGAACAACATCAAAGCAAGAAGCCACCTTCAAGGCATCAAGGAAGATGAAGAACAAAGTTCCAACATCGAGTGAAAGCTCAAGCGATGAGAAAGAAGCCTACATTGTGAAGAACTTCAATAAAGGATCCAGCAAGCGCAAAGGTAAGTATACACTTAAATGCTTCAATTGTGGTGATATAGGTCATTATGTTGCAAATGTCCACAAATTGGAAGTGAAAGCAGTGAAGAAGAAAAGGTATATTATGACAAAAGAAAAACAAGAAGAATCATCATAGCAAGAAAAAGTGCAATCAAGGAAAATCCAAGAAGAGTTTTCAAAGACACAAGAAGATCCTATATGACCAAGGAAGTAATAGCCCATTTGAAAGTGAAGAAGTCTTTTCAGAAAGTGGAAGAGAAGAAATTCTCTTCATGGCCAAGGAAATGAAAGAAGACAATCCAAGGTGTGAAGACAAAGAAAATGAAAAACTAGAAAACAAGGAGGATACTATAGCAGCAGATCTTGAGGAAGAACTTACTGTTGCTATTGACGAAATCAAGAGACTCTAGAAAAGGAACTCAAAGCTGAAAGATCAAATTCAAGAAGATAGTGAAAAATCAGAGAAGACAATCATGGACTTAAGGACTCAAGTTGAAGAAGCCAAATGCATTGAGGAAGAACCAAAAGTTGGAGTTCAACCCAAAATTGACTGAGAATCTAGAAAACTTGGGGATTAGCCAAAAGTCTGCCAAGAAATCTGCCAAATACTGTGGAAAGGGCAAACTCATAGGGAGAAAATCTTTCATGGAGAAGAGGTCTATGGATGGGGAAGCGGAAGGCCAGGTGAAGATCACAATGCTGCTGAGACTAGGGAAGGGAGGTTTCCTTCCTAGGGAGCCATGAGGCTCCTTGTGTGGAATGTTAAGGGCTTAAATGCCCCTAACAAATAGCACTTGGTCAAGTGCAGAATGGATCTACAGAATAGCAAACTTTTCTTGATTCAAGAGACAAAAATGACCAACATTGATCTAGTACATTTTAGAAGGAAAATCAGGACATGGCAAGTAATGGCAGTTCATACAGTCAGTATTTCTGGGGGTTTGCAATCTTTTGGAAGCAACAGGCGATCTGCCTAGACAAATTGGCAGAAGGCTCAAATTGGATCGGCTGCAGGGTGAGGAGTGTTTCCTCTAATCTCCAATTCATCCTGATAAATGTTTACAGCCCAAATTCCTGTATTCAAAGAAAAAGTTATGGAGAGAGGTATATTTAGACTCTTCCTAAGATCACTTTCACATACTAGGAGGGGATTTCAATGCTATTCTTCACAGCAGTGACAATGTAGAGTTGGTGGAAAGGAGAACAAATCACAAAAAGATTTTTGAGAGTGTGTGGAAAGATAATCTAATGGAAATTGCTTAGTCAAATGGCACCTGTACATGGACAAATAGGTGTTTGGGTTTTAGCCACACTGCGGAAAAGTTGGACAATTCTTTTTCTCTGGGGATGTTGATTCCTTTCTTTTTGGTTTTGAAGGCTCTATCCAACCTTGCTTAGGCTTGAATCATTTCCTAATTCATTTTGAAATTCATGGGGACAAAATATTTTTCAGAAATCCCTTTAAGTTCGAGAACATGTGGATAAACCCAAGGTTCCTCAAGCTGGTGGGAGATTAGCGGAAGGGGGAACTGATAACTAGATCCAAGATGTTTTGCTTCGTCACCAGGCTGAAGCTCCTGAAACAAAAGATTGAGGAGCAGAACTTGGAACATTTCAAGAACGTCTTTGAGACTAAGAGAACCATTGAGGATGAATTGCAGTCAGTGGGGAAAGAGGTCCTTAAAAAGGTGATGGATGTAAAGAGCCCTGCTGGCTCTATGCTGAAGAATTTTTTTATTTTTATTTTTTTTGAAAGTTTTGCAATTTTCTTTGGTTTTGAGATATAAGAAATGCAACTGAATTCTAAATTTTCAAGCACAATTTCAATTCTATAATATTATTTGCAAACAATTCAATTTTGCGAATATACATATATTGTTTGATTATTAATAATTTCAATATCAAATGTGCACCTTAGCGTATATGCAAATCCCTGCCATCAAGAAATTACAAACGCAGCCCTCTTGAAAAAAAACACAGCCTCTATTGGTGTTGACACAGGCTCTAGAAGTCAACACAACTTCCAAAGTAAAAATCGCAGCCCATTAAAAGTCTAACGTTGCTCAATTATGGAGATGGCAGCCTCCACAAATCTGATCACACCTCCTTATAAACCAGATGCAGCTCTCAGCATGTAAAACGCAGCAAATAGTGAACAATTTTGATATACAGCAGCACCAAAATTGTAACCAGCATAATCAGAATTAATTCTCGGATATTCAAAGCACAATTCACCACATCTTTTAGTGATTCAAAGTGTACACAGAGAGGAATCAGTCCTCACAAAACCCTTGTTGAAACCCTTCAACAAATTCTCCATGAAATTAAAACAATAGCCAAGAAATGAATTGTTTTTGCACAAAGCATTTGCCTTTATAATAAAAGATATCTTCTTCAAGACACCAAAGACAAATAGCTTCTCTCACACACTTCACTTAAATGCCCTTTGCTTTATGCTTAGGCACATATTTGAATAATATAATTTACTAACTCCCTTTGGCTCCAAAAACGACATTTTCATCAATATCATGATATTCTGACACACAAGGTCATTGTTTCTTGTGCCCAAAATTTAAGACTTTTCAACCCGGTTCCAACGAGCTATGACACTAAGGTGACCAATATACAATACCAACAAAAATAGCAACCTTAGCGTATTTAATTAAATAATAATTCATAATTCACCCGTCTTGTGAAAATGATTGAAGAAGCATCGGAATCGAAATCTGACAGCACAAACGTGATCCTGATGAAGAAAGACGATGAATCAACTTGACAGGGTGACTTACTAAAAAAAGACGCTCCCTCCAAGATTCTTTGAGCCCAAACCGGAAGCCAAAAATACAAACTGAGAGCATCATTCAACTCTTCTAACTCATCCGAGCTCATCGGAACCATCCATTGACTTACTATAAATAGTAAACCCCACCAAACGGAGACATAACCCTCAACAAAGTCCTCTAATCACCAATTTTAGCCTACAAGGACCCAGTAATAGGCTAAATCCATCCACTATCATGGTCATGCTAAAAAGGGGACATTACAATGGACTAGGCAAGTTTCAAGAAAGAGAAAGATTTGATGCTTGAATATGAAGAGGTATTGGCTAAGGAAGAGATCTTTTGGAGACAGATGTCTCGAGAGACCTGGATCAACCATGGAGATCGCAATACTAAGTATTTCCACATCATCAAAAAATAGAGATGTAATATGCTGCCTAGTTCTGTAATTCTAGAGTCTGTTTCTTCCTGTCATTTTGTCAAACAGTTGGCCTGCAACTGTCCTTCTTATGTTTTTTCCAGATTGATGTTGTTTAATAGTCCTCAAGATTGTTGTATTTCGTATGGGATATCAGTAGAAGGCAACATGAAACCATATGCAGCTAATAACAATGACCGTTCATTTATTTCTTGTTTCAGATTATTAGGAAATTACAACTACCATATCTAACATATCTTATTAAACTCAACACATTATATCAACTATAGAGTTCAATGATGGTCCATACCCATTGCAGCTACAACAGTGTTAATAGTTCTGAAAATTGCTACAGTAACTCACAGCTACAATGTTTCCGGACTGCTACAGTATCGCGCTACAGTAATTCAGACTGCTACAGGAACTTGTTGCTACAGTAACCCGCTGCTACAGTACCTCGCTGCTACAGGAACTCTCGCTGCTACAGGATCTTGCAACTACAATATAAAATCTCACGACCATATCTTTCAATGGCGTCAAGATTGAAAACGTAGAGGGTTTGCGTCCTCCAAGCCCAAAGAGAAATAATCTCCACAGTTTCCCCAATTTCATTCAATCTTCAAGCCTGCCAAATGAGAGCTATCCTCTCTCTTTTAATCCTTCCTTACTAGTTCTATGCTCCCGTCTCGCCAATGTGTGATAAAACATGAGCTTTAATGTTACCTTTTTCCCTTACGAATGCCCATGTATGTCCTTTAAAGGGGGGAACTTGATTTTTATAAAGTGACTTTATGAAACATTATAATATTTAAATTAAATAGTCACTTTATCGTTATAACTTCAAACATTAAAATAATATACCAAATGAACTCGGAATCCCACATATGATAGCTCATCGGAAAGAGCTCAACAAAACGCATCACATCCTGTCACTGAAAATCCAAGGCATTGCATCCCCTGTTGGCTTACTAAAAATAGTAAATCCTCCCCAAAACCCAACAAACGAACTCCATTTGGCTTGTAATTAAATTTGACTAGGCCAAATAACCTCAAGATCCCTTTTGAAGTCCTGGTTAGCCCTCGGGACCATGAAAGAATGAGCTAACGACAACATATTTCCAGACTGCCTAAGTGGGGGACATTACAGTCCGCCCCTCTTGAAATTGCTTGTCCTCAAGCAATCTCAACTCAGGATGCTGAAGAATCTGCTCTGTCTCCCATGTTGCATCCTCAACTGGTAGGTTCCTCCACTTCACTAGGTACTCCCTGATAGTCCTCCTACGAAGCACCCTCTCCCTGGTGTCAAGTATAGCTTCAGGAGCCAAGATAAGCTTCCCCTCATCATCGAGAGGTGGCAATACTACTGAAGGCACCACATTGTGCCCCAATGCCTTCTTAAGGCGTGACACATGGAACACGTTATGTACTTTACTGTCTACAGGCAGCTCCAACTCATAAGCTACCTCGCCCACTCTCCTGATTACTCTGAATGGTCCATAGTAGCGTGGTTTCAATTTCTCTGCTCCACTCCTCTTGAGAGAGGACTGTCTATACGGCTGTAACATGAGGTACACCATGTCTCCCACCTCAAAAGACCTCTCAACCCTGTGTTGATCAGCATATTGCTTCTGCTGATTTTGTGCCTTTTGCAAATTTTCCTTCAAGGATCGCATAATGTCCTGACACTCCTGCAAAAGATCCTTGGCCTTAGGTACCCTACTATCCCCAAATAACAAATCCAAGAAATTAGGAGCATCATACCCATACAGTGCCATGAAAGGGGACATTTGAATAGACATATGGAAAGAAGTATTGTAGCAATACTCCCCTAGATGTAGCCACTTCACCCAAGCCCTCTGTTGTCCTGCAATGTAGTTTCGAAGGTACCCCTCAACCCATTTGTTCACTATCTCTGTCTGCCCATCGGTTTGGGGGTGGTAACTGGTACTCGGAGTGAGCTCTGTTCCACACAACCTGAACAACTCCTGCCAAAAGTGGCTCATAAATCTGCTATCTCTGTCACTGACTATGCTCCGTGGTATCCCATGTAGTCTAAATACCTCTCGAAAGAATAGCTCTGTTGTCTGTGCTGCGGAATAAGTAGACGAAATTGCAAAAAAATGTGCAAATTTCGTCAATCTGTCTACCACAACAAAGATACAATCCCGACCCTGTGCCTTTGGGAGCCCTGTGATAAAATCCATGGAAATGCTATCCCACTTCTTCTCTGGTATGGGTAGGGGCTGTAGTAAACCACCCGGAAAGGAATGTTCCTATTTGTTCCGCTGACACACTGGTCACTCCCTAACAAACTGTAGCACCTCTGATTTGAGCCCTTTCCAAGTGAAGCGCTCTCTCACCTGCTGATATGTCTTAAAGAATCCTGGATGTCCTGCCAATGGTGAATCATGAAATGCTCTCAAAATCTTCTGCTTCATAGCAGACCCAGGTACCAAATAAATCCTTTCCTTGTAAATGATCAGATCATTTACAACAGTATATCGGCTATCCTGAGCAACCCCCTCAATAACACTAGATGCCCAACTATCCTTAGCATATTCTGCCAAGATCATCTCTCTCCAATCATCCATGACTATCCCAACAGCAAGCAAATGAGGCCTCCTGGATAAAGCATCTGCGACAATATTTTTCTTCCCTTTGACATAGACTATGTCAAAATCATAGGCCTGTAACTTACTCACCCATTTTTGTTGCCTGTCATTAAGATCCTTTTGTCCAAGGAAATGTTTCAAGCTGTTATGATCTGTTTTAACTGTGAATCGACTTCCCGCTAAGTATTGCCTGAACTTAGCTAGCGCGTGCATGATTGCTAACATTTCCTTGTCATAGATGCTGTAGGTTCTCTCAACACCTCGTAATTTCCTGCTCTCATATGCAATGGGGTGTTTTTCCTGCATGAGGACAGCTCCTATGCCTTCTCCCGAGGCATCACACTGCAGCTCAAAAGGTCTGGTGAAATCTGGAATGGCCAAAACGGGACATGTACTCATCAGCTCCTTGAACCTGTCAAAACAATCCTGAGCCCTCTCTGACCACTGAAAACTGTCTCTCCGTGTCAAGTCTGTAAGTGGTGCTGCTGTCTGTGAAAATCCTTTCACAAATCTGCGGTAGAACCCACAAAGCCCGAGAAATCCCTTGAGCTGTGAAGTGTTCCTTGGCGGTGGCCAATCCATAATGGCCCTAATCTTGTCTGGGTCAACCCGAACACCTCCTGCACTAATAATATGCCCTAGATAGAGCAACTCTGTCATCCCGAACTCGCATTTACTCATCTTGGCATATAATGACTCCCTCTCTAAAATATTGAGCACTGTATCAATATGCTCCAAATGTTCCTCCCAAGTACTGCTGTATATCAGTATATCATCAAAAAATATCAACACAAACTTCCTCAACTGATCTCTGAACACTCTGTTCATACAAGACTGGAAAGTGGCGGGGGCATTAGTCAACCCAAAGGGCATGACTAAGAACTCAAAATGACCGTAGTGGCATCTGAAAGCTGTCTTCTCCACATCCTCCTCTCTAACCCGTATCTGATGGTAGTCGGATCTCAAATCAATCTTCGAGAAGTAGCATGCACCGTGCAATTCATCAATAAGCTCATCAATGCGCGGGATAGGGTATCGGTTCTTGATTGTTTTCTTGTTCAGTTCCCTATAATCTATGCACATCCTCATTGTACCATCCTTCTTCTTCACCAATACTACTGAAGAAGCGAAAGGACTCTTGCTTGGCCATATGTGCCCCATGTCAATCAACTCCTTGATTGCCTTTTCTATCTCATCGTTATATCTTTTTGGATGGCGGTAAGGTGTGATGATAACTGGCTTAGCCCCTTCTTCTAACTCAATAACATGCTCGATTCCTCTATCCGGGGGTCTCCCTGGAGGTATCTCACCAAACACCTTAGTATGTTTGGTTATTATTTTTTGTACATCAGGCGGGTACTCCTGTTTATGCTGCTCTGTCGTCTCAGGCATTTCTCTAAACTCTGCTGCCCACTGTACCTGATTATGTCTAAATAAACTCTGCATCCGCTTGAGTGACACCACTCTAAGCTTCCCATTTGACAATCCTCTGAGCACTATCTTCTTACCATTTTCCTCAAACCTCATCTCCATTTTCTGAAGGTTAAATGTAAACTCCTCTAAAGACTTCATCCAGTTCATCCCAAGCACCATATCCTGATCACCAATGTTGACCACAAAGAAATCTCCTGTCATGTCATAATCTCCCAAACGAAGCTGCAAGTTGGAGATTTTCTCGGTACAGTCAATCTTGAAGCCATCGGCAACCATCACCTTAAATCCCCTATGCTCCTCTGTATGTAGCCCTCTGCGTGACACAAACTTCTCATCAATGAAGTTATGTGTTGCCCCTGTATCAATGAGTGCCACAAATCTCTGTCCGTCCAAAGTCCCCCTAACTCTGAAAGTGACGGCCTCCTGTATACTGGACAACTGAGCTATCGTGCTATCACTGCGTGCTTCCTCATGTGAAGAATTATCATCATCCCCATCTGATTCTGATGACTGCTCTGAATCTCCATCCACTGACTCTTCCGCTGAAAAGTATTCCATCTGCTTAGCTTTTGCCTTCAGTGGACACTTATGTGACAAATCCCAAGGCTCCCTGCAATGAAAACAAAGCTTCTTCTTCCTGAGATCATTAAGTGACTCATTGTCCAATCTCTTACTTTCCTCCTTAGGTGGCTGAGCCTCTCTATGAAAAGGTTTCCTGTCCTTATCTTTCCTCGAAGGGAAACTCTTCGCCTGGAATTTATTCTTAGAAGCTGAAGAGGAATCCATGTCACGAGCCTTCTTAATGGCTTCCTGCAAAGTGGGAGGGTTGAGAGCTTTAATCCATCCTCTCAACGGATCAGCTAACCCATCCATAAATAGAACTAGTATCCTCCGTTCAGATACATCTGTTACTAACACTGCAAGTTTCTGAAACTCTGAAATGTATGTTTCCAATGATCCCCACTGTTTAAGCTGAGCTAACTCCTTGAATTGGAGTTCTGGATCCTTCCTATCAAAACGTTCAATCAGTCTCTCTGTAAACTCCACATATGAGGTAATGTGTGCATGACCCATAGTGACCATACCATGATGCCACCACTCGTGTGCTAACCCATCCAGATGAATTGCTGCGTACTTAATAGCTTCTTCCTCAGGCATAGGGTTCAATTGAAAGTATGTGTCAAGCTTTTGAACCCAAGCTCTTGTTGTAGACTTCCCCGAGCCATCATAATATGGTAATTGAAGTTTCCCTACTTTCTTCCGTAGCTCATAGCTCTGGTTCCTGTCATGTCCACGTGGCATATGTTTCATCCGCACATCCATATACTCCCTAAAGGTAATTGCAGCAGTAAAATCTGGACCTCCAGCTTCCCAATCTCTCCTCAACTGGTCCTGTATATTAGTGATCTGGGGCTCTGGTACGGGCTGCTCTGGGGCTCTAGGAAATGTGGGAATCATGGGCCTTGAACTCATTGTCCTAGCTTGCTGGGGTGCATGACCGAAATTGTTCCCAACTTGTTCACCTCCATTATAGGTCCCATCCTGATTATTCCCATTCTGATTGTTACCATTCTGATTATTACCATTTTGATTATTTCCTCCACCCACGTTAGCATTCAACCCCATTTGACGAGCCATCATCTACATCATAAGCTCCAACCTCTGACTCTGTTCCTGTGCTCTCTGCTCTGCTGATCGTTGTCCCTGAGTCAATGTATCCAATAACTGCAAGAATCGCTCCTCACCAGGATCCCTAACATTCCTATCCCCCATAGTCTCTACAGCCTGTTCACCTGTAACACTCGGTTCGTCTGAGTCACTGCTTCCTCCCGGTAAGATATTCTCTCGGTTAGTATTCAATAATGCTCTGTTTCTTCTTGTGTCGTAGTGATGTGGCAATGGTTGAACACTCCAATCTGTCATGTCATATTTAATTTATACTGAACCCAACAGGATGGCAGGAAAGATAAGCTCTGATACCACTGTAATATGCTGCCTACTTCTGTAATTCTAGAGTCTGTGTCTTCCTGTCATTTTGTCAAACAGTTGGCCTGCAACTGTCCTTCTTATGTTTTTTCCAGATTGATGTTGTTTAATAGTCCTCAAGATTGTTGTATTTCGTATGGGATATCAGTAGAAGGCAACATGAAACCATATGCAGCTAATAACAATGACCGTTCATTTATTTCTTGTTTCAGATTATTAGGAAATTACAACTACCATGTCTAACATATCTTATTAAACTCAACACATTATATCAACTATAGAGTTCAATGATGGTCCATACCCATTGCAGCTACAACAGTGTTAATAGTTCTGAAAATTGCTACAGTAACTCACAGCTACAATGTTTCCGGACTACTACAGTATCGCGCTACAGTAATTCAGACTGCTACAGGAACTTGTTGCTACAGTAACCGACTGCTACAGTACCGTGCTACAGTGATTCGGACTGCTACAGTACCGCGCTACTACAGTACTCATGCTGCTACAGGGACTTGCTACAGTACCGCGCTGCTACAGTACCTCGCTGCTACAGGAACTCTCGCTGCTACAGGATCTTGCAACTACAATATAAAATCTCAAGACCATATCTTTCAATGGCGTCAAGATTGAAAGTGTAGAGGGTTTGCGTCCTCCAAGCCCAAAGAGAAATAATCTCCACAGTTTCCCCAATTTCATTCAATCTTCAAGCCTGCCAAATGAGAGCTATCCTCTCTCTTTTAATCCTTCCTTACTAGTTCTATGCTCCCGTCTCGCCAATGTGGGATAAAACATGAGCTTTAATGTTACCTTTTTCCCTTACGAATGCCCATGTATGTCCTTTAAAGGGGGGAACTTGATTTTTATAAAGTGACTTTATGAAACATTATAATATTTAAATTAAATAGTCACTTTATCGTTATAACTTCAAACATTAAAATAATATACCAAATGAACTCGGAATCCCACATATGATAGCTCATCGGAAAGAGCTCAACAAAACGCATCACATCCTGTCACTGAAAATCCAAGGCACTGCATCCCCTGTTGGCTTACTAAAAATAGTAAATCCTCCCCAAAACCCAACAAACGAACTCCATTTGGCTTGTAATTAAATTTGACTAGGCCAAATAACCTCAGGATCCCTTTTGAAGTCCTGGTTAGCCCTCGGGACCATGAAAGAACGGGCTAACGACAACATATTTCCAGACTGCCTAAGTGGGGGACATTACAAGAGAAGGGATCTTAACAGAATCGCCTCAATTAGAGATGCAGATGGGAATTTGATAGAGAATCCAAAGAATCCAAGGAAGTGATGTCCTATTTCAGTATTCTTCTATACAACGAGGATGGGTCCAGTTTAAGGTCACAAGTTTTTACCCAGAACATTCCCAATTGTGTCACAGAAGCACAAAACAAGATGTTGAGTTGTAGATTCTCCAAGGCAGAGATCAAGTCAACACTCTTTCAGCTACACCTGGATAAAGCTCTTGGCCCATATAGTTTCCTACATATTTTTTTCAAAAATGCTAGAATATTTTGGGGAAAGATTTGGTGGAAGCCATTGATACCTCTTGGAATCTGAAGCATTGGCTTAGATCAATTAATAACACATTCATAGCCCTTATCCCAAAGAAAGAATTTGTCATCCTTGGATAAATTCAGGCCTATATCACTTTGCAACACCATCTACAAGGTCATGACCAGAGCCATGGAAATCGACTAAAGAGCATATTGTTGGACATCATCTCCAATGAGCAACTGGGGTTTCTTCCAAGACGAAGTTATCATTGCGCAAGAAGCCATTCATTCTATCCAGGTTACTAAAAAGTAGAGTATGATAGCTAAACTGGATATCAAGAAAGGATACGACAAAGTAAATTGGCGCTTGATCCTGAAAGATTATGGAAGCTTTTGGTTTTAACGGGAAGTGGTTGAACTGAATCTATGAATGCATGTCCTTCCCGCATTACTCTATTCTCCTAACGGATCACTTGAGAGATTCTTTTAGGTGTCTCGTAGTCTTTGTTAGGGGAACCCGCTCTCACCTTTCCTCTTTATTATCATGGTAGTGTTGTGTTGTAAACACACATGCCCCATTGCAAATGAGGACCCCCACTTTTCGCTTAGTTGCTTGGCTTGTTTTTTGTAGGTGTTTGTTAGTTTTAGTCTAGCTTGGCAATAGTTTGAGTTTCTTGGTCTCCTAAGCAATTGGGCTTGGGCAGAATTTTGATCAATTTGAAGTGTTGTGATTGCAAAAGATGGAAATTGAGGGTGAAATTGTGAAATCTTCATTAAGTGTGGGAATGGCAAAAGGATGTTAAAATGTTGTCAAGATCAGGAATTTCCTTCTAGGGGTCGTTTTTCCACCCTTCAGGGGATAATTGGAACCAAGAGTTAAATGATGAAAATTTACTTCAAGGTGGAAAAGTGGAATTTTCCTTGTCATGGTCAATTCTCCACTCCAAGGGAAAATTTACAAGCCAAAATGATAGCAAAGAGTGGAATCTCCACTCATTGAACAAAAATCTTCCTTGTGGGGGTCGAATTTCTACTCCTGGAGTCAAAATCTTCCTTGTGGGAGTCAAATTTTGACTCATGCTGTCAAAATTTACTTGTCTTGATCGAATTTCCACTCTTTGAACAAAAATCTTCCTTGTGGCAGTCGAATTTCCACTCTTGGAGTCATAACCTTCCTTGTCTAGGTCGAATCTCCACCCTTTAGGAAAATTTGTGAAAAATTAAAAGGAAAATGAAGAGTGGAATTTCCTTGTCCACTAGGAATTTCCACCCTTCTTTGTGAAGGTCGATTTTCCACTCTTGGAGGAAAATTTGTAAGTAAAAGTGTGAAAGAGTGGAATTTCCTTGTTCACTAGGAATTTCCACCCTTTGAAAATGATCTTTCCTTGTACCTCTCAAATTTCCACTCCCGGAGATTGAAAGTTGATGAAAAATGAAAGAAAAGCAAGATTTCCTTATCATGATCAATTTTCCACCCTTCCAAATTGAGAGAAAATCAATTGAAATTTAAAAGGAAAAAAAAAGTGAAATTTCCTTGTCCACTTGGAATTTCCACCATTCCTTGTACGCCTCAAATTTCCACTCGTAGAGATTGAAAGTCGATGAAAAATGAAAGAAAAAGAAAAATTTCCTTGTCCACTAGGAATTTACACCCTTGTAGACCTCGAATACCTTGAAAAATTTCCACTCCTTGTTGGAGAAAAATAAATGCAATTTTAAAAAATCATGAAGGTTAATTAAAATTCATGAAGGTCATTGCAATTTGAAATTCATGAAAATCGATGCATGGAGGAAAATTCATGAAGATCAAAAAAGGAAAAATTATTAGGGGCAATTCAAAAAAATTCATGAACATCATGGAAAAATTTTGTGAGGATCGAACTAAATAAAGGAAAAAAATGATGCAAAGAATAAAAAAAAGCTAAAATTGCCACAATTAAGGTGAAATCTGAAATTCACCATAGGGTCGGCCTGTTTGGGGCTGTAAATCACAAAGAAATGCATAGATTTAAGCCTGTAGCAGGTCGGCCACCTTGCTGTGGTGAATTTTAGATGCAAAATAAGCATAACAAGTCAGGGTCGGCCCTCCTTGGGTCAATAGACACAACCATTCATTGATCTCTACTTGAGGCTATATAGGATGAACGAAGGGACGCACTTCAACCACAATACAAAAACAAAAACCGATCACCAGTAGAGCAGAGCAGAGATACATGCGGGCTTGATCTATTTGAGAAGCAATTTGAAAAATAACAAGCATTTTGGGAGAGGCGAATTTATAAAATGAAGTGTGAATTTCCCAGAATCAAGACAAATTCACATCAGATCAAGGCAACTTTACATCAGAATTTAAGGTGAAATTCCCAGATCAAAAGCAAAGTGCGTCAGATTTCAATAAAAATTAAATCAGAATGCCAACAAGGGCTACAAACTTGTAAAGGGAAATCTTCAAGACTTCAGTGTGAATTCCAGATCTAAGTTAGAAATCCATTTGAACTCAAAGGCGAATTGAATAAAATTCAGGCAGACCCTACTGAATTAAAAGCAGACCTAGAGGGGCGAATCAGATCAGATTTGAGAGCAGAAGAGCAGATTCAAAGACAGATTACATCAAAACAAAGACGAAATTGTGTTAGAGATTTAGATCTGAAAGGGCAAGTTCAAAAATTCCAGAAAATCGGAATTGACAAGGAGGAATCAAATCAGGGCACAAAAGGTATGAATTTCATCAAGTTGAGTGAATTCAAGGCAGATCTTGGCGAACTCCAGCAGGGATGAAATTTTAAATCATAATCAAGATGGACTTCCAATCAAGAAGTGAAAAGTTACAAGATGAACAGAAAATTCCTTTATTCAATTTTCAGACTTTAAAGAAAGAAAACATCATTTAAATCTGAAAGTGAAGTTGTTTGAGATTAGTTTTAGGGAACTTTTCAAGTCATTTCCAGAATTTCCAAAGTCTGAAAATGATGTTTTCAAATTACAAAAGGAGAGATCAGAATGCATTAGAGTTTAGTTTTCTGGAAACTTTGTGCAGATTGATGAAAGTAAGGGTTTCAAAGAGGTTTGTGAAGCAAAATTGATGAATTCTTGATGTTATTACTTTGCATTGAAGAATGATTTTCAAGGAAATTATTTTAAATCCTTCAACATAAGTTAGAAATGCAAGGGTCTGAACTTCATTTCATATCACAATTTCATTCCACTCCACTAGCATAGGGATTTCATTACAAATTGTAATTCAAGGATCTTCTTCTGTCTTGCAGGAAGGATTACATGGAATGGTGGAGAAGGATGCAACTATAACACGGACAAGTCAGGGTTCAAGTTCATGCAGGAATGATGGATGGTGGAGATCAACATGAAGATCATGTCATCATGAAGGAAGGGACTTCACAACTTCAACAAAGTAATTACAACATGGTGGATCCATCAGCAATCTGGAGAAAGAAGATCAACACATCAAGAAGGTGATCAACTTATGCGATGAAGCAAAGACAAGATTCACATCTCAACAAGGAATACGAATGCAAGACAAGTCTACAAATGAAGGAAGATTATCATAATCTTGAATTTCCTTCAGAAATCCAAGACCAATTAGAAGGATCCAACAATATGAAGATCAACAAGTTCAAGACGAGAAGGACCAAGGTCAAGATACAAAAACAATTCAAGGAGAAGATTCCCAAAATGAAGAGGATGAAAATTCATGAAGATGAAGCAATTTTGGAATATAAACCATCACAATTAATCAAAGGCTTAAAATCTTGAGTATCAAGAGATATCGCCTACATGATAAGCATGTTGAGGTGGCACCTATTCATCTTCAACCAATCAAAAGATTCCACATCGACATGTCCAAATTCATCCCCAAGTAGACATGTGGAAGGCATTTAATGTATTACCGCAATAAATTTTCTCATTGGTTCATCATCAAAAGGATATGTATTCCAAAGCAATGTAATTTTCCTATTGCATGACATTAAATATTTGTAAGTGGTGTTTGTAGCAAACCCTAATTGGGGTTTCCTAAAATTATCTTGGTCATTGATTTCAAATCAATTTGGGCCCTTCATTGTAATTGAGAGGTCTATAAAAGGCTTTGCCTTCTCATTTGTAAAGGAGTCATTAGTATTAGGAGCAAGAAGTAGAGTAGAGTAGATGGAAACAAAAAAAAAATTGCCAAGAAGATGTTTGTAATAAAGACACGATTTTCATTGAAGATATGGTGAATTTCTATGTGTTATTTCAATATTTTGCATGGTTTCTACTTCTCATAGTTTAGTTAAAGTTCAATGATTGAAATGGAGAAATGTGAAGATGAATGATGAATTTCATGTCCATACCTTTTGTTGCTTGTTAATTGCTAACTGCAATGTAAGGTTAGTCTTGACTTGATTAAATACTAAGTTCGATTGTGGATGTTCATTTAGATTGCGCTAGTATTAGGTATTTGGATGAATGTTGGCAATGTGAAAATCCCTCGTTATCTTTGGAGATCGCATCATCTTTGTCTAGTTTCATTTGGAAAAGCAAAACTTGGTTATATGAATTTGTAGTTGTTTCATTTGGCGAAGCAAAGTTTGGTTATAGGAATTCAATCATCTAAGCATAATCCATTGATACCATCATCCTTAGGAATAGCTTAGATTTTTCTAAACCCTTCATCCCTTTTATCTTTATTTGAAGTCAAGTTAGTGTTCCAAGTTCTAGCCACTTTGAGGAGAAGAATTGATAAAATCCAAGAAGAATAGTGTAAGTCCCCATGTGATTACTAGCATATCACATCATTCAACTGAGTTATAGCCAACATAAAGTCACACGTCTGCAATGTAAACCTTGGGGTTGCTTCATTTGATCACACATTTGTTACATTATTTAGCATTTGAAGTTTCCTTGTTCAAGAGAGGATAGGATACTTAGTATTTTATTCTACATGATGGAGTGGTCACAAAGCTCACATCAACAACAAAAGCTTTTGGTCCAGCCTTTGGGAAATCGATTGAGGAAGGCAACTTAGGCGTGGAGGTCACCAACTCTCTTCTATCTATCACACACCAACAATTTGCAAATGACATAATGCTCCTTGGTGCAACAAAAAGGAAAGAGGTTCTTCGTATGAACGTCATTTTGAGCCAATACTCCCAAGCTTCAAGAGAGGAGGTAAGCAACACTAAATCTGGAATCTTTTTCTTTCATACCCCACCTAGGAAGGAATTAAAAATGCTGAGGATTTCGGATTTAAGAATGGAGAACTCCCCTGTATTTATTTTGGACTTCCATCAGTCAAGGGGCTTCAGCCAGGTAAGCTTTGGGTCTCACTTAAACAAAAAATTGATACTTGAATTTCTTCCTAGAAAGGCAAATGGCTCTCTTGGGCTAGGAGATCCACCATGATGAAATTTGTCATATCGGCCATGCCAATTTACTTACTATCCTGTTTGATTGTACTGGTCAAAGTCAATTAGAAACTCAATCAATTGATGAGAAAGTTTTTTTGATAAGGCAATGAAGAAGAGGACAAGTTGGCTCTCATTTCATGGGATAAGATTTGCAAGTCAAAGGAGGTTGCAGGTGTTGATATTAGGGAGCCTCATAGAAAATGAGCCAAGATTTTGAAGGGAAATATTTAGATGATGATTGTTCATAAATTTTAACTACTACCAACCCACCCCGAGGGTCTAAAGTATGGAATTTCATGCACAACTGCAAATCAATAGTCATAGACTATCTATCTTGGGACATACACAATGGCGGCAAAGCCATCTTTTAGAAAGATTCATGGGTAGGGCTTCCAAGTTTGGATAGATGTTTGAATCTTGGATAGATTCGCAATACATAGAAAAAGACTTGGGGTGACAAGGTCAGAGACTATGTCATATTTTCTATAGTGCATCACACATTAGACTAGAAATGGAAGGATTTTTCTTCGTTTGGGTTCTCAAGAAGGGAAATAGACTTGCTTTCTATTGCCCTAGCCAATAGAAGCATCGCTTTCAAAGCTAGAGTGGACAAATTGATCTGGTGTGATTCCAAGTCGGGGCCATATATAATACAAAAGATGGATTCTTGATACTTTCCAAGCTGGAGGAACAAGCTCCCATAGATATCCCCCATTCAATTCTATTCGAGTAAATTTTGTCTTCCTAAGGAAGGGACATTCATATGGGCAGCACCTCAAAAGAAATTCTTAACAACGAAAAAATTTAGGAGAAAGGGCTATCAGGGTCCCTCAAGGTGTGTCCTTCACAAAAGCCAAGAAGAGATAATTGACCACCTTTTTTGGGCTACTACTTTTATCAGCAGTGTTGGTGTTGGTTATGTGCCAAATTGGGTTGGTCGTGTGTTCTTCTAACTAACATCCTAAGCCTCTTCAAGTCATGGCCTCTATTGAAGAAGTCAACAGGTTTTGGCGGTCTTTGGGTCACAAGTCCCCCCTTACTCCTTTGGGAAATTTGGAAGGAGAGAAATAGAAGAATCTTTCAAGGGAAAGAGATGAATATGGTTTTGTTTTTAAACAATGTTGAGGTTGTGGTTGTGGAATTGGTAAATAGCAGATTGGCCCGATTACTTCCCAAGAATGCAATGTTCACAGACTGCGATGCTTTTATGCGACGTAATTGGAATGGATTGAAGGTTCCTCCCTGATTTGGGCCGGGGAAATCGTGTGGTTCCCAATGGTATAAATTAATTTTTAATGGAGCCTTGGTAAGAAATCCAAGTGTTTCGGGTGCAGGGTGCATAATCAAAGATTGGGAAGGTGCTATGATCCGCTCATCATCCAAACTTCTCCCTGTGAACGAACAATGAAGCATAATTTTGGGCATTAATACATGGCCTCCGGATATGCAAGAACCAAGCCATTAAAAAGTTATTGTTGTGAATGTGCTACGAATGGGGTATTCACCGAATTGGAAATTACAAGTGCTTTTGGAGAAGGCAGACGAGTTGCTTCCATCTTTTGAGTCTTAAACTATAAATCACATCTTTAGGGAGGGAAACAAAGATGTTGACAACTAGTAGCGGAAGGAATTAATGTCATATCTCTCATGGTAGAAATAAATCCTTTGTTTCATTTTTGACAAGACAAATCCATACAAATGGGACTAATCGGTGGCATTCCCCGCTCATTTAATAAAATAATTTTGTAATATTTAGTATAATGGTCATGTAACTTTCTTTTAAGTCAATCAATTAGTTTTTAGTAACATTTTGTTCTTTAAGTTGTTTAGTTAGTTTAGTAACTTTCTATTCTGTCTTTAGTTCTCAATTGTTTCCGTTATGGAAAGATTTTCTTGTAAATGCTTATTGAAGGACCATTCCTCTCTTTTGTTTGGACCATTCCTCCCTTTTGTCTAACATTGAACATCTCAATCATCATTTCATGGTATCAAAGTAGAGGTTGGTTTTTGGTGAATTATTCCAATAAAATTTGTGATTTAATTACCTAGTAATTTCGAGGAAACTTCTAAAAAAATTTGGGTAATTTTTTTTTAAACATGGGGCTTTTTTAACAAGTAAATTTATAGAATAAAATTTGTGGTTTTTCTTAAACATTTGCTCGATTTTTTTAATAAATCAAGAGTTTACAGCTTTAGGTGATTATTTTTTATTTTTTTTTAAATTTGTGGTTTCTACAAATTTCTCTATTGTTTTTTACCCTTTTTTAAGATCTGCAAGGGTTCATTGTTCTTGTGACCAAATATTGCTGGTCTTTCTAATCATAGAGGGTTTTGCAAGTTTCTTTTTCTTCCATAAGTCACGATTTTTTAATCTAAGAGGGTTTTTGCGTGATTTTTTTCCCAAAAATCATGGAAGGTTTTTTCATGATTTTTTCCAAACAAATCGTGGTTTTCTTTTTCTTATTTTTTATGATTTTTTGACAAAATCATGGGTTTTTAATTGTTTTTCTACAAAATGAGGGTTTTTGATGATTTTTTTACAAAATCATGGGTGACTTCAGCATCACATCTAGGGTTTGACAATTTTTACACAAAATCATGGTGTTGTTTTGTAGCAGTTTCTTTTTCATGATTTTTGGCAAAATCGTGGTTTCACAAATTTTTGCTGATTTTTATTAACAAAAATTGAAGTTTTCTGATAAGTTGATCTTAGTCTCTAAATAACGGAGGGATGGCTTGGTTACTGAACATCATGTTGGAAGACACTCAGCTTGTTCTTGTTCTTAGTCATATGAGGAAGTTCTGAACAACAGGCTCATGTCGCGAAGCATTCTAAAGAGGGCAGCCTTCTATGCATTCATGGTCGAATGACCTACAAATTATGTCAAATCTTTTGTAAGGTATTTAGTAGAATGACCAATAAGGGAGGGTATTAAAATAATATTGTAATATTTAGTATAATGGTCATGTAAGTAACTTTCTTTAAAGTCAATTAGTTAGTTTTTACAAACTTTTTGCTCTTTAAGTTATTTAGTTAGTTTAGTAACTTTCTATTATGTCTTTAGTTCTTGATCGATTTCGTTATGGAAAGATCTTCTTGTAATTGTTTATTTAAGGAGTATTCCTCTCCTTTTCTTAACATTGAATATCTCAATCAATTATCATTTCACTCATGTCTTCTACTTGCAGATTAACCCTTACATTCCCATCGGTGAGTAACTGTTTTGTCAATTTTTTGTCACCCAAAGATGGAGATTGGTGCGGCGACTGGAAATTGTTTCAGTGGGACAAGTCTTTAATGTTTGTTAATTTCCCAAACTAGACAACTCGTGTAAAGGATTGACGACCCTAGCTATAATTAGAATGGCCCTCCCACATTCGGCATTCACTTGAAATTGGATACTCCGATTAGACTTAGATCTGAGAAGAGACAAATGTCATTTCTCGGCCTAATAATTGGTCAAAGGCTGAAGATGGTCTGTATAGACACTAGTATTTTGGCAACGCAGGCCATTTGCATGGTGTTAGGCAGAAACTTTTTAAAATCAGTCAACCACTACCGGGTAAATACGAGCATCTCATTCAAGATTTCTAGCTTCCTTGCTTGACTTGGGGGAACTGAAGGTGAACATACTATTGCTGCTCTAGGAAATCTTCCAAGGAGACTTTTTGGTGGACGATATCAACATCATAGTGTTGGCAGGAGGGTCTCAGGGTTCCTTGGCCATGGGACATCCCCAAGCTTTTTCAACCTGGGGTGAAGGTGCATAAACAACCTTTTCTACCCAATCTTGATGCGTCAGCCCTCGCGTGTCACTGGAATTGGGCTGCAGTTGATCGGGATTTCCTCCAACATCTTGTGGGGATTGACAATGAAGCAGACACCTCGTTGGCTTGGGAGGTTTGTGTGGGTGGTGTCGCCGGATGAGTTCTAATGGGAAGTTGTGTGATGGCAGTTGATCCTATGGTTTTTTGGAGAACTTTTTAAACTTTAATCTCGGCCTCTGGTTCAAAACGTCTGTATTGAATTGGTCGGATTTTGCTCTGCTTGCATCAGTTCTTCGTTGGGTGATATCTTCGATTTTTGGAGCGATGGCGGTTTCTCTTTTTGCCCCACTCTGGTTGGGGTACTATGGGCCTGGAAAATCCAATCATCTTGCATATCTATGTACAGGAATATGGACAAACTATATTTTCTGCTATGGCAGCCATAGATGACTGCACCATGTAAATTTGGTAAAACTTTTATACTGTTAATATAAAATTTCTCCCTTCGGCAGTTTATGGATAAAAAAAAACAGTTCAATAGTTTTTCAAATACAGATGAAAGTTGGAAAGGAAATTTTTTAAAAATGAGAGACAGAAGTAAAGAAAATAAATCTGCTCGAACTTGCATAATAGCATAGAATTTGAAATTTCTACGAGTAAAGCATGTAATGGTAATAAAAGAATCCAATGTTTTTGAACTCAATGCATGCAACTGATTTATTAGTGTGTCTTACTAAGTTGCGCAGCTGTTGTCAGAGGCTCTGCCTCATCGCTGGCAGCAATATCATCTTGATGATGTCCCTGGCATTCAAAAACCAAGTTAATATGCCAATCAAAAAATTAGACAAGAGTATATCATTTTGAATCTTCAAAATATAATGTTTCCTTCAGAGCTACACCTTGTAATCTTCATCAATTTTACTTTGACCGTTGTACTTACAGAGCTTAATAGCAAAGAAACCATCCAATCAACTTAGTAAATTATCACAGAAAATCAAACACTCATTTCCTTACAGGGTCCACTTCCTCTTCTGATGTAGAAATCCACTGTTGAGAACAACGACCAGATATGGTGCATACTAGAAGTTGGTTTGATGTATCGTACACTGTTTCTTGGCAAGTGTGGTCACAGACTGCAGCAGTAAAGATAAATAAATTTTCTAACCCCCAAACAACTTGCATGTACCAGATTGAGTAATACAGCAGACATTTCTCCCAAATAAAAAATGCTATTGAAAAATCAGAATAATCTGCAATACGAGACAACTCGAAAAGAAAGGCCCCAGCATACCATGCACACATCCGGTGTTTTCACATAGGAAAAAATTGCCATCTTGAGAGTATGTACAGGTGCTACCAGAGCACACATGGTCACCTGTAAAAACATCAGGCAAACCGCGACTCTGCTTCCATTGACTTATTTGGTCATCCACTGTTGTACCAGAAATTGTCAGATCTTCCTCTAGCTGCAACGTAATGACAACACATAATATTACCAAAATAAAAAAACAAGGTCCTAATTTTAAAACTAGAAAAGACTGTCAGATTTTGTAAACCTATTCCAAATTCGAAAACTGAAATAAGAAAAAAATAGTATTGGCAAAAAAGCTCACCTTTGTGGGACTTGGAGCTTCGCTACGCTTGGCAGCTTGAATTTGTATATAATACTTCTGAAATTCGATGGGTGAATCCCGAACAAAATCATTCATGTCAGCACTATCACGCTGATTGTAAGAAAAATAAACTAAAATGTTAGGTAGTCTTACAATTGTTTCAAAAATGTAAAAATCAATTTTTCCTTAAGGAAGAAAATTATCTTTTGCTACTATAGAAAATTCGTGACTGCTGGGACTTTAATCAGTTAGGGGAAAATATATGGCTTTTCATATATGTGAAGGAAAGTGAATTATCATCATTGCAGACATATGGTAAGCAGTATGACACTCGCATTCCACAAGACACCACCAATTAAACCATTGGATTTGTATATCAAAGGCAAAACATCACAAATGTGATTCTAAAAACTTATATACAACCTCACTTTGACAATGGCAAACAGATGATAAATATAACAATTAAGTCATTATTAAAGATATTCCAACTCATAAACATTTTTCAAAATATCATTCACCATATCCTGAGTATCATATGATTTCATCATTTTCATAGAATGGCCATCTTTGGTTAGGCAATATAATACAAAAAATAGTTTACCCAATAAAAACAGGAAGCACATCAGTATAATCAACCTCATTTACAACACTTATTTACAATCTCAGTCTGACAATGTCAAACAGATAATATGTATCACTTGCCTCAAAAGGAGATGCAACGATTGCACCAATAGAAAATTATCCAAGTTAATATGTTAGAGAGAACAGTTTATGTTCTAAAAGATACATTAATTTAATTTACAATATCTTAAATGATAGTATTTTTTTCTCTATACAATTTTGAAATACAATCGTGACTTTAGCCTGATGATTTGTCTTCAAGCTATCATTTCTCTCTATGAATTTCACTTCATGCTTTTAGCGGTCTATTTGTTTTGGTTAACAACTTGACAGTTTCACACCATGATTGCAATGGAGGTGCATTGGTTATGTTGATTTTAATTTATATAGAATGTCTCCTAAATTTGAAAGTAGCATTCAAAACTTCACAAAATATCAACACAACTAGAGCTGTTTGACCTGAGATAGCTCTGCAACTTCATGCGGAATTTCTAAACTATATCTGAAAGCCTTAATTTTGAAGAATCAAAACTACTAGTTTGTGAATTTCTTCTCTCATACAATAACCCAATGCTCGTTTACGTGTTGACTCTGATTTCTGTTTTGAGATTCACACTACACCAAATTTAGAGTATTAAATGCAACCCTAAACACATAACATGATAACGTAAATGTCCCCTCCTTAGGCATTTTGGTTACTAGTGGAGGTTGGCCTATTATGCAGTTCCCACAGGCCAGCAGATTGCATACAGGACCCACACAGGGGCTTATGGAGTCACACGGGGGCTTCGTGAGCTAGTTTGGACAGTTTGGCACGTCTCCTAGATTTTACGAGGAATCCCTATTTTTTAGGGATTGATTGGGAGTTGGCAGGAACGCATCAGGAAACGACCTTGGGGATCAGCCTGGGGAATTTGGTTGCAATTCCTACTTTCAAGGATGGGTTCCTAAATTTTAAAATCATTTAGCTCACAATGGACAGACATCATCAGTGAACTGGTGCCATCAGACAGAATTCAATTCAGAGTTCAGATGAGCAGGTTATGAATAATTTGAAAATAATTATATTATTTCCCAAGTTAGATTTTAATAAATAGTAATAAAGTGATATATTATAGTCACTTTATAATAGAATAATAAATTATAATAAAAGGGGGTCATGGCACAAGTCCCTAGGAGGTGATTGATGCAAGTTGTAACTTGGCATGGGGCCATAAGGCCCTCATGTGGATCGATTCCCTAGGTGGGGGAATAAATTATAAATAAAACATTATTTCTTGTTTAAAATAAAATGAATCAAACCTTAATTGGGCCGATTTCTAGAGGGAAAGCCAAAATTGAAATAAAAAAAGATTTTGGAGACATTTGAGAGATATCCATGTTATTACAAAGGTATCAAAGCAGAGTTTTTCCTGTCATCTTGTCATTACCCCATACAGACACCCCAAGCGGCTCAAGGATGAGATAGAGAAGACAATAAAGGAGTTGCTTGATATGGGGCATATCCGACCTAGTAAGAGCCCATTTGCATCGACGGTTGTATTGGTTAAGAAGGATGGGACTCTTCACATGTGCATTGACTACTGTTGTCACATCCCTCTTGTTCTCTGAAACTTTATTATGTTTTGGTTTGATAACATAGATGTTTATATTTCATGTATTTAAATGGAACAGTAGTTCACAATGTATATGTGAAATGATAATATATTGTGATCATAATTTTGAGTTGTAATTAGATATATTACACATGTAATATGATAGAAATGATTTCGGACTAACTACATTTCTTTGACCGAGTGGTTGCAAGGAGATGATCGTTCTCCAAGAAGGGACAGAAAGTATCACCAGGTATGAGATGCAAACATGATCATAGGTTTTTAAGCTGTTTGAGCTCCTGATTGTAAGTATTGGCTAGGTCGAGGTTGATATTAAGTCTAGAAAGTGGAGTTTTGAACTAGGTTCCTAGTTTGGTCTAACTTAGACAGCTAGTTGAGTTGATAGGATTTCTTTTGTTTAGGAACATATGTCTTGGAGCCAAACCATTGTTTGACCAAGTTCTTTATTAGGATCCTTTCGGTACTATTGTTTTAATGATTATAAATATATATAGTCTTATTATTTATATAAAAGAGTGTAGTATACGTAGTATGTATACACACGTATGTATATATATGTATATAGGTGTGAACCATGGTAATATGGCACACAACTCTATATATATATACTTACTAAGAATATTACACATATAATTAAGGAATTCTTACATTAAAACATTATTTTACGTCTAATATCATTATTTTAAGTTAATTACATTTCCTAATTCTTTTAATGGAATTCGAATTCCATTTAGAAATCCAAGTGAATGTGAATATGAGTAAGATATTTTATAAGCCACGATGAGAGTGTGGGGGTATAATTTTAACCCAGCATCTTTTAGTGAATGTAATAACTAATGAAGTGAATCTCAAGGGAGGTAGTTCGTTGGTAATGAGAACTTCCTTAGAGTAATCTTAAACAGAGATAAATATGCATTAATTACAGTGATATATGGCACGAAATGCCAGGAAATTTAGATTGAAATATATTTGTATTGCATGAAATGAAATGGAGAAAGGATAAGTGAAGGGAAAAGAAAAGGAATTGAAGAAAATTTGGAGTCCGGGGTTATAAATGCAGCGAGCTGAAGATAAATGGGGATTTTCGCACAACCGTCACTTGAGATATCTTCATTGGAAAACATCTCTTTGGAACCTATTCCTTCGCAGAAGCTTTTTTCTGTTTACCAATCCAGGAGAGCTGTAGTTCAACAAATACAGTAATACTTTGTTAGCGGCCTCTAATTGGAACGAACTACACAGGTAGGCTATTTCATATGGAGCACCACACTTCATCTGTTCTGAAAGAGACTAAACAACACCATCACAGGGAGCTGGAGAATAACACGTAAGCCAGTATTCTCATTTCTGAGTGTTGTTAGTTTATTCAATTTAGGAAGAAGCATAATGCTGAGTTTGCTGTTCTTGAGTAGAAGAATCAGATTTCTTAAAAAAAACTGATATATTAACTGTAAAATTGCATTATGCTGTTATGGGCTTAGTAATAAAAACTCGTAGCTTAATTAAGTTGATGCTTGACTGTCTTTAGATAGGTCGGCCTTCTAGGTCACAGTTCTGAGACAAGTAAATGCAAGGGATATATTCTATAAACACAACTTCTCTTGTCATCAAACCATGTTATAAACAGAGAGTTTTATCAATATAATCCTTATGGGGAGGAACTTTGAAAACAATTACAAAATGTTGACACTACCTTTTCCAGTTCAGTATAGTTGTATGCTGGAAGAGTTTTGTTAGACAGAGACTTAATTAAAGTTAGACAGTGATTTTCTCTGTGTCTACTGCCTAATTGGTGCTGCTTCTTGCACGTGTAGTGAGGAAGGTTAAATTAATTAACATGGCCTCAAATTCAATTGAGTGTTGATTTGGGAGATTTTATATTGAAATTTACATCTCTGTATTTTAACAGCATGCAAAGAGTTGTTGTAAGTCAGGGATTGTTATTAACATAGTTGGGTTTGACATGGTAGTGAAAACTAAAGGAACTGAGAGTTGAGAACATATGCATATTGGTAAGGTGAAAAGCAAGAAGGCAAAATCATGTGAGCAATGATGCATAAGGAACTCTAATGCCATAACCAAATAAATTTCCTAAACATTTTAAGAATGTTAGTAGTCTACAATTGTGTAGACATTGTCTGAATCTAGATAGTTCAGAAAAGGAAATTACTAAAAAAAGAGTCAAGTATGTATCTTCCTCTAATGCCAGTGTGCAATTAGCATAAGAGATAACTTGGTTGGTCAGTATGGCTAAATCCTGATTTGGTTCCAGCAGGGTAGGGTGTTGAATTTGACTGCATGTTATAAACATGCTTGCACCTAGAATCCTTGGCCAAGGTGACACTATGGTATCCCAGTGTTAGTCAGTCCACTTTATCTAGATACATAACCTAGTCCTAGGTCATACTAGTTAGGAGCAGCTATAGTGTATGATCGACTAGAGTTGTGTAAGAACAAACACCAGTCTCAAACAGCTTATTCCATCATCATGTTTACACCCCTACGAAGGGTCAGGACAAGAGTAGGAAGTTGTGCAGGGGGGTGAGTAAATCCGTGGTTGGATGGTAAAAACACCCTAGTGATACTTTTCCTCGATGTTACACTTGGGTCTCAAGAAATTAAGAATGGAATTCAAATACTTATAAATTCACAGTAAATTTCTAAACTTACTTTGTTCTTCTTGTTGAAGTTATTTAGATAGAAATGATGTATGGAAAGTTCTCTTCCTTAAATTAGCAGCTTTCTATTTTGCTTAAGATGCAAATTGAATTACAGTTTATTTCAAAAAATAAAAATTCTAGTTTGCCATTTAATTTCAGTTCAGTAGTTTAGCTTGTTACAACCATGCTCTGAATAAGAAGACAATTAAGAACAGGTATCCCATACCCCACATAGATGAGTTGATTGAAGAGTTGCACGGGGGTTGTTACTTCTCCAAGATCGACTTGAGATCTGGTTACCATCAGATACGGATGAGAGAGGAGGATGTTGAGAAGACAACATCCAGATGTCACTATGGGCATTTCGAGTTCCTCGTTATGCCATTCGGCCTAGCCAATGCACCAACCACATTTCAGTCTTATATGAACAGCATTAGTTGCTGAGGTTTGATTTGATCTTCTTCAATGACATCTTGGTAGTCGAACTTGGGGGGGAGCCCTTGAGACACCTAGAGGAGGTGCTAGACATTTTAGAGAGGGAATCCTTGTACGCCAAGGAGTCCAAGTGTGAGTTTGGGATGACAAAGTTGCTCTATTTGGGGCATATTATAAATGTAGAGGGAGTCAGAGTTGATCTGATGAAAGTCTAGGCTATTGTTGATTGGCCTCCACCCAAGAATCTTAAGGGATTTTTTGGGTCATGCGGGTTCTATAGATGCTTTGTGAAGGGGTTTTCATAGGGGGCAGCACCTCTCATAGATTTGACAAAGAAAGGGGCTTTCATTTGGACCAAGGAGGCCCAACAGTGTTTTGATCAATTTAAGCAATTGATGAGCTCATGCTCAATACTTGCATTACCTGATTTCACTAGAACTTTTGAGTTACAGTGTGATGCCTCAAGAGAAGGACTTGATGCGATGCTGATGTAGGACAAGCACCCTATATAGAATTTGAGAATCGAAAATTGAGGGGCCGAAGCGGAGTTATAGCATTTATGATAAGAAAATGTTAGCCATCATACATGTGTTGCCTAAGCTTAGGCAGTACCTTGTGGGCAGCAAATATGTAGTAAAACATAACATAACAGCCTGAAACATTTCCTCACTCAGTGGGATCTCAATGATCGTTAGCAGAAATGGGCCACTAAGCTCCAAGCTTACGATTTTGATATTGCTTATATGAAGGGTAAGAAAAATATTGTTGTCGATGCCTTATCAAGGAGACCCCACTTACGTTCTATTGGAGTGATTACAAATGATTGGCAAGGTTTGATTTCTGCCGAGTATGCTAAGGACACATGGGCTACTAGTATTATTGATGGGACAATGCATGATGATAGATATACAATTGTAAATGATCTCATCATTTACAATGGGCGGATCTTTTTAGTACCGAAATCGGAGATGAAGAGACAGATATTGTATGCTTTCCATAATGCACCTATAACCGGACATCCTAGGTACTTTAAGACCTACTAGCAAATACGAGAGAGATTTCACTTGGGAGGAGCTTAGGTTGGAGGTCCTTAGATATGCTCGTGAGTGCCCTACCTATCAACAGAATAAACATGAGCACACTTTCCCTGCAGGTTTATTGCAGCTCCTATCCATTCCAAGTAGGAAGTGGGAGTGTTTATCAATGGACTTTATCATGGGCTTGCCCAAAGCCCAAGGCAAAGATTATATCTATGTTGTGGTGGACAGACTAAATTTGCACACTTTTTTTTTATCACCACTACATATACAGCAGTATAGGTGGAAGACTTGTTCTTCCGGGAGGTATTCAAACTTCATTGGTTGTCAAGGAGCATAGTCAGTGGTAAGAACAGAAAGTTCAAGAGTCATTTTTGGCAGGAGTTGTTTGGGCTCAATGGCATCAAGCTCACTCCGAGCACTAGCTATCACCCCCAGACGGATGATCAGTCAGAGGTTGTTAATAAATGGGTGGAGGGATACCTTCGGAACTACATATTGGGGCAGCAAAAGGCATGGGTCAGGCAATTATATCTGTGCAAATATTGCTACAACACAATCTACCACATGTCCATCCAAATGACACCTTTCATGGCATTGTACAAGTATGATGCGCCTAGCTTTCTGGATTTGCTTTTTGGTGACAGTCGAGTGCCTAGTGCCAAGAACCTCTTACAAGACAATCGGGACATCATAAGGGCCTTGAAGGAGAACATCCAAAAAGCTCAGAATCAATGGTAACAGAAAGTGGATTAGCGTAGACTTGAGCGTACATTTGAGGTGGGTGATATGGTATATCTTATGCTACAACCTACACATAGTCCACTCTTAGAAAGAGTGGGGCCGAGAAACTCAAGCCACATTACTATGGACCATTTAGAGTTATCAAGCGTATCGGTGAGGTGGCTTACGAGTTGGAGTTACAAGCTAACAACCAGGTACATAAAGTCTTCCATGTGTCTTGCCTCAAGAAGGCAATTGGGCACAATGTGATACCTTCTACAATGTTGCCACCATTTGATGAGGGAAAACTTATTTTGTTTCCTAAGGCTTTTGTTGACACCCGAGAGAGGAGACTAAGGAGGAGGGTTATCATGGAATATCTGGTGAAGTGGAAGGATTTGTCGGTAGAGGATGCTACATGGGAGAGTGAGCACATTTTGCAACACCCGAGGTTGAGGTAGCTTAAGGACAAGCAATCTCAGGGAGGACGAATTGTAATGTCCCCTCCTTAGGTAGTTTGGTTACCAGTGGAGGTTGGCCCATTATATAGTTCTCATAAGCCAACAAATTGCATAGGGAACCCACATAGGGGCTTACGAAGTCACGGTAGGGGCTTTGTGAGCCCATTTGGACAATTTGGGATGGTCTCCTAGATTTTAGGAGGAATCCCTATTTTTTAGGGATTGACTAGGAGTTGGCAAGGATGAATCAGGAGACCTTTGAGATCAACCTGGAGACTTTGGTTGCAGTTCCTACTTTTTAGGAGGGGTTCCTAAATATTGGGAGACTATCAATTAGCTCACAGTGGGTAGACATAATCTATGGACTGGTGCCATTAGACAAAATTCAATTTGGAGTCTAGATGAGCAAGTTATGAATAATTTGAAAATAATTCTATTATTTCCAAGTTAGATTTTAAAATATAGTAACAAAGTGATCTATTATAGTCGCTTTAAAACAAAATAATAAATTATAATAAAAGGAGGTCATGGCACAAGTCCCTAGGAGGTCATTAATGCAAGTTGTAACTTGAAATGGAGTCATTTTATAATAGTAAATAAGGCCCTCATGTGAATCGATTCCCTAGGTGGAGGAATAAATTATAAATAAAATATTATTTATTGTTTAAAATAAAATGAACCAAACCCTAATTAGGTCGATTTCTACACGAAAAGCCAAAATTGAAATAAAAGAAGATTTTGGAGGCATTTGAGAGATATCTAGGTTATTACAATAACCTAATGAGTTTACATGTTGACTCTCTGATTTTTGTTTTGAGAAATCTATTTATTCACATTATACCCTAAAACATAATTTCTCAAAATGAATAAAGCAAAAAATGTGACAAGGTTACACAAATAAAAACACTACCCATATCTCCATTACTCATTGAAAATAAGAGTGTTTCCATCTTTTTAATACCATTATATCCATGAGTATTTTCTTGGTAGAATTTCACCAACAATAGTCACAATAGATTGTATTATAAAATTATGAAAATACACAACTCTTTTTATACAAATTTATTTAATTTTTCTTGCTTGAATTTGTTGAAAAAGAGTTCAAAAATAAAATTTAAAAGCATGTCAATCAATGTGCTTTTTGAAGTGACATATAGAGAGACTTAGAGAGAGGGCAAGAGAGATGGAGTAAATAAGAGAGATAAAGATAATGAGACGAAAGATGGCTATGTGGGGCAAGATTGAGAGATAAATAAGGAGATAGAGATGAGGAAAAGAGATGTAGACAAAAATAGAGATAGAAATAGAGATAGATATGGTTGTTCTTTATTGTCGATCTTTTTAATAGATGGCAAAAGGATTTTTTCCTCCTTGACAGCTATGTTCAATTTTGTTCGTCAATGAGCATGATTGATATCTATCAAAGCATAAAAAAAGGGATGTTGCCCATTCAATTTTTGGTATGTGGAAGGACAAGTTTGCATGTAGCTTCTTTTTAGATTTTTATAAAACTCAATACGAATTGAATATTTATTACATCGCAGTCAAACATGGTAATTAGTAGGCCGTCTACATGATTTATATTTTATTTATATTAGATATATTATGTTTAATATTTACTTGTGTTTCTTTGATATATAATTAATATATGCACTATATTAATTATTATAGATTATGCTCTATATAAGATAATTATTAAATATAAAGACAAGCCTGGGATCAAGGCAAGGTTGTTTTGAATCCAGATTTTGCCCTGGATTTGACACAGCATGCAAAATGGGATGTACTTAGACATTTTCTAAATGCAAACAAGCCTGGGATCAAGGCAAGGTTGTTGGGTTCTATTGATGAAACCCATTCAAAACCTTGCCTTGATCCCAGGCTTATTTGCATTTAGAAAATGTCTAAGTACATCCCATTTTGCATGCTGTGTCAAATCCAGGGCAAAATCTGGATTCAAAACATGTTTTAAAAACAGTTTCCTTATAGAGAAAGATATTAAAAAATAAACAAAAAATAAAGCCTAAGAACAAAAAGTAATGACATTACGGGTACAAAGAAAAAGAAGAAAATACAAAATGGCCTCTCATTTTACACCCATCGTTCATTGATGCTTGGGTCTGAAACCTCTGTTGACATAAACTTAGTTGTCATTGGCAAAGTCATAAGCAAACATCAATCCCACCGGAGCACTGGTACTCATAATTGTGAACTGGTAGACTAAACAAGAAAGTGGTGTACTTTAACCGGTCACGCTTATACCGGTCCAAGTTTTTTCAACCGGTCATGGGATACATACAGGGAACAAATAACTAACCGGATATAAGCTCTTCACCGGTTAAGTGCATGATAATCCAAACCGGATTATGCGGAGCGTCTTCAATTAAACTAGAGTTACCTTTTTCAATGGAACTGAAGTTAGCTTTGTTTTATCTGCAAGCGTTTCGAGGTAAACTCAGGATCAGTTTGCAAGTTTTTTTTGCATGCATGATTTATGGGTGAGTTTACAGCTTAGCGAAACTATGAGATGTATTTTTAATAAGATAATCTCTTATAAATACAGGTAAAAGGGCATAAAAGTTTTGTTGTTGAATATCAAGAGTATAGAGCGAAGTAGAGCAGGAGAGTCGAATCTTTTAAGAGGAAACACAGTCACGAGAGGTGAAAGGCAGAGAAAGATTCAACAGCCAAGCAAAGAAAAGGGTAACAGGTATGAACTGATTCGACAGGTAGTGTCATCATAAGATCATTGCTTTAAATTGAGAAGCATGTTTTTTTTCCTCGATCATGGTGAACCCTAATAGGTTCTTTGTATAGATCCCTTTACCGGGTAACATCTTTATTGGTGTACTAACTCCTCTTACAAGGCGACTCCTAATAGAGTCAAGATCCTAACAAGTCTTCTATCAAATCTCTTAACTAGGTAGCACTCTTACCAGTGCTTTGTAAATCTCTAACAGGGCATCTTTATTACTGCAGTAGTGAAGTTGTGGGTTCTATCCCACCGTGGTTTTTTCCTTCTAACCGAAGATTTCCACGTATATATGTTGTGTTGACCTATGTATTCAATTTTTGTTTATGAATGTTGTAATATTCTTTAATTTCTAAACTAGTAAGAATATCTATTTGAAAAGAAGTATAAGAAATTGAAATTACTGATTCACCCCCCCTCTCAGTAACCGGTTAGGAATAACAATTGGTATCAGAGCCTAGGTTCTCAAAGATATTAAGCTTAACCGCTTGAGTAAAGATTATGGAGGGTTACAGGTATCAAAAGCAGCTTGAGGAAGCCAATGACATGATAGCCTCTCTTGAGAACAGACTAAGGAGGTCTCTTGCAAACAGGAAAGAGTTGGCTCTGCAACTGAGTGAGAGTAATGAAACCATTGAAGAAATCTCTGGGCAGAGTGGATCTGATGAAGCAGAAGAGGCGATCTCTAATCTCATGGAGAAAAATCAGAATCTAACCGATCACATCTCCAATCTAAAAAGGGAGCAAGAAAATCATGCTCTGAGGATGAGTGAACTCATCAAAGTTAAAAGAAAAGCTGATGATGAAAAGAACAGTGCCTTAGAAGCACTATTGACCTCTGAAAGAATAAGAAATTTGGCAGAAGATGCGGTAAGAGAAAGTGATGCTCTCGTTTTACAACTTCAAGCAAACATGCAGAGCACAACTGAAGAGAATGCAATTATGCATGAGCACTTGCATGACAAAGATGATGCATGCAAAAGGTTGGCTATTGAATTGTATCAACTAAAGGAACAACTGAAAACTCTTGAAGAGAGAAATGAGAAACTTAGAAGGTACAATGAAAGCTCAGAGAAGCTTGATGAGCAATTGAGGGCTCAAAGAAAGCACAAGGATCCCACAGGACTTGGGTACATCGGTCAAAGAAGCAAAGAAACCGGTGAGTCCTCTGGAGACAAGCAAGGCAAGATGGAGAAGAAGAAACCTACAGAAGATAAAGGTAAGAAGACCTTCAAACCCTCTTGCAAAAATTATGGCAAACCGGGTCATAAATCTAATGACTGCAGAAATGCACCGGTAAAACCATATACTTATAACAGCTACTGCAGCAACTGTTACAAGTATGGTCACAGGACCTTTAAATGTAGGTCACGCTCCAACAATGTGTCTAGTGGAAGCAGGGGAAGCTTCAAGGGCTATTGCTATGCCTGCAACAAGTTTGGACACAAAGCGGAAGAATGCAGGTCCAAAACCATGGCATTCAAATCGCCACTGAGACCGGTATTCCATAATAGGAATGCAAACCAGAGCACATCCAACTGTGCTACCTATGGGCCATCTGGCCATAGGAACTCTGGATGTCACTCACCCATGGACAGGGAAAGAAGGATCAATCCATGGAGAGGAACTGGAATGGCTTGTTACAACTGTAACAAGATTGGGCATCGGGCCAAGGAGTGCAGAAGTCGGTCGATGAACAAAGGAAAAGATCCAGCCAAACCAGTCAAGAACTTGTTCCTCAACAAGAAGGATAACTTGAGGAAAGAGATCAAAAAGGAAGTAAAGAAGACTTGGTTAGTAAAAGAGACAAAGAGTTCTGCTAAGGAGAAATTTGAGGTAAGGCCATCATCTACTGATGGTGCTATCTCTTCAGCAAATTAATCCTAAGGGCTTAAGGGGAACAGGTAGCCAGCCTACTATTCTCGAAGGAACTAGTGAGCTGTGATCTCACTCAGTCAATAAGTGCAACTGGGAAGGAGTCACCGGTCTAACACATAAACCGAACAAGTAAGTGTTGCTAAAGTAGCAAGGTGGACATTGCAACCGAGGATATGCGAACAGGTAACGAATCTGCGGACCGGTTATCAAAAGAAAGGTTAGGTGAGGGTAATTAATACAATAACCGTTAATAAAAGTTACTGTTTGCTGATTACCGTTACGACCTAAGTCTATAAAAGGGAAGGCTGATTACTCATTTCACTTTACATTGCGAACTGTGATTATTGATTTCATAAGCTTGAGTGATCTTTTCTTGTTGTGATTTACATTCTTTGCTTAGCGAATTTCATGAATCTTATCAAGAACTTTCTGTTAAAACCGGTCTAGTATTATGGCATCTTCATCTTCTGTGGTAAGCCTAATCAGTGCTAATCAAATGGAAAGACCAGTTTACCACATTATGACAGAGCAGAACCGAGAGAATGATATGGCGGAAGCTCTATCGTCTTTGCCTGAAGGAGTTTTGATGACTAAGAATGTAACGGCGTTCATCCACAGCAAACAGAAGGAACTGGGTGAAACATTCATCCAAAGTGAATACCTTTCACTCTGTGAAGATGGGAAGCTTCAATCCAAATATGTGAAGCTTGAATCATCGAGATTGATCAATGGAGTGAGATATACAACCGTGTTTCGACCGGATTGGATTAGACTGGTTCTGATCAAGGTTCACAAACCAGGAATATGGCTAGCGAAAGGCGCAGTCACACCGATAACAAAAGAAGACCTACGCAGGGTGACTGGTTACAATGTCGTAGGGGAAGCTCTTACCCTAAGGACTATAGCAAATGCAAAAGTCACACGGTTGACAAAGTCTAAGTATGACAATCAGATGATGACTGTAAATGACATTGAAGATGATGGCGTGCGATTTGCGGCAACGGTTATCGGTTATAAGGTATACTAATCAAGTAACCTAAATAGCGTACCGGGAGGAGCAATACACACCGCGCACAAGATCATGCACGACAATGCGCGATACGACATATGCGCTATGCTGAGAGGGCAAATCTTTGAAAACCTGAAGAAGCTTGGATTGGTCAAGAAGAAGTTTCTGAAGTATGGAACTTTACTAGTATGTTTATTCTTCTATTACCAAAACTTTTTTCCAGGCATAGGCAAGGTTACATGGCATGAAGACAAACCGGTGATGGTTCAAATAGGTGAGTTGGCAAACAACTTGGGGAACTGGTTCAATAAGGTCATGACTGACTACTTTGAAGCCTTTCAGCTAAGAATGCACAACAAGGAAAGAATTCCCTCCACCATTGTTGAAGAATACAAGGAAGAGATGTGCTTTCTGGTAAGCACTGATAATTGTATTATACAAGTTGTGGAGCCAAGGTCCGAGTATGCACCGGAGCTCGATTATGAGATTACTACTAAGATTGTAAAGGCATATGTTGATGCACTTCAAGAAAGCAACTTAGATCTTTCGGCATACCAGTTTGGGACCTATGAGGAGATTCTAGCAAATCTGAAGAAAAAGACATCTGCTAAGGAACCGAAGCAGGTGTATGTAAAAAGAACTCTCACACCTAGGAAGAAGAAGCCAGAGGGTGAAGAACCCAAAGTTCAAAGAAAGAGGACTCAACAGGCGTCCAGTGGCAAGGTGAGGAACCGGAAGAAGTAGAAACTGAAGAAACAACTACTCTTCACAGAAAGAGAAAGACCGGGAAACCGGTAAAAGAGGATGCACTAAGAGGAAGAAAACTGACCATTGATGAAGTGGTTGAAGGGATAAAGGAGACTGGTGAATTGGGTGGAGTTAAAAGAAGGTATGAGCTTGGTGATGAGGAAGTTAAGAGAAAGCTCGAAGAAGTTGTTTTTGTTCTTCACAAGCAAAACTTAACACCTGTTGTACTTCATAAAACAATTCCTGAAGAGCTAGTAGGAATAATAGAAGGTAGATGGAAATCTTCCTCAGATAAAGAGAGAGAGATGAGGATAAGAGCTCTGCTGGAGGTACAAAATCACTTGAGCCTGGAAGAGGCAACAAATCAAGCTGACCTATATAGACAAAGTTTCAACATTAGAAAGAGGATCAGTCGGGTCCTAATTGGTGAAAGGGACAAAGCACACGATGGAGTTGCTACTTGGACGAATGTTCTCAAGCAGCAACATCAAGCAGAAGTTGAATGCCATATGGCCACAGAGCCACCGGTATGTTAGCAATTTAAGTTCTCATTAGTGTAAATTCACAAACACCATGCACCGGTAAGGGCTCACCGATCACTCACGCTACTTAGAAGGCACCGGTAGACAAGAAACAAAGTGTGTGTACCGGTAGATGTAAGCACCGGTAGACTGATCTATGTACTCAGTACCGGTCTTATAAGTGGATACAAAGATGAACCGAGTATAGGATGTACAGGTCTAACTGCATTAAGATCCGATCCAGATTCTGCAGATCAATTTGAGTTAAAACCGGATTATACAGGACATCTACCGCTCTGAAGTGGAGTTAGCTTTTTAACGGGAGTTAGCTTTATTTCTACAGATGTTTTAAAGGTAAACTCCAGATCACAACACATAGCTTTTTGCTAGTTGCATGATTTCTTGTTGAGTTTACAGCCTAGCGGTTCTATGAGTTAAGGGTTTCATTAAGGTGAACTCTTATATAAATACAGGTCATAGGACACAAGAAATAAGGTTGTTGAGAATTGTTGAGAAAACAGAGCAGTGAAGAGACATTTGCGTCCTAACAGGGCGCCTTCATTCTGCAGTAGTGAAGTTGTGAGCTCTATCTCACTGTGGTTTTTTCTTTCTAACCGAGGGTTTCCACATATATATCTTGTGTTGATCTGTGTACTTCTTTTACAGTTGTGAATGTTTGTTTTACACTTTGCTTAGATTACAAGAAGTATTAAACAAGATTGGAATAATAGTAGAAAATAGTTCTTACTGATTCACCCCCCCTCTCAGTAACCGGTTAACAACAACAATTGGTATCAGAGCCTCGTTCTCTATACATAAAATTCTAACAGCTTGAGAGAAAGATCATGGAGGGTTACCGGTATCAGAAACAGCTAGAGGTAGCCAATGAGATAATTGCCTCTCTGGAGAACAGGGTGAGAAGGTCTCTTGCAAAGAGGAAGGAGCTGGCTCTACAACTAAATGAAAGCAATGAGACCATTGATGAACTCTCAGGGCAGAGTGGATCTGATGAAGCTGAGGAAGCAATCTCTGAGCTTATGGAGAGGAACTAGATCCTGACCGATCAGATCTCCAACCTTAAGAGGGAACAAGAGGATAATGCCCTGAGGATGACTGAACTAATCGAGAAAAAGAGAAAAGCTGAAGATGAAAGAAACACAGCGGTCAAATCCTTAACAGCCTCTGAAAAAGCAAGGAACCGGGCAAAGGAAGCTATAGGAACAAATGAACTGATCATTTTGTGTCATGTCCCCATTCTGGCTGACATCGTTTAGCGTGCCGGATCAGTCTATCACAAGCTCTCGTAGATTGGTGGAGATGTGGAGAGAGTCGACCAGCGACTATTTGGCAGTATTTTGTCCTTACAGTTGATTAGTGATTTGGTCCTACGTTTGTTATAAAGTAAAGTTACTTTATTCGGGCCCAGTTTTATAATTTGATGTTGAGATGCACTTTTTATTATAAAGTAATATTTTATAAAAGTGCACTTTATTTCATAAGAATATTTGGATGCTTCTAGAATGTTTAAGTGACTTCTAGAGGAAGCTACTGAAAAGTGAATAAATAGACCCTATGGGTCTTGCATTTTAAAAAAAAGAAATTTGTTGTTGTTGATGTGCATTGTGGAGCCTAGGGTTTCTCAGTAGTCACAATTGGCCATTGAGAACGAAACTCTCAATTGGTACGCAATTTTGACAGTGTGAGATATCACTTGAATTATTGCAGCTGGGAGAAAGTTACTTCAGACTTTCATTTGTGCTTCATTACTTAAAATCTTGTGGCCTTCGGCCAAGTTTTGGACGGTTCAATTTGAGGAATTATTGAAGACATTTTGGTGATCAAAGTCTTCATCTTGGCTATGCTAGGGTTCTACCTGCAGCATTCGTCATTTCCAGAATTGCTGATATGATGTTTCAGTCACAAAAGTCTGCATATTAGGGCCACAATTTTACATGATATTGGTTGCTATTTGCATTGGAAATTATAGCTATCCTTTCGAGCTGGTTCATCATTCTTGGCATCGATTTTCCTTGGTGAAGAAAGCAGATTATATTGGTGAATAAATCTGATATTAAAATCAGATATTACAGTTTTGAAAGGGCACCTTTGGTAGGTGCGATTTTGGTTGTGGAGCTCACAGTTTGGCATCGATTTCATTCAAGGCTTGGGTCACCCATTTCCTTGGATCTTGGAGATGATGTTTAGTACTTGAGACGGAATTTGTATGCTGCATATTATTTTATTTTTGAGATCTGACCAGAACAGGGTCGGCTGGCTTAGAGAGCTCGATTTGGCTTGGAAGAACACATTTTCAATTGGAGTTTGGTTGCTTCATCTATTCACAAGGGCGCTTCAATCCAACCAAGTTTCATTGCATATAGTCCATCATTTCATTGTATAAGCATAACTTTTAGTTACAGCTGTAGGAATGCATTTTCATACCAGCATATCATATATTTGTAATTCTGGTAAATGTCAAGAGTCTTGGCTTATTGATGAGCATTGTATTGGATCATTGTGTTGTAATAAGAGATACTAATTTGCTGGTCATTTGTAGTTGTCATTGAGCAATTCTATATCATTTGTAGTCAGCTTAGTAGTTTGCATACCAACTGTTTGACAAAATACCAGTTGGCTGTAGGTGATCATTTTTTATGATTAGAATTCATATATGCATTCAATATTATCAGAATAAGTTGCACATTCATGTTAGGTCATTGTTTAATCAATTTAGAGTCATTAGTAAACATTCTCATCGATGCTAATTGAAAAAAAGAGTCATTGAAGTAAACTGAAATTTTATATTAGACATATGACCCGTGTATGCAAAGTGTTGATGAAATTCCTTGAGCCTTTATCAGCATTTTGAGAGCAGATTTGAGCAGGGTCATTACATTTTGCAACTCCAAGAAGACATGCAAATTGTCACCCAAGAAAACGCCAACATGCAAACGGGATGGCATGATAGGGATGAAGCATGCAAAAGACTGGCACTCGAGCTGTATCAACTGAAGGAACAAATGAAAGAACTTGAAGAAAGAAATGAAACGCTAAGAAGATACAACGAGAGCTCGGTGAAGCTTGATGAGCAACTCAAAGCTCAAAGAAAGCACAAAGATCACACCAGTCTTGGATTCACCGGTAATGACACCAAAGAAATTGGTGAATCTTCTGGAGCAAAGACAAGCAAGAAGGATAAGAAGAAGCCACTAGCTCAAAAAGGTAAGAAAACTTTTAACACCTCTTGCAATCATTGTGGGAAACCGGGTCATAGAACAAACAACTGTAGGAATGCACCGGTAAAGCCAAACAACAGCTATTGCAAGAACTGTTGCAAGCTTGGCTACAAGACTAATGAATGTTGGTCCAGCCCCACATTGGTGTCCAGTGGAAGCAGGGGAAGCTTCAAGGGCTACTGCTATGCATGCAATAAATTTGGACACAAGGCTGAAAAATGCAGATCAAAGACAATGGCATTCAGATCCCCAAGACCGGTATTCACCAAGAGAAACAAGAACCGGTGCACAGCCAACTGTACAAACTGTGGGATGCACAGTCACAATGACTCTTGGAGCAAATCACCCAATCCAAGAAGGGTGAACCCATGGAAGACAACCAGAGTAGTCTGCTATCACTGCAACAAAGTTGGACACCTAGCAAAAGACTGCAGGAACCGGTCCAAGAACATAAGGAAAGAATCGATCAAACCGGAAGAAAATACCTCATCCTCAAATGAGAAGATCAATAAAGAAGAAAAGACTGGAAAATCAGTCAAACAGATTTGGTTCAAAAAGGAATCAAAGAGCTCCGCTGAGGAGAAAATAGAGGAAAGATCATCATCTGCTGATGGTGATATCTCTTCAGCAAACTGAGTCGTAAAGGCTTAGAGGGAACTGGTAGACCATCTACCGTTCCCAGTAAGACTGGTGAGAATCGGACTCACTTAGTCTACAAGGACAACTGGACAGGTAAGAAGTAATCAACCGGGGTTTGCCAAACCGAAAAAGCCGAATAACCGGTTAGCAAAAACGGAAAGAAAAGTTAGGTAAGGCATTTATTACTATAGTTGTTTAACAAATAGTTACCGTTTGGTAATTACCGTTATGACCTAACCCTATAAAAGAAAGAAGAATTACTCATCATTTTTACTTTGCTTTCATTAAGATTAACGAATTTTTATGAGTAATATTCTTGCACTTTGATCATCGTGAGCGATTACCTATTAGACCGATCAAAGCTTCTTTCTGTGAATCAACTGTTCACAATGGCCTCATCATCCGCTACTGTAAAGTTGATCAAGGGAAATCAAGAGGACAGGCCAGCATACAACATATTGTCGGTTTAGAACAAAGAGAACGACATGGCTAGTGCGCTCTCGTCTGTACCAGAAGGAATCTTCTTAACCGAAGACGTCACGACGTTCATTCACGCCAAACAGGAAGAGTTGGGTGAAACGTATATTCAAGGCGAGTACCTATCACTGTGTGAAGAAGGGAGACTTCCTGATAAGTATGCCAAGCTAATATCATCTGGACTTATCAATGGAGTATGCTACCCAACCGTCTTCTAGGAAGACCTAATTCGACTAGTTCTCAGTCGTCTTCACGAACCGGGTTTCTAGCTCACTAGAGGTGCATGCAATCTGATCACCAAAGACGATCTGCATAGAGTGACCGGATACAGCAACCGAGGGGAAGCACTAACCCTAAGGACCATCTCCAATGCCATCGTCAATAAATTAACTAAGTCAAGATCTGATGGTCGACTTATGACTGTGAACGACATTGAGGACAACGGAGTCCGTTTTGCGTCTGTTGTACTTGGCTACAAGGTTTATCAATCAAGCAATTTAAACAGCATACCGGGTGGAGCAATTCACACCGCACACCGGATAATGCACGATAATGCCCAATACGACATCTGTGCAATGCTCCAAAGCCAAATATTTGAAAATATGAAGAAGCTCGGAGTCGTGAGGAAGAAATCAATGAAGTACGGGACCCTTCTGGTATGTCTCTACTTCTACTACAACTTCTTCCCGGGAGTCGGAAAGGTTGCATGGAAGACCGATAGACCGGTTATGCATCAAATAAGCGATATGGCCAATCAACTGGGAAACTAATTAGGAAGTGTCATGACTGAACACTTTGAGGCATTTCAATTAAAAATGCACGCAAGAGAGACGGTGCCGTCTACTATTGTTGAACTGTACAAGGACGATGTATGCTTTCTGGTTACCATCGGTAACTACATCATTCAAGCAGTGGAACCAAGAGAAGTATATGCTCCTGAGCTAGGATATGAGATCACTTCCAAGACTGCTAAGGCATATGCTGATGCCCTGAATGAAGCAAATTTGGATCTCACTGCAAACGGGTTCGGTACATTCGCAAAGATTCAAGAGAATCTGAAAAAGAGGGCACCGATCAAAATTGTCTACACCAAAAAGACCCCCACACCAAAGAAGAAACCGGCAGCAGAGCAACCCAAGGCTCAAAAGAAGAAGATAAAACCGGTATCCAGTGCCCAGGCAGCAGAACAAGAGGAGTCAGACTCAGAAGATACAGTTCCCTTAATCAAAAGGAAGAGGGGTTCAAGCAAACCGGTGAAGGAACCTGAACCAAGACCAAAAAGACAAGATATTGATGAATTAGTAGCAGGAATAAAGGATACAGGGAGGTTAGGACAAGTGGGAAGAAGGTACGAATTAAGCAATGATGAAGACAAAAGGAAAATTGAAAGAGCGATAGTATTCTGCCTTCATAAATTCAATCTACATCCTAATGAACTTCACAAGACTGTACCTAAGGATCTCCTAGAAATAATTGTAGCTAGATGGAAAGCTTCAATGGAAAGAGAGGAGCTGAGGATACGTGCTCTTCCAAAGGTTCAAAATCATCTCACTCTGGAAGAAGCCACAGAACAAGCTGAACTACACCAGCAAACCTTCTTAACAAAAAGAAGGATCAGTCTCATGCTTATTGGGGAAGCTGAGAAAGTGCATGAGGAAGGAGTAGTGATGTGGACCAAACTTCTTCAAGCCCAGCAGCAAGCTAAGGAAGAATGCCAAAGAGCCACAGTTCAACCAGTCCCTGACACCGGTAAAGGCAAAGGAGTGCTTGGAGCAGAAGCACCTGTCAAAGAAAAGAGCTCCACAGTACCGATCATCGACATCACCGATGACAAGAGCAACGAGCTTGCACGACCAGCCGTTCTCATCTCTCCAAGCAAAGGTAACACTAAACCTATGTCAGTCAATGATATAGTTGATGAAGTAATGGACTTCGGTAAAATAGACAATGCTGCTAAGTGGTATAGTGTGCTAGAAGAAGATGATAAGCAGGCAATAATTGTAGCTATATTGGAAACTTTTTTGGACTTTCACAAAACTCCAAGGGACTACAAATCTCAGTTTCCACTGGAATTAAATTCTAGACTTCAGAATAAATGGAGGACCGGTCTAGGCACTAACACAAGGATCAATAGGGAAACACTGTTAAAAGTCAGACCTGGTCTTAGTGAAGAAAGAATAAAGCTTCTACTAGAGGAAGCAACAATGAACCTGGACACGAAGTATAGAGTTGCCCAAATAATAAATGGATTTGAAAATGAGGTCTACAAAGCGACTTTGGATTTCTCGCAAAATTATGATTTCAGTACCCTGGACAATTTAGGTCCTCAAGATCCAACTGAACAATTACAAGCACCACCGATCAGATTCACCACTGGTGAAGAACCTTCTACCGAAAAGGAAAATGTTCAAACAGAGGAGTTCACATCTGGTGAACAAATAAATGTTGAACAAGAGATGGGAAGTGAAATACCTGTGGGAGAACTCCATACTGCTAAAGAGCAGCTCACAGAAGAAGTCCCACCAGAAGATCAACTTCAACAAGAAAAAGGTGTTGAAGTTAATCTACAACCGGAAGGTGATGCTCAGAATGAGGAAGAACCACCTGCAGAGAAAGTCCTACCTGAACTAGAGGTTCAACCAGAAAATATAGCTCAACAAGGAGCTGAAAAGAACAAGGGACAAGAGGAAGAAATCCCAGTCCACACTGAGCAAGCTCAACCAAAGCAAGAGCAAAGGCAACAGGGACATACTGACATACCAAGCTCCTCATCTAAGAGGAAGTTGTCATTTGCCAAGAAGGAAGCCAAAAAGAGTAAGGTCACCGATACAGTGGTGGACATCAGCAAGATGTCAACAAGGCAGCTAAAAGAGTTGACCAAAAGGAAACAGAACATGGTCCTGACCACCGTAAAGAACATTCTATGCAACTTTGTACCAGATGCTGACATAGATGAAGATGAACCGGTCATCGATCAGCTAGAAGTTCTGGCACAAACTATCGGTGAGGATTTAACTGATCCAGAAACAGTGGCAATTGACCACTATGAGAAGAAAAGAGTGGAGATTCTCCACAAGCAAGTTGCAGATATCAAGGTAACTCTGTCAAACAACTTGAAAATTCTTCAACAGCAAATCCAAGTTGCGGGAAGTTTGATGAGCAAGACTTCAAACTTTGAAATATTTTTGCAAGATCTAACTAAAAAGTCTGCAACGACCTCAGAGGACATAAGAGCTTTGTCATCGCAATTTGACATCAAGAATAAATCTGCGACAAATTTTAGCAAGGAAATGACAAGTCTTGCTCTAATACTGAGAAAGACAGTTGAAGAGGAGAACAAGAGAATCCAAGATATCATTGGATTTCAGATGTTTCTAGCCCCAACACTTGACATTATGCACCAAACAGCAACTTCTACAGAGGCTCTGATCAATGAACTAGATTACAAAACTGTGGAAGATATGGAGAACATCATTGTTTCTCTTAAGGCAGCCCAAAAGAACATAGAATATGTAACCGGTCAGTGGGCACCATTCCTTCACTCTGCCAAAACAATTTATAAGGATATCATCACCAAACTTCAAATGTGAAGAGAAGCATAACCCTTTGTCCTATGGAGGCAAAAAGCGGAAGAAGCAGTAGAAAGCAGAGGATATAGAAAGGGAAATGGGAAGCAGAGCGGCACTCAGACAACAGAGGAAAGAGCAAAACAGAACAAGAACAGGGCAGAATAGCTTCAGTCACTCAACCACCAGAGCACTCAGACAAGGGAAGTGTGCTACAGAGGGAAGCAAAGTCTACAAGTAAGTGAGTATGGTTTTGTGTATGGTTTTGCCACCAATGACAAAGGGGAAGATTGTTAGCAATTTAAATTGTCATTAGCGTAAATTCACAAACACCATGCACCGGTAAGGGCTCACCGGTCACTCGCGCTACTTAGAAGGCACCAGTAGACAAGAAACAAAGTGTGTGTACCGGTAGATGTAAGCACCGGTAGACTAATCTATGTACTCAGTACCGGTCTTATAAGTGGATACAGAGATGAACCGAGTATAGGATGTACCGGTCTAATTGCATTAAGATCCGATCCGGATTCTGCAGATCAGTTTGAGTTAAAACCGGATTATACGGGACATCTACGGCTCTGAAGTGGAGTTAGCTTTTTAACAGGAGTTAGCTTTACTTTTACAGATGTTTTAAAGGTAAACTCCATATCACAATGCATAGCTTTTTGCTAGTTGCATGATTTCTTGTTGAGTTTACAGCCTGGCGGTTCTATGAGTTAAGGGTTTCATTAAGGTGAACTCTTGTATAAATACAGGTCATAGGACGCAAGAAATAAGGTTGTTGAGAAAACAGAGCAATGAAGAGACATCTACGTAGCAATCACAGTCACCAGAAGTGAAAGGCAAAGAGATAGAATAGAGATCAACAGCCAGGCAAACTGGGGAAGAGATCAACAGTATGATCTGATCAGACAATCAATGTCATAGAAGATCATTGCTTTTGTAAGGTGTGAAAGCATGTTAAAATCCCTTTATTAGGGTGGACCTAATCGGTTCTTTGTAAAATCCCCTAACAGGGTAACATCATTGTTGATGTTAAAAGTCCTTTAACCAGGCAACTCCTAACAAAGTTAAGATCTTAACTGATCTTCTACCAAATCCCTTAACCAAGTAGCACTCTAACAAGTGTTTTGTAAGCTCCTAACAGAGCGCCTTCATTCTGCAGTAGTGAAGTTATGAAATCTGTCTCACCGTGGTTTTTTCTTTCTAATCGAGGGTTTCCACATATATATCTTGTGTTGATCTGTGTACTTCTTTTACAATTATGAATGTTTGTTTTACACTTTGCTTAGATTACAAGAAGTATTAACAAGATTGGAATAATAGTAGAAAATAGTTCTTACTAATTCACCCCCCCTCTCAGTAACTGGTTAACAACAACACGGTAATGGACACTGGAAAGGGAAAAGGCATACTGGGAGAAGAGACTCCAGTCAAGGCAAAGACTGCAACTGAACCGGTCATTGTTGATATTACTAGAGACACAGGTTGTGATCTCACTCCACCAACCCTACTTGCTTCCCCTGTTAAAGGTAAAGCTCGAACTTTAACTGTAGATAATATAGTAGATGAAATCATGGATTTTGATGAAGTGTCAAATGCTGCAAACTGGTTCAGTGTTTTGGTACAAGAGGATAAGCAGAAAATTGAAACTGCTATGTTAGAAACTTTTTTAGATTTCAACAGAAGTCCTAGAGACTATAGGCCTTTGTTTCCGCTTGAACTGAATCAAAGGCTTATGGCCAAATGGAGAATCAGTTTAGCAACTAACAATAAGATTATAAGGGAAACTTTGACACAAGTAAGACTAGGTCTCAGTGATGAGACAATAAAACTTCTGATGGAAGCAGTGTCACTCAATTTGGACACAAAGAATAGGGTTGCCAAGATAATAAATGGACTAAACAAAGATGTGTGTGAAGATTCTCTAGATTTTTGGCAAAAATATGACTTCACCACTCTTAAGTCTACAGGTCCACAGGACATCTCACAAGATGAACCTGAAAAAGAGTTGGTACCACCGGTACAGTTCACAACTGGTGAACAACCAACAACCGGTGAGAAGGATGTTACACCTGAACAATTCACAGCCAATGAACAAGTAAATCTGGGAGAAGAAGCTCCAACAGGTGAACATGCAACATCTAAGAGACCAGATGAACAAGAAAAGGGAGAGTCATCAGCAAAGATGATTGCGGATAAAGAAACAGAGAAAGTTGAAGCTGTTTCTAATGATCAACAGGTTGTTGAAGAGCAGCAAACAGAACAACCTCTGGAAGAGCAAGTCCATCTGGAAGGAGTACAACCAGAAGGGGAAGTACATCCAGAACAAGAGGTACGACAAGAGGAGATACCTCAACAACAGGAGTTGCCTGTTAATGAAGAATAGGAGAAGCCTGCAGAAGAACAACCTGCACAGGAGAGTAGATAGGAGGAACCAGTAAATGTTCCTAGTACATCTTCATTAAAGAGAAAACTAACTTTTGCAACAGATTCTGAAGCAAAGACAAGCAAAGTTAGTGAAACAGTGGTTGACATAAGCAAGATGTCAACAAGACAGCTAAAGGAGCTCACAAAGAGAAAACAGGATATGGTTCTCTCTAGTGTAAGAAATATCTTGTACAATTTTGTACTTGATACAGATATAGATGAGGATGAACCTGTAATTGATCAATTGGAGATTCAAGCGCAAGCAATTGGGGAAGATGTCACTGACCTAGAGACGATTGCAATTGATCACTATGAGAAGAAGCGAATAGAAATTCTTCACAAACAGGTTAAAGAACTGAAAGCTACTGTATCAACAAGAACCGGAGAGCTACAGGTACAAATACAGGAAGCAAGAAGGTTGATAACAAGAACTTCTAATTTTGAAGATTTTGTTAAGGATATAACTGAGAGAACAAACAAGACAACAGGAGAGATAAAAGTTCTAATATCCAAATTTGATGCTAAGAACTCTTCTACAACAGAGTACAACCGAGAGCTGACAAGTCTTGCTCTCACCGTAAGGAAAGCTTCAGAAGAAAATACAAAAAGAATCCAAGATCTTGTTGGATTCCAGTTATTTATGACACCAACTTTTGATCTAATGCAGGCAACGGCAACAGATAGAGATAGATTGATCAAAGAACCTGATTACAAAACAGCGGAAGACATGGAAAATATAATTGTCTCACTTCAAGCAGCAAAGAAAAATTTAGATCATGTAACAGGTACATGGAAGTCATTCCTTGATTTTGCGAAGAAAATTTATAAAGATATCTTCAATAAGTTACAGTTATAATATGTAAACATGTAAGTAGTAACAACCCTTTGACCTTTGGAGGTAAAAAGGGGAAGAGTTGTAATACAGATACAGATGAGAAGAACAATGCAGATAAAAGAATAGAGAAGAGAAAGATGACAGTGTGTGTGTCAGAATATACAAGTAGACAAGGAGATCTACAGGGGAAGTCTACAGGTGATGTATTGATATGTTTTGCCACCAATGCCAAAGGGGAAGATTGTTGACATAAACTTAGTTGTCATTGGCAAAGTCATAGGCAAACATCAATCCCACTGGAACAGTACATCACACTGGTACTCATAATTGTGAACCGGTAGACTAAACAAGAAAGCGATGTACTTCAACCGGTCACACTTATACCAGTCCAAGTTTTTCCAACTAGTCATGGGATACACACAAGGAACAGATGACTAACTGGATATAAACTCTTCACCAGTTAAGTGCATGATAATCCGAACCGGATTATGCGGAGCATTTTCAGTTAAACTAGAGTTAGCTTTTTCAGTGGAACTGAAGTTAGCTTTGTTTTATCTACAAGCATTTCGAGGTAAACTTAGGATCAGTTTGCAATTTTTTTTGCATGCATGATTTATGGGTGAGTTTACAGCTTGGCGAAACTATGAGATGTATTTTTAATAAGATAATCTCTTATAAATACAAGTAAAAGGACATAAAAGTTTTGTTGTTGAATATCAAGAGTATAGAGCGAAGAAGAGCAGGAGAGCTGAATCTTCTGAGAGGAAACACAGTCACGAGAGGTGAAAGGCAGAGAAAGATTCAACAACCAAGCAGAGGAAAGGGTAACAAGTATGATCTGATTCGACAGGTAGTGTCATCATAAGATCATTGCTTTAAATTGAGAAGCATATTTAAATCCCTCAATCAAGGTGAACCCTAATAGGTTCTTTGTATAAATCTCTTTACCGGGTAACATCTTTATTGGTATTCAAGTCCTCTTACAAAGCGACTCCTAACAAGGTCAAGATCCTAACAGGTCTTCTATCAAATCCCTTAACCGGGTAGCACTCTTACCAGTGCTTTATAAGCCTCTAACAGGGCAACTTTACTACTGCAGTAGTGAAGTTGTGGGTTCTGTCCCACACTGATTTTTTCCTTCTAGCCGAGGGTTTCCACGTATATATGTTGTGTTGACCTGTGTATTCAATTTCTGTTTATGAATGTTGTAATATTCTTTAATTTCTGAATTAGTAAGAATATCTGTTTGAAAATAAGTATAAGAAATTGAAATTATTGATTCACCCCCCTCTCAGTAACCGGTTAGGAATAACAACCTCATCAAGATAAAATCCGTACTTGATTGTTTTGCCATTCATGCACCACTGCATGTCTACAAGTGCTCATTGCTGCCAAGAAAATTCATGAGCTTGCAAAAAGGAAGAATCTTCATCAAAGGTTGTTATTTTGTTTTCTTTAGTGTTTTCATGTTTCCAAATTTTGTTTTCAATCTCCACATGGGTTTATTTTTTTCCCTAATGTTTTACTTATTATAATTTTTTTCAATAAACAACAGTTGCCCAAGAATTACTTTTGACCCTAATATTGTGTTTATTTTAAAACTTGTAGCTACAGATATTTCCTCTAACTTTGTGGGCCAAGGGTCAAAAGGCAACATCAAAAATGATCCTCATTTGCTGCTTTAGATAGGTGAACACGTTAGAACAAATTCCAAGTAGAGCTAGTTATGTTTGGCATTACAGCAAGTGTCATATAGAGTGCAAGAGCCAGTCCCATGACAGCCCATTGTGTACAACTCCTAGCCAAGGAAACAAAGCTTGCATGGGCCAACCAAAAAGGTGTTGAAAATAACATAAGATTCTTGGGTCTGCAAAAGAACAGCAGAAATCAGAAAAGGTGACTGAAACAAATTAATCAAATCTAGTCTTTTGTCAAAGAAATGATCCCTATCCTACAAGCCACCTATAGGGCCAACCTTGTTCTCCAATTGTGGCCACCACACATCTTTTTTAGGTATTTCTCTTACCTACCAAAGAACAAAAGATGCAGGCCCATTGGAAAGAGCTTCAGAAAACCAGTTGAGAGATAATGTTAATGAGCTCATTGGCCAACATATTTACACCAATAGGCACTTCATTTAACCTTGAAAGTTAACCATACTAGTGAGAAATGATGAAGGAAATCAATGAAGCCACTAACAGATACAGGCCTTAGATATGAAAACGGTACACAACATTATTAACTAAAGAAAATGGATGTGCACAGTTCTTTGCAGCCCATCAGGGATTCTCAGATCAAATCAGGGATGTCTATAACTTCTGATGGATACAAAAATTACAAAAGTAGGCCTCTAATTTATGTGAATCCAATGTATCTTAACAAGCATTTATTTTTAATGTAGTTGATTGTTTGGGGTAGGTTGAGGATGGATTAGTCATCACTAACATCCTCATAGAATACATTGAGTTGTTGGGGCCTGAAAACATTGTACAATTCATAATGAACAATGCTGAAAATTGAAAAGTTGCAAGACTGCTGACTACAACAAGATATGGTCATATATTTTGGACACCTTGTGTCATTCATTCACTCAATCTAATAATGCAAAAGTTGGGCAGCTGAATCATGTAGATCATTGAAGGAAAACCCAATGAGTACTCGCCAAGTTGCAAAGTACTCACGAGTTTGAAAACCGTGTGAGCAGCTCACAAGTTAACTTGTTGGAACCTGCAATAGAAAACTCGTCATGGAACCCACCATGACTTGTCGATCACTTGCTCAACTTGTAGGAAATCACAACATGGCCCGGAAAAGGCCAAAACATGAGTCAAAATGCAATGAAAGTTATCAAAAAAGAACAATGCAGTTAAAATGTGAGTCAAACACGATTTCAAGGCCATTATAAAACCCTGCATTCAACCCCTCTTCAACATATGGTGAATTCTTCAATGATTTTCACAACAACTTTGCCATATAAGTTTTGATTTTGTATTTCTTTTCTTTAAGTACATAAAAAAATCTACATTTTCGTAGTGTGATTGTTCACTGTGTCAAATTATCTAGAAGCATTGAAAATATAAGAATTTTTTACAAAATGCAGCATATTTATTAAATTCCGAACACTTAAAAAGAGCAACTAAAAGCTTATTCTTGATTATTATCTGCAAAGCCAGGTCTGCCCCTAGAGCCCAAGTCCCAGTGTGGTTCGAACCGGGTCCAGGTCCAGGTCCAGTTCCCTGTGGGTTCGGCTCTGCCAAACTTGGAACGAACCCAGGAAGAATTTGGAGGTCCATGGTAGAACCAGGCTGTTTCTGCATTTTATTTTATTTTACTTTTTTCAAGTTTTCTTTTAGCCTAAAAATGTCAAATGGACCCTCCAACCCTAATTTTGACCACTAAAAACTTTAAAAAGGTGAAATCTATTTCATTTAAGCAACTAGGAATGAAAAACAAAACTGTTTGTCTCCATCATTGAACTTCCTATTTTCCTTGCCATTGCTCAAGGAGAGTTGAAGACTGATTGTTGCATGCTTTGAGCTGGTTTGTGTGCTATTCCTATGCAGTTGCAAGTGTTGAGAACTTCTCAAAGACATTAAAGAGGAAGATTTCAACAAAAGAGGTAGGTTTTTGTTGTTTTATGTTTGTTTTTTTTAATTTTTCCTTGCATTTTTTACCAATTGAAATTAACTCTCTAGTTTTGTTTTGTTTTTTCACTTTGGTCTGTGCCTCTGTGCCTATATATGTTGTTTATAGAATGGAAAGTGCTTCTAGCTCTAGGAACCAGTCCCAATTTAAAATAGACCCCAATTCTCCCCTATGGAAATATGTGGAAATGGTACAACTACCAAGTGCAGGAGGTTACACTTGGATTTGTAGTCATTGCAAAGAATAATATAGCAGCTCCTATAGTTGAGTGAAAGCACATTTGTGCTTTATCCCTCAAAAAGGCATCAAATTTTGTGGAAAGTTACATCTTTTCTTTAGCATCGTCCTTTGGAAGGGATGCATCTCTTCAAGCATGGCCCTCAAGTAAACTTAAATAATAGTTGGTGATTATATTTTGTTTAAACTAGTCTGGCCTTGAGTAGTCTCAGTCAGCCTTCTTCCAAATAATTATTTCTCCCTAAAAACAGTCGGTCCTCTTTCAAATATTTAGATTTCCCCTAATACTAGTCAGCCCTCCTCGATTTGTTTGCTGCCACCCAGATTTAATTGTTATTTAAGGCTGCGTTTATTTTTTTGAAGGCTGCGATTTAGATGGGGGCATGACAGAGTGTGTCCCTAGGTCTGTTGCATGAGCGTTGCTCCCATATAGGGACCCTGCTGAAAAGAATACTACTGCAGATAATAAAGAATAATTGCTTTGAGTCCAGGTTTCTTATCTCTGTCTCAGTTCATAACTTACAAAATTGTATGGTCACTTATACATCAGTTCTTAAAATTTTGCAAGCAATTCTAGATAATTGACAGGTCAATTTTGATGAAAATTGTCATTGATGTCAAATTTATATGCACATGTTGAAGACGTATATCTTTTCGAATACATATCGAAGGATATATTGATACATAGCGACATATATATATAATACTTACAGATGTATAGATAGCTATCGACAAAAAGAATACAGTTATACAGAATAGCATGCCGTCAAAGGAGATTTATTTTCCAGCGATAATAACAAAGACACATGAATCTGTTTACAACACAGAGATAAAACAATATGCAGCGATCATTAGTACATACCATGTTGGCAAGTCAGATGATTCAATGACTAAAGAAATCTTATCGAGCCCGATGGTGATTTTTGAACTCAGGCTATTACCATACCTGTCACAGCGATGAATAATAAATATATCGGATATTCGTTATTAGGGAAAGATCAATAAGAAATAGGAACCTTGGATTAAGATCAACGGAGGATCAATACAATAAAAAGATATAGAGAAACAAGACGGCATAGCACAACAGACAAGACAGAGAACAGAAAATATCAAGTGTTGAAGATTTATATTGAAGAAAGTTGGAGCGGAATTAGCATGGAAGAGAACGGGTGTGTAGATTGGAAGATCTTTAATATAAACATTTACACATTTATATGAAGAAAATATAGATCGCGGAAGGAAAGATGAGTGATAGATACACAGATAAGTATACAAGGTCGACCCTCCCATATCGACAAAGTTTACTAGGAAAGTAGCAAGCGAAAACAACAGGCGGATTGAGATAGTCGGAGTCAATATTCTCAAATAAGTTCACTCTATCGCAGAGGGAAAGGATACCATTACAAAAGTTTGATAATATGAACAAAGAACATATGCAGATGTTATGCAGATACGGTACATACTATGAACGACATTCATATATGTTATGACATGCAGCGTCTCATAGATTGAGACATACAGGGCAGATATTATTATGCAGACATTTTTGCTATCGCAGGGAATCAAAGGAAATGTAAGTGCAAATGTCGGAGGTAATACCAAAGGTTTTTTAGCCGATAATCTCCATAGGTTATTAAAACTATTTTCAAACAGCAGACTTTATCGAAGAATACCATAAAATATTAAAGCAGTATTAACTTAAGTTAATATTAAAAAGGGAGATTAAAATGTTTAAAGAAAATATTGTTATTTATTTATTTAAGAAGATTAATTAAATGAGAAGACACCTTTTCATATGAAAAGGCACAATATCAAGAGATGCAAAGCTTCATACATATATAAATAATAAGTCTATCATTTTGGAAAAGATGAGAAAAGAAGTCAGCATGTGAAAAAGAGAAAAGAAGAGCAGTGGAGAATAAAAAGAAAGAGAAATTACATGCTTATATATTCAGATTTTTATCTGACATATATATATTGAGTATACAGTGGTAAAAGCATATTTTTGAGAGTAAGAGGAAAGCTATTGGCTGACTTAGAGAGAGCAGATTGCATCCATCATTAGTTGAAGAAAGCAACAGGATAAAGATGGAAGAAAGTTATTAAAATCAGTGAGTTGGTGCTCAGAATCCGGACAAGGGGAGTTGGTGCTTCCAGTAGGTCGGTGCCTGCGAAGTGTGGGAGTTGGTGCTTCCAGTGAGTTGGTGCTCATAAACATAGGGGTTGGAGCCTCTAGTAGGTTGGTGCCTACAAAACATTGTAAAAGAACAATATTATATATAAAAGGAAATTATTTAGTGGTTTTCTCCCATATTGGGTTTCCACGTAAAATTTGTGTTCATATGCATAATGGTTTGTTTGTGAATTTGAAGTTATCTTTGAATAAAGTTTTAAAAGTTAAAAACTATTAATATACTGATTCACCCCCCCCTCTCAGTATATTCGTGTGCTCTTCAATTGGTATCAGAGCGGGTTCCTTCTATATAGCCTAACCGCTTGAAGGTAGATCTAAAAGAGCACAAATGGCTGAAAGTTTCCAAAACAAGGCACCAAATTTTGATGGGACAAATTATGCATTTTGGAGTATAAAGATGGAAGCATATTTAAATGCTATTGGATTCGATGTTTGGCAATCAGTACTAGATGGTTATACACCACCAGCAACCCCACCAACAGATGTAGCCGGAAAAAGGAGAAGTGAAAATAATGCCAAAGCAAAACATGCTATCCTATGTAATCTAGCCGACTCGGAATTCACAAAAGTTATGCATTGTAAATCTGCAAAGGAGATATGGGACAAGTTGAAAAATATATATGAAGGGACCGACAATGTAAAGAAGGCCAAACTTCAAACTCACCGAAGCACATTCGAAAGTTTGAAAATGAAGGAAGATGAAAACATAGCCTCATTTCTTTCTCGTGTTGATGAAGTGGTCAATTCAATAAAAGCCCTTGGTGAAGAAGTAGAAGAACAACTTGTGGTTGAAAAGATCTTGAGATCTCTACCCATTAGATTTGATTCTAAAGTATCAGCAATAGAAGAAAGGAAAGATCTAGATAAACTTACTAAAGATGAGTTACATGGAATCCTTACCGCTTATGAAATGAGAATTGGAGACAAGGAACCTAAGAAGGAAATAGCCTTTAAAATTTCTAAAAATAATAAGAGCAAGAAACAAATTTCAAGTGATAGTTCAAGCAGTGAAACTGATGAAGCTGAAGCTCATTTCTTAAGAAAATTGAAAAAGGGAAGTGGAAAATATAAAGGAAAGTTTCCTTTCAAATGTTTCAATTGTGGAAAGATAGGACACTATGCCTCAAAATGCCCTCAAAATAATGATGACTCAAGTGAAGATGAAAAACAAGCATACACAAAGAAGAAATGGAAAAGTAACAACAAGTTTAATAAGAAGAAAAGATATCAAAGCAAAAATAAAAAGAGTTTTTATTCAAAAAAGGACAGCTCTTCAGATGAAAGCAGCGAAGAATGCCCAAGTGATGATGAGGATGAGATTCTATTCATGGCTGAAGCAGTCTCCAATGATAGTTATGAAGAAGAGGAAAACGAATCAGGTAATGATGAAGAAGATGTTGATCTCCAAGAAGAACTTCATTATGCATATAAACAAAATGAAAGACTAAAAAGAAAACTTGTAAAACTCAAAGAGGAAGCTACGAAAGCAGTAGAAGAATCAGAACAAACAATTGAAGATTTGAAGAATCAATTAGAAGAAGCTAAACAAGCTGAAACTAATTTAAAACTAAAAATTGAAAAATTAGAAAGAGAGTTGAAGGAATGCACCATTAATAATCTCAAGTTTGAAAAAAGTTCAGAAAAACTAAATGATATCATTGATAGTCAAAGACCTTCTTTCAACAAAACAGGTGTTGGTTTTGAAGGAAATTCAAACACTAATAATACATTCAAAGGCTTCATAAAAGAAGGAAGCAAATCAGTCATAAATGAATCACTAAAAGAAAACAAGCCTAAAGACAATAAAGAAGTTGATAAAACTAGTCATAATTTTCATGGTTATTGCTATTCTTGCAGTTGTTTTGGTCATAAAGCACGAGAATGTAGAATACCTAGACAAAATATGAATGAATGGAAAAGGCCATATTATAGACAGCTTTTTTCTTATAAATTTAGTGGTTATTGCTACTCTTGTAACAAATTTGGTCATAAAGCTCTAAACTGCAGAAGCAAAGTGAAGAATGTTCAAAATTTCAGCATACATAATCCCTTTGCTCCATTGGTAAAATATGATATTTTATGTTCTAAGTGTAACAACTTTGGACATGCTACCCACAATTGTAGAACTATCTTTCCTACAAATCAAGAAAAGAAAGAAGATCCTCTCAAAAAGAAAGTATGGAAAAAGAAAGAGAAATCACTATTTGTTCAAGTAGCTCTACATGCTCAAAATAAAAGGGATTGGTGGTACGTTGATAGTGGATGCTCTAGACACATGACAGGAGATAAAAGCAAATTCATTTCTTTTGAACCAGCAGATGGAGGATCAGTGAGATTTGGTGACAACTCAAAACGTTATATAAAAGGAAAGGGAACTCTTAGTCTAGACCATGGCAAAACAAAAACAGCTGATGTTTGGTATGTAAAAGGTTTAAAAGAAAACTTACTAAGTGTAAGTCAGCTTTGTGATCAAGGGCATAATGTGACTTTCTATTCTAAAGGTTGTGAAATTAAAAAGGATGGAAAATTAATAGCTAATGCTTGTAGGACCGCAAACAATTTATATGTTTTGCAAGAAATGAATGATGAAAATTGTTTCTTTGCACAAGAAGATGAAAATTGGCTATGGCACAAAAGATTAGGACACTTGAATTTTGATAATATTGTCAAAATCAGTCATAAAGGAGCTGTAAGAGATATACCTAAGATTTCAAAACCTACAAATATCATTTGCAAACAATGCCAACTAGGGAAGCAAACAAGAAACACCTTTAAAAATAAGGAATATTCTACATCAAAACCACTTGAGCTTATTCATTCAGATCTTTGTGGTCCAACTAGGACAAAAAGCCTACAAGGAGAAAAATATTTCATATTATTTATTGATGACTACTCTAGAATGACTTGGGTAGCTTTCCTAAAAGAAAAATCAGAAGCTCTTGACAAATTTAAAGCTTTCAAAGAACTAGTTGAAAATGAAATGGATGCTAAAATAAAATGTCTTAGAACGGATAGAGGTGGAGAGTTTACTTCTCATGAATTTGATGAATATTGTGAAAAGAATGGCATAAGAAGACAACTTTCAGCACCTAGAACTCCCCAACAGAATGGAGTTGTAGAGAGAAAGAATAGAACCGTGCAAGAAATGGCAAGGGCAATGCTAAATGAATCCAAGATAGCTGATTCCTTTTGGAAGGAGGCAGTACATACAGCAGTTCACATCTTGAACCGGGCACAAGTAAGAATAAATCATGATAAGACACCTTACGAGCTGTGGAAAGGAAGACGAGCATCAGTCAGGTATTTCAGAATTTTTGGAAGTATATGCTATAGAAGACGAGATGAAGATGATTTGGGAAAATTTGAAGCTAGAGCAGATGAAGGAATTTTTCTTGGATATTCTTCCAAGAGTAAAGCATATAGATGCTACAACAAGAGACTTCACAAAATTGTTGAAAGTGCAAATGTAAAGATAGATGAAGGAAAATCATTTGAGAAGATAAATAATGAAGTGCCAAGCACTTGTGAAGAAATAGAAGACCCTAAAGATGAAGAGGAAGAAGAATTAGAGCAAGAAGTTTCCAAGACCCCTTCAAGAGCAAAAACACCAGCAAAGACTCCATCAAAATTTGTTCAAAGAAACCATCCTGAAGACTTGATCCTTGGAGATCCAGATGGAGAAGTCCAAACAAGAAGGAGATTTGTCAATACTAATGAAAGTGCACATATCTGTCTCTTATCCAAAATAGAACCAAAAGACTTCAAAGAAGCAAGTGAAGACAAGTGTTGGGTGAAAGCAATGGAAGAAGAATTAAATCAGATTGAGAAGAATAATACTTGGGAAATAGTTCCTAGACCAAAAGACAAAAACGTCATAGGAACCAAATGGGTGTTTCGAAATAAAATGAATGAAAATGGAGAAGTCACAAGAAACAAAGCTAGGCTAGTTTGTAAAGGCTATGCTCAAGTAGAAGGAGTAGATTTTGAAGAAACTTTTGCCCCAGTTGCAAGATTAGAAGCAATCCGGATGTTCTTAGCATTTGCAAGCCATAAAGCATTCAAGGTCTACCAAATGGATGTCAAATCAGCCTTCTTAAATGGAGACTTAGAAGAAGAAGTGTATGTTGAATTACCTGAAGGGTTTGCATATTCAGAAAAGGAAGATCTTGTATGTAGACTTAGAAAGGCTCTTTATGGGCTAAAACAAGCTCCAAGAGCTTGGTATTCAAGGTTGGACAGGTATCTTCTAGATCAAGGTTTCAAAAGAGGTATGGCTGATAGTAATTTATATATCAAATCTGAAAATAACAAACTTTTGGTAGTAGTGGTATATGTAGATGACATAATATTTGGAGGAGCAAATGACAAAATGTGTAAAGAATTTTCAATGAATATGCAACAAGAATTTGAGATGTCCATGCTTGGTGAATTATCTTTCTTTCTTGGATTACAAATTGAGCAAACAAGTAAAGGAATATTCATTTCTCAAAGCAAGTATATCAAAGAAATATTAAAAGAGTTTGGGATGGAAGATTGTAATCCGGTCAGCACTCCCATGATTACAGGTTGCAAGCTTAGCAAAAATGATGAATCCCCTGATGTAAATCAAACTCAATATAGATCTATGATTGGAAAGTTGTTGTACTTAACAGCCACAAGACCTGACATTCTGCAAGCAGTTGTTGTTGTAGCCAGATTTCAAGCAATGCCAAAAGAATCACATGTTCTAGCAGTCAAGAGAATATTGAAGTACCTGAAGGGCACTACGGATCTTGGTTTATGGTATCCAAGAGGAAAAGATTTTTTACTTACTGTCTATACAGATGCTGATTTAGGAGGCAATATTGATGATAGAAGAAGTACGAGTGGAGGAGCATTCTTTCTTGGTAACAGTCTAGTCTCTTGGTTAAGCAAAAAACAAGGTTCAGTAACACTATCTACCGCGGAAGCTGAGTATGTTGCAGCAGTTGCTAGTTGTACACAAGTGCTTTGGATGAAGCAAACACTAGGAGATATCAAGATTGAATTTGAGAATCCCATTCCCATTTTTTGTGATAATACAAGTGCAATCAGCATTTCAAAAAATCCAGTCATGCATTCCAAAACAAAGCATATTTCAATCAAATACCATTTCTTGAGAGAACAGGTACTTGAGAAACAAGTCAAGTTGGAATACATTAATACGAAGGAGCAGTTAGCGGATATCTTCACGAAACCACTTCCTAAGGAAACCTTTGAATATCTAAGGGAGAAATTGGGAGTACTATCACTCTCATCCATTCATTGAAGATTTCATTACAAGCATGTGTTCAGGGGGAGCTAGTCTCTAGCTTTGGGGACCCTTTGCCATTGATGACAAAGGGGGAGAGATAGAAGACGAAGGGAATAGTGAACTAAGGGGGAGCCTTGCACAAACAAGATCATATATTTAGTTGCCATCAATGACAAAGGGGGAGATTGATGAAAATTGTCATTGATGTCAAATTTATATGCACATGTTGAAGACGTATATCTTTTCGAATACATATCGAAGGATATATTGATACATAGCGACATATATATATAATACTTACAGATGTATAGATAGCTATCGACAAAAAGAATACAGTTATACAGAATAGCATGCCGTCAAAGGAGATTTATTTTCCAGCGATAATAACAAAGACACATGAATCTGTTTACAACACAGAGATAAAACAATATGCAGCGATCATTAGTACATACCATGTTGGCAAGTCAGATGATTCAATGACTAAAGAAATCTTATCGAGCCCGATGGTGATTTTTGAACTCAGGCTATTACCATACCTGTCACAGCGATGAATAATAAATATATCGGATATTCGTTATTAGGGAAAGATCAATAAGAAATAGGAACCTTGGATTAAGATCAACGGAGGATCAATACAATAAAAAGATATAGAGAAACAAGACGGCATAGCACAACAGACAAGACAGAGAACAGAAAATATCAAGTGTTGAAGATTTATATTGAAGAAAGTTGGAGCGGAATTAGCATGGAAGAGAACGGGTGTGTAGATTGGAAGATCTTTAATATAAACATTTACACATTTATATGAAGAAAATATAGATCGCGGAAGGAAAGATGAGTGATAGATACACAGATAAGTATACAAGGTCGACCCTCCCATATCGACAAAGTTTACTAGGAAAGTAGCAAGCGAAAACAACAGGCGGATTGAGATAGTCGGAGTCAATATTCTCAAATAAGTTCACTCTATCGCAGAGGGAAAGGATACCATTACAAAAGTTTGATAATATGAACAAAGAACATATGCAGATGTTATGCAGATACGGTACATACTATGAACGACATTCATATATGTTATGACATGCAGCGTCTCATAGATTGAGACATACAGGGCAGATATTATTATGCAGACATTTTTGCTATCGCAGGGAATCAAAGGAAATGTAAGTGCAAATGTCGGAGGTAATACCAAAGGTTTTTTAGCCGATAATCTCCATAGGTTATTAAAACTATTTTCAAACAGCAGACTTTATCGAAGAATACCATAAAATATTAAAGCAGTATTAACTTAAGTTAATATTAAAAAGGGAGATTAAAATGTTTAAAGAAAATATTGTTATTTATTTATTTAAGAAGATTAATTAAATGAGAAGACACCTTTTCATATGAAAAGGCACAATATCAAGAGATGCAAAGCTTCATACATATATAAATAATAAGTCTATCATTTTGGAAAAGATGAGAAAAGAAGTCAGCATGTGAAAAAGAGAAAAGAAGAGCAGTGGAGAATAAAAAGAAAGAGAAATTACATGCTTATATATTCAGATTTTTATCTGACATATATATATTGAGTATACAGTGGTAAAAGCATATTTTTGAGAGTAAGAGGAAAGCTATTGGCTGACTTAGAGAGAGCAGATTGCATCCATCATTAGTTGAAGAAAGCAACAGGATAAAGATGGAAGAAAGTTATTAAAATCAGTGAGTTGGTGCTCAGAATCCGGACAAGGGGAGTTGGTGCTTCCAGTAGGTCGGTGCCTGCGAAGTGTGGGAGTTGGTGCTTCCAGTGAGTTGGTGCTCATAAACATAGGGGTTGGAGCCTCTAGTAGGTTGGTGCCTACAAAACATTGTAAAAGAACAATATTATATATAAAAGGAAATTATTTAGTGGTTTTCTCCCATATTGGGTTTCCACGTAAAATTTGTGTTCATATGCATAATGGTTTGTTTGTGAATTTGAAGTTATCTTTGAATAAAGTTTTAAAAGTTAAAAACTATTAATATACTGATTCACCCCCCCCTCTCAGTATATTCGTGTGCTCTTCAAATTTCACAGGAACAAACACACTAATTTTATTATTTAATAATTCCCAGTAAATACTGGCAGTATATCTGGGTAAAAATTCCATGGCACTACCAAAGACCAATCTTTTGTAGCCAATCTACTTAGCAAGGGATTGGATACAATTGCACACCAAGCTCTTGGTTAGTTTTCAGTAAGCATTTTTTTTTTTAATTCCCTTCTCTTAATGCAAAAATAAAATGTTTCCTATATCATAAAAATCAAGTGTAATATTGGAAAGCATTGTAGACAAATCTTGTCTTTTAATGTTAACAAAACTGTTAAGTCAGTAACCCATTTTATCCCAAGTGAACATTGGATATCATTAATAACAATTCAATAACAACAAGTAGGGCAATGCCATATACCTCAATATAGAGATTCTTCCACGAACAATGTTGCAACTTCCCATTATCTGGCTCAGGGAAACCCCATCTCATATAATACCTACAACAATTTAGGCAGTCAAAGTTCAGAAGGGTAAAAACAAATGAGAACAAAATTGTGATAAATTATGATAAAATAAACCCCCACTACAAAATCTGTATTTAAGAATCCTCTGGCCAGCAGTGAATTGTTGAAGCCCACTGACTTATACTTCCAATATCATAAAAGAAAATAACTTACAACCGATGCCAAAGAGATTCATCTGATGCTGCAACCCTCATGAACTTACACACCAGTGAACAATTAACCAGATCTGCTGGAGAAAGAAACTTGAAAATATTTGGATATAGTTCCAAAGGTACAGTATTAAAATGGCAATTCTGTATACAATGCTTTGGCATCAAATCTACACAGTAGTTTCTCAAGGCTTCTGCATTCTGCCTTTTTTCTGCAAAATCAACATTCTCTGCAAATTCAGTTGCATCAACCTCCCTTTTCCATTCTTTCCCTAAACAAACCCGCTTACAGGGCCCCAAGGTTATATCTTCCTGGAACCCATCAAATACAAACCAGAAACCATCATATTTAATGCAGATGGAAAGCATAAGCCATTAAACATAACCAAAGTCACCAAAAGGCAATGAAATGATAGTTATTTAAATATATAATAAGATCATATTAACCTAAATCGCACAAATAAGTGGGATTATTGCAGCAGAATTGCTCAAACAAAGAAGTGTGCATTAACAGAAAATTACACTATATACACAATTACTGCTGGATTGATGAAATTAAAAAGGTTACAAAATCAAACTGAAAAAAGATGATTGGATTTGTTGGGTCTCAAAACCGCTGCTCCACTGACTAGGAAAAAAAAATTGGTCACAAGGCTAGGATTGTCGTCATGCATATGAAATCAGCTCATCAACAGAACATGGAGAGTTAAAGGTCAACTCTACAAGAGTGGGTTATCTCTCCTATGCTTTGAGCTGAACTCACACTTAAGAGGGTGTCCCTGGGGCGATACCTTAACAAGTATTCGAATCAAACAAAATAGGAAACCAAAAATAACTACAACCAAACCCACTTGAGTACTTGACCCAAAGTACTGTCACTAGGTCAAAAAAGATTGACTGCATAAAACCCCTATATAGCAGATAAACTTGTGCAAGCATGATCCACATGAAATAAACCGATTTGAGACTCTCTAAATATAATTTCCTTGGTTATATTGGCAATTATAGATGCACAGAACTACTCCTCCTAATGTACTGATTAATGTTTTGACCTGAAGGTGTGAGATTGGTAAAATGGTTCTAGACCAGTGCCTATTCCTTGGGCAACTGAAACCAAAAGGCTACTGAGCTATGTATTTGCATTCAACATAGATCACAAGAATAGTAACAGAGCATACTAATTAATCCATAACAAAGCTGCATAAATCCAAGCATAACAAGAGAAAGATGACCACAAAGCTTGTGATGGTTTTAGACTGTTCACACCTTTATCTAACTCAAAATTGCATTTATGCCAACAAATGTGGCAAAGGAAAATCCCTAGGTGCAAGTAAGAAATTCTCTAGGATACATACATACCATCATGGAGACATTCTCTTTTTATTCCATAGGCTTGTACTCCGCCCAAAAGTTTTGGAATTGTGTTTCTGGTTACTTTGCAACACGCTAACAACTCTTTGGCATCTAGCGACCACCCAATAACCAAGACTTCTCAATACAAACCAAAAATCTTCTTCTATACCACAAGGAGTCAAACCCTAGTCACTACACTGTATCGTTTTGGAAACAACAATGAAGATGCCATCTTGCAAGAATACATGCCACAGAATGAAAGATAAGCATTTGAAATCATTGTGAGGTAGCTGGGATAAGACACCGCCATGAATGCAAGCAGGTGAGCAAGAAGCACTTCACATCATTGCATTTGGCTCTAAACACCTTTTTGAAGTAACATGGGTTGCCCTTTTGCAAGTATTTTTCCTTATCGCAAGCTTTTGCCCGTGCACGTTGATGCTCTGAGTGCCTATCGACACTATGGACAAGGTTCACAACTCAAACAAGATTCCCGACAAATGCCACAAGTCTTTACTCTAGTTCATCAAACTTTCCCTACTCTCTCGCTAGGCTCTTCATAAGTCAGCATTTGGGGAAGGCTGTAGAACCACCCAAAATACTCCGTAACCATTAAAAACAAACTCCTCTTTGTTGATACTTGGCATTCATGAACAAATTTGTGTCGGCAACCCAAGCTGGTTCTAGAACCACCCCCAAACTCCACCACATATAACATTTGCTCCATTATCCTTTGTTGGAGATTGGATGAGCTATAGAAACCATGTCAACTCTTCGTAGAGATTTTAGAACCTCAAGAAAACCTCGACAAGGAAAGTTGTAACTGTAAGCCTTCCAAATGAAAACAAAGAAGTTAGAAAACAAATGTCGAGCCCCGACAAGATTAAGAAAACCCTTTCAGCTCCCAACACAGATTTTAGAACCTCGATAAAGTGCCAACGACTAAAACTCAAACTTTTCACCTAAACAAAGAAATGGTTAGAAAAATACTGTTGGGTGTCAACAAGGTTATGAAAACCTTGTTAGCGCCCAACACAAGTTTCAGAAACTCTTCAAAATACCAACAACATAACACTTAGCCAATTTGAGATTTTGCTGATTTGGATGTTTGACATGAAGCAAGAGGTGGATAACAGCACAAGACGAGTAGGCATTTAACACAAAGGCCGGCCTAAAGTATCTCAAATCAATTATAAACCATGTGTCACCAAAGGCTAAAATTAGAAGGGGCTCAAGCAAAAAATAACACAACAGTTTTGATTCCCAACAAGGTTACTAGCTGAGAATTTGGTTGAGAGCAATCATGAGTTTTAGATTTGATAAACTATCTTATATTGAGTAGTACTTATATAAAATGGCTTGAGAGGATCTTGTTAGCTGGCATATTGTTTTAATTTTAATAGCATGAGTGGGATTTTCGCTGCCTATTATTACTATCACAGTTTGTATTGATTAGGTTGCTGAGCCCTAGTACCCTTGTCTGACTAGAATTGTTTAGTGATAGGTATGCCTCTGCCCGTTGGGTTACAGTAGCACTCTGTTCATTGCACGGGATAGCAGCACATTTTTTTTGGAAGGCCATGGCAGGTTTAAGTTCTTGTAAAGTGTATAAATATTTCTTCTTTTGGCTAGCAAAAGCCCTTTAAATTAAGCCCAATTTAAACAATAAGAAAAGAACAGGCTAAGGCACCAATCAAATGTCACAGGAATTTCTTAAGGCCTCCATAAATGCTTAATTTCATTAATTAGAAATAAGTGCTAGTGTGTGTGTGTGTGTGCGCGCGCGCGTGTGAGTGTGCATGCGTGTTTATACACTCTTTTAAAATAGTTTGTGAAACAAAAGCTAACAATAATATTTTCACCCTATCTTCAACTCTGAAAAATATTGAGAAGTTCAAGCAGGCAGATAAGTAATACGGGCCTTTGAACCTACACTTAACAATGCTTTTGAGCCTGCATTTCAGTTTATTTGCTAATCCTGTTCAAAGAAGAGTTATGTTTGGTCATAAGCAGAGTTACATGGACAGGGGTACACATAAAGAAACATGTCAGTTTCAAATATGGATATGGATATTTTTCAAGGCCCCTACCAGGGATACAACTGGATAAGACATTCATTAAAAACTCGTACATAAATATATATCAAAAGACATACAACACAAAAAATTCAAGTATAAGCTATATAAGAGGGGATCACAAACTCATGTCAAACACCAACAACTGCTGCTGCTCACAAACTATAAGCTATTTAAGAGGAGATATCAAAGATATAGAACACAAGAAAATTCAAGTAAAAGCTATATAAGAGGAGATCACAATCTCCTGCTGCTGAGCACCAACAATTGCTGCTGCTTACAAACTCCTATTGTGAATCAATCACCAATGACTACTGCTGATTACAAACTCGTAATGATCACCAGGAACTGCTGCTGATCAATCTCCAATCACTGCCACTCATCACAAACTCCTGAAACTCATCGCTGATGACTACGTTTGCTCACAAACTCCTCCTGCTGATGGCCAACATTACTGCAGCTCACAAATTTTGGCCGCAGAACAGCCAGCAAAGGCTGCTGCTGATCACAAAGTCTTGCTGCCAAACACCAACCATTGTTTCTGCTCAATCTCCGAGGACTGCTGCAGATTAAATACTCCTAGACCTGACTGTGACTGTTCCTATTCACGAACAACTTTGCTACTCACAAACTTAAAATGTCTTTTTTTGTGATTTTAGAAGCAGACGTGCTGTATATTTTTAACAGTTCAGGTTTCTTCAGAGTTTCAAACTTTAGAAGTTTTGCAGTCTGAATTCAGTGTTCCATGGAATATCCAGGAATGGGGGATACAGAGGCAAGGACACAAGTTAAGGGGACAGCAATTTTTTACCAAAAATTGGGAATGACATGGCAGGGACAGTCAGCTATCAAACTCATCTAAGTTGCCAATCTTGATACTGTTTGGATTTGGGTTTGCTGGTTCAGTCTGTGAATTCAACTGAAAGAAAAATTTGGACCTGGGTTCATTTTGGGATCATCACTATCAGTACAAAACAAATATATATATATTCGCCATGTATAAAAATGTAATACCTCTGAATTACATATAATTGATTAAAAATTATAAGTAAGTTAAAGATTATAAGTGAAATAGATTACATAAATTTATTATATTTAAAGATTAAGCTATTTAATTAAAAAAATTATAAAGGTAATAAATATTAAAGATTATGGGTTCACCACTTAGTGTGTTGGTTAAGTAGTGGCGGTGATGTTGTCCCCACCCAGGTTCAAACCTCCACTAGGCCATTGTGATTGTGGGCTTGTGCCTTCGCTGATCTAATGCGCTCGCAAGTTTGGGCCTCGGCTTTGTAATAAGGGGATGAGGTCCCCCATTTGTGGCCTCACTGATTCATAGCTCCAGATCAAAAGCGTTTAACATGGAGCTGGAGGGTGTGTCGTGCCAGCGTCACCGGTCACGTTAAAAAGTTTAGCAGGCACTTATTTAAATATAAAAATTAAAAATATTAAAGATTATAAATGAAATAGATTAAATAAATATCTCATTCATGGGCTTTCTGATCCAACTAATACTCACGTTCATAAAAATTAAATTTTGATGGTACATCTCAAGGTATTCCAGGTCCCTCAAGCATAGTGTGTCATATGTAATTCCTCTAGTAAGGTGTTAAAAAGGTGACAGCAAATAAACTTCAATTCAAGAAAAATAACAAAGCGAAGGCCAAAGCTCTGCTTCTTAGCCTTCAGATGGTTAAATCTTACAAGCTAGATAATATAATAATCTAAGGCAATTCAATGGTACTCACCATGCATTTAAGAAACTGGCACTCTTTGAACTGGAAAATCACAAATAGCTTGAAGGAGGCTCGGGCCATTTCAGATAACATTTTAAATTTCTCCACACAACATTGTTTAAGAGAAGGGAAAGTGGTGGCAGATTTTTTTACTAACATTGGCATTGATCAACAAAATGTGTTAAAGGTGGTCAACAATATGTCAAGGTGGCTAGAGCTGCTATCCTTAATTGGTAATTATTTCTTCCTTGCTTGTTATTAATTTTAATTATAGGGATGGAAAATTGTGTGTGATGATTTCTTAGTGTATACTTGCATTCATATTCATTCGAGCAAACTCCATTTTTGCTTGGGGTTAGTCTTTTCTAGATTATTTCTCTCAAGGCTTTTGGCAAGAATGTTTGAGTGTCATGGAGCCCTGTCTATAGCTATGCTCTACTATAAGATATGTTACTGTAGGGTATTTTATTTTCCTTATATTAGGGAGCACTTATTTTTCCTACATGTATTTTATTTAAGCTTGCTTGGGTTATTAGGAATGGTTAATATGAGGACATGTGGTAAAATACTTAAGCTACATGTGTCACTCACTCCCACAAATGGGTAGTTGAGTTACACAACCTCTTTTGGCTTATTGTGCCAACTCTCTAACCACTATTTTGCCATTTCCTAAGTGGGTTATGTAGTAGTTGGATTTCTCACCCTCTTTTGGCTTTATTTGCCACCTTTCATAACTCCTTTTGTGTCTTCATGTAAGAAGGTTACGCCACATGTTTTGGCATTTACCTAGTTAAAACCTCCCACCTTTTGTGGGAAATGGGAGTTAATGCACCTCTTGGATGTATATCCCTTTATTTTTCTATATAATAAGCACTCTACTCTCACCTTCACTAGTCAAGTGATTGCTTGATGAGAGTGTTGAGAGTCTTCTCAAAATTCTCTTTCTTTGTCTCTATTTTTCTCTGATTTCTGATTTCTCTTCATTCAACTATTTTGATCTTCAATCATCTATTGCTTGGAGTTCCACATGATCTACGACTGACATCAGAACTTGGCTAGGTTATGTTGTGTTGTAAAACACACATGCACCTTTACAAATGGGGACCCCACTTTTTGCTAGGCGGTAGAGTAGTTGTTGCCTCAGGTAGCCTTAGTTTGGTAGCCATCCTGAAGTTTCCAAGTCAGAGAGATGAGTTTGAGCAACTTTAGGTGTCAGTCAGGTCCACTTAAGCGTCAAGCCAATTGAGAAGAGTGGAGTTGTAAGTGAGAAGTCCAACACTTAGCCAAGGGTCAAGTAGGATTGAGTTTTAGAAGTCTAAGGCCTAATTAGACAATAGCAAGCCCGATTTGGAGTCTAAAATTCCATCACCAAGAGAGAGTGGAAGTCCAGATGGAAGAATGAAAAGTTGAAACTAAGAGAGTATAGGAGGAAACGGACTGTGAGAATTTTGAAACCGAGATGAGAATGATGAAGACAAATATCAGATGTGGAGTTTACATGGACAAGATGCAATTAAGGGATGAAGTTTGAACATGAAAAGCGTGGAATTTTGAAATCTTGTGAAAAGAAAATGAGAAGAAAAGTATGACAAAGGGGAATATATTCATCAAATAGCATAAAGAAAGTGAATGATTTGGAAGAATCAAGACTTGGGAAGACTTGGACAGGGCTGTCCAAAGACAGGTCGGATTCCAACCTGGCCTTGGACAAGCTTGTCCAAGGACTCCTGAAATTCCCCCCCTTGGCCTTGCAAAAATTTCAATTCCATGTAACTTATTGCATCAAAAAATGGAGGTTTCAAGGTGCAAATCAGGACTCCTCACCAAAATAGATCCAATTGAAGGGGCTAAAAGATCAAGTTTTCCATGAAAACATCATGATCAGACCCGTAATCAAGAGGAAAGGACATGACTAAGTCCAGCATTTCAAAGTGAAATCAAGACCCAAAGCCATGAAAGGAGATGAAGTGAATTTCGAAGACAACACAAGGTCAAGTTTTGGCAAGTTCAAGTTTAAAAATGAAGAAATCAAACCATTGATGTGAGAGCTTGAACAAAGGCTGTCCAAGCTCTGATCGGATTCTGATCAGGCCTTGGACAGGCCTGTCCAAGACCTGGTCGGAATCTGACCAGGTCTTGTGGAATCCGACCTGTGCTTGGCCACACTCCCAAGTCTATGGCAATTATAAACATGAGCATGAGCAGCCCAAACCTTGGCACAACTGATCCAGAGGTGTTGAAAGACCAATTTCTCCCTAAAAGATATTAAAATCAGATCCTCAATAGGAGAAAAAAAGTTCCATTATCAGACCTCAAATGTTCAAGGTAAATACAACATCAAACCATCATTTCTCGATCAAGGGGGTTTTAGAAGATGAAAGTGAAAAAGGCTAAACTGGAGTGAAGTTTGTTTTGAAGAAGGCATGAGGGTTTTAAAGGGAAGAAATTGCCTTGGCACCATGTCCTAAGGCTGGTCGGAATCCAACCATGCCTTGGACAGTGTGTCCAAGACACCCCAAATCTCCACCAGCTTGTAAAGTGGCAATTCAAATTTGAAACTAAGCTGCACCCTCCTCAAATTCACTTTTTTCTAATAAAAGCATGTTAAAATGGTTTAAAATTGAGCTAAACATAGAAATTTTCAAGTTAATTTCGACTAGTTAATTTTTAGAATTTGAGGGTGAAAATGTGCAGTTCATAAGAGATTTCCTATCTATTTTCAGACTTACTGCATTTATCCTTTTGTTTTGCAAGGTGAAATGGAGGAATGATAAGCTCGAAAGCAAAGAACTATGGCAAAGATCAAGCTCGAGACTTCAAGTGTCAAGAAGGTGCCAGCCATTCATCAAAAGTGCAAGCAAGAGGATGGTTCGAGGTCAACGGTCAAAGTAAAGGTGCAACCCCAAGGGAGTAAGATCAAGATGGCATTCAGAGAGCAAAGAACAAGGAAAATGAACAAATTTACAAGTCTACAAGTGAAAGAAAAATCATCACCAACTTGAATTTCCTTCCGAAGTCCAAGTTCAAGTAGAACGATCCAAGTGCATAAAGAACCTCGGTACTTCGAAAGATCTAGGTCAAGAAGTCAAGATACCAGCACAAGAAAGATCAAAAGTCAGGACAATGAGAAGATTTCAAGATGAGAAGGGATAGAGAAAATTCGTGAAGATGAAACAATTTGGAATATTTGCCATCACAATCTATTGAGGGCTTGATAATGTTGAGTATCAAGAGATATTTCATCTCCAAGGAATCAATCAAGTTTACAAGATAAGCACGTTGAGATGGCGCCCATTCATCTTCAACCAATCAGAGGACCCCAGTTCCATGTGCCCAAGATTAACCAATAAAATCGTGCCATGTGTACATGAGGAGTCCACTTAATATCTCTACCTAACCTATTTTCTCATTGTTTCTTCAAAGCTATGTAATTTTTTCATTGGCCCATAAGGTGGTGATTTTATGTAATTGGATAAGCATTTAATGCTTGTAGTTGGTAGTTACATTATAGTTCTGTTGGCTTAATCTTGTCCATCGATTCCAAATCAATCTTTGTCACTTGTTGTACTCGAGCTCCCTATAAAAGGCAAGTGTTTGCCCGCTGGGGTAAACTTAATATTGCATAGACATAGTATAGGAATTGTAACAAACATAGAATATATCAAAAAGCACTAGATGCTTTCATTAATCATTCCAACGTATGAGTACATTCACATAATGATTTCTCCCTTTCACCCGTAGGTGGTACATATTTATCTACCCGAAGGGGTGTGACCAATCATCGCCACCCAACCCAACTGCCCTTCGGTACTAACTAATTACCGTCGGGACAACATAACTAATACACAACATAACATAAAGTAGTCTTTCCGGCTAACAGCAAGGCCTTCTCATTTGTAAGGGGGGAGACTTGCAGACTTTGTTGCAATAATACTACCAAAATTGTCTTAATTCATTGTTGGTTTTCATGGTGGACTACTTGTATTATTTTGAGTATTGCATGGTTTCTTCATTTCCTCACTTAGAGTAGGATTTCATTTATATGAATAGATGTAGAAGTAGATGAATGGAAGATATTGTTGTTGGTGAATTATGGTGAAACAAGTGTCCATACCTTTTGATACTTGTTGATTGCAAGTATCAGTGTGAGGTTAGTCTGGGTCTTATTGCAAGCATTTAACTTCAATTGTAGATGTTCTTTTGGATTGCATCGTCATTGGATATTTGAATGAGTGTTGACAATGTGAAAATCGTCCACGCATCCTTAGAAGAAAGCACTCTCCTTTGCGTAGTTGATTTGGCGAAGCAAAGACTGGTTGAATTTCACTTCATCATCAATGATCTGTTGCATTGTTAGAGTTAGATTAGATTCCTAAACCCTTTCTATTTGCACTTTGTTTGGTTAGAAGAAGTTGAAGAGCTCCGATTCCCAAATCATTTGCATTGAATATTTGATAGCTTGTCCATTGAATGAACAGCATAAGCCCTCAAGCGATTACTAGCAAATCAAATCATACAACTAAGTTAAGTCCACAATAAGAAGGAACCATGAGATTGTCTTCATTGATCACACAATCATATGCATTGTTTAGCATCTAAGCTTCCTTATTTAAACGATGATATGATATTTATTCTTTCATCCCAAAATACTAAGTGTTTCATCCTGCATGTTGAAATGGTCACAAAACTCACATCAACAAGTTCTCACTTCTCGCAAAATCTAAAATGGTATCAGAACCATGTTGTCTAGTATAGCTCATTATTTTTTTCTCATTTTTTAAGAGATTTGAGTCTATTAGATTGTTAATATTTTCCTTAAAAACTAAGTATGCTTTTCTCCTACATTCTCGTGTGACCTAGAGAATCAAAACACTTAAAAGGAAAATAAGCATAAGCATCTAGTTAATCTGGTATTTTTCCCAAGGTTGAAAACTTTCTAGGTATCTACTATTTTTTGCATTAATTGAGTAAATTTTGCAAAAATTAAGTCAAAATTAGGCATTATTATGGTAAAATAATGAATGTGTTCTTAAACAAAGATCATAAATGATCTATATATACACAAGTATACACAAGAATGTTTCTATAACGAACAAAGAGAGAGAAATAGAAACATTTTGAAGAGAAACAGAAAGGGAAAGTTTCCATATTGAACAGAGAGAGAATATGTAAACATAGAAAATGAGGAAATAAATCTACGGAAGAGAGAAAAACAAAAATAGAGAGATTTAACTATAATACCCCCCTTAATGGTCAATCTAATTTCAAAACAAAAGTCTACAAGTGAATCCTCGGAAGGCATAAAAGGCAGACTCGGGCTGGTAGGATGAGTCTCCGTACCCAAAACAAGCACCTCAAGGCAACGGTATATGAAGATCGTCATTATTCTTTGCTTTCAAGTGTTGTAGTTTGTTCTGTTGAATCACTAACTACCTTCCAACATAAGATTGGTGAGAGATGTCATGACACATTCGATGCCAAAAAAAACATGAATATGTGAAAAGGCACGATCTTTGAGGTAGATTGACAGAAGACCCAGAAAAAAATAAAAGATACCCAAAAGAGTGCTCAAAAAATCCAAAAAGAATCTGTTGTCAAATTTTGAATCTACTTGCTCAAAAATTGAGGCACAAAAAATGATGCACCTAGAAAAACGAAGGCAACTCAATTGAGATCTACAAAAACCACCAAGAATCTGCAAGTAGATGTTCAAAACGGCAAAGAATCTGAGAGTTTCAAAGGAAACCCTAGCCGTAAAAAAAACTTCAAAAATTTGCCGATGGTTGTTAAAAAAGGATGAAATCCTGGCCGTAGAAGACAAAGGGCACTATAAAAACCCTACTTGCATGATGAATGTGATAATTGAAGAACATCTTTTCAATAGACGATTGCAAAGTGATTTTTATGACAAATCTGATGTTATGATCCAAACTTGCAATGGTTTCCTTTATCCTATCCATGTTTCTATTACATTTTCCATAGAAGTTGGTGGTAAAGCTCTAGATGTCACCTTTGTTGTCATCCCAACTTCCGATCAATTCCAAGTCAAACTTGGTGTTCCTTGGCTTACCTCCATGAAAGCTATAGCCTCTCCTATTTATAAGTGTTTAAAATTTTCCCACAATGGAGAAATCATGATTGTTAATCATAGTCCCTATCAACCTTCAATGCCTCAAGAGTCTATTGATTTTGATTTCATTTGGCCTTCTATGCCTCAACCAACTCAATCCTACAGAGATAATCTCTTTTGGTCATATCAGAAATACAAAATCCAAAAGATTTGTGAGCTTAGCAATCATAAGGATATTCCTTCTCCTTGTCCTAGACCTGGACTTCTTCCTACACCTCCTATATATGCTTATGTTCCACCTCCTATATGTTACAAACGTTCAACCAATAGTATCTCTCAACCTAGTGAGGTTCCTTCCATTCTTCCTCCTAAAGAAGAAAAGGGCTCGATGTTGATTGATCCTGAACCAAACCCAATTTCTAGCAAAACCAAGCATAACTGTTGTGCTCGTGAATGTCGTGGCAAATGTCGTGCTAGAGCTAGTCAATGTGCTTGTCAAAACCTTTCTTCACACAAAACACCTATTGATGCTTTGATTCCCTTTGACCAGCCCATGCATAGCCCAAATGATAAAGTTAATTTGAAAAAGATGAAATTGAACAAACATGATAATTCTATTCGTATCTTGGATTCTATTACAATTAATTTGGATGAAGAAGATACTCTTGATGATGATGTTTTTGATGTTCCTAATGTAACTAATGATGATATTCATGCTAGTGATTTTGATGATATGTATGAGCTTAATGATGTTAATAATGATTTACCAGCTATATTTTCACAACAATTATCTCTTAGTCCTAGTGACGAACAAAGTGACCCATTTTTACAGCATGGTCCTTGTTTGGAATTGGCTATTGTTCCATCTATCGTGCTTGACATTGCTCCTCTTGTGTGTTACCCACCTTCCCTAAACACTACAAACCAAGAAGGGGGGACAGGAGATATGCTTGACTAGCTCCTCTTGTGCGGTGAATTATTTGTGTTTGCTTGTTGTAATGTGCTTCCTGCGTGATGTGCTACTTGATATATGTTTTGTTTAGATTTCTTTAGACGGCCATTGTTGCTCAATTAGCGCAAGGTGATAAAGGAATCGACCTGTTCTGGCATTCCTCTATTTGTATCTCACTTCTTCTATATGTTGCTACATGTTATGTCGTGCATGTGCCACTGTTCGTAAATGTGCCTTTGTGTTGTCTAATTGGAGATGATGCAAAACGGTAGCTACCTAATCTTTTTGGTCTCTGTGATGTTGGCCCAAAAAGACTCTTCTTCGTCACTCTTATGTGACATTCTTCCATTGTGTTTGTAGTTCTACTATCTTTGGGAAATGATGACAGTTCATTTTGATATAATAACTCATGTATTATCTTATGATCATACTGACCCGTGAGTTAGTAGATCCCTTTCGTACTCTCTTGTCATCCGTTCATTTCCCTTGGTATATCCTTTCTTGAGGGCATCTCATAGTGGAAACATTTCTTGTGGGTGCATATATGTTTCGTTAAAGCCATTGCTCCCATTACGCCATTTGGAATCACTTTAACGTGGGGGCATACACTCTGCTCCTTGTTTTACATTTTGCACACACGCACAATGATCCAATGCAATCTCTCTTGCAGATGGCTAAAAAGACAATGTTTTCCTTTTGTTCATCCTTTCATTAGATCCCTTAATGGAGACAATGCTTTCCGTAAGGACTGATCTTCCTATCTTTGATTCCTTTGGAGACAATGCTTTCCTTAGGTCTAATCGTTTTCATTAGATCCCTTAACGAAGACAATGCTTTCCTTAAGGACTGATCTTCATTTCTTTGATCCCTATAGAGACAATGCTTTCCTTAGGCCTGATCGGCCTTGTCAGATCTCTTAATGGGAATAATGTTTTCCTTAAAGTTCAATCCTCTTTGATGGGTTGACTAGCATAACACAACTTGTTAGACTTTCAATGCCCTCTTTTGCAACTTTTTCTCTTTGCATGATCCATAGTAAGGCAATACCTTACTAGGCTAGCAATCATACCTCTCTCTCTCTTTCTCTTTCTTCTTTCTCTCTTCTAAGCAATGCCTCTTTTATCTTGGTTCTGGATTTGATGAGGACGTAAGTCACTTGGGCGCTTGATGTTTCTTTGTCTCCTTGACCTTTGATAAGATTAGTCTTATGCATTGATCTACTTTACCATGACTATGAACTTGTCTCATACTCCCGCTAAAGTGGGGGCTAGATGTATCGTCCTAAAAAGTTAGCACCCATATTTGAGTACTTTACTAGGACCTAATAGACCCCATTTTGGTAATTTCGAGGTCTGAATGCCCATTATGCTTGATCCTAGCAGCCTCTCCTTCCTCCCCCCACTTCTTTTCATCTATCTCGACATCCCCTCCAAATTTTGGACCATTTTTCAGGGTACAGAACGCCAAAGGCATTCTGCCCCAGGCAATTGAAGCCCAATTTTGACACAAGGCTCGATATAAGCAGGAGTTTTGATTTTGTGGTCAGCCTGGATCATTTTTGAATCCCGAAATGATGAAGTATAAAAAAACCCTATCTCTCTTCATTTTGCATATGAAAACCATACTCAAGCATCTGCAATCAAGCTATCAAGATTTTCAAGCAATCAAGGGCATTTGAGCATTTGGATTCAAGATTTGAAGGCAAGCATCCAAGATCAAGATCTCTAAGTCTCCAATTCTTCAAGATCATTCAAGTCAAAGGCAATCTTCTCCAATTGAAGCAAGTTTCTCTCTCATGATGGCCAAGTAGAGTAATTCTCAATCAAGCAAGAAGATCCTTCCTTCATTCTACTTCTCTCTCATTTGCAAGTGATTTTCAAACATATCTACATTCAAGATCTAGGAGTGACATTCATAGATCTATCCATTTGTGAGGGCATCCGTGATTCTACATCATATTCCAAGGTCAAGTATTTCGATTTCAAGCACATTCAAGCATCTTCATGGGTATAAGCAATTTCTACATCTATCCATGAGGTTTTATGCAAGGTGAATCCAACATTTACCTTTTTACATACTTTCCTTTATGCAATTTCCTTTCATTTTCAAGGTTGATTCCTAAACCGAGGTTTGACCAAGGCAAACCCTTTTAGATAACCTTTTCCCCATTTTTCTATGTGTAGGAACAGGTTGCAGAGCCACCGGATCGGAATCAGGAAGATAAGACATAGTCGGAAAGACCCAGAAAAATTTAGTCAAAATTGTCAAGTATAGAACACCATTGGCGTTCTGTCCCCAAGTACAAAACTAATTTCAGCTTGTACCCTGCATTTTCAGCTCAAATTTCACCTACATGTCAGATATGTGCTCTAGTTTCCGTTTTTGTACTTTTATGCTCAATGTCTGCCCGTATCAATCTATTTTTCTTAGTTTTTCAGTAACTTGTCTACTAATCACCTTAATCACATTTGTACATCATTTTCATTTCATAAATCACATACTTTAGCGAAGGATTTTTGTCCCACTTAGCGTTTGAGTTGTTGATATTTTGGCCTTTACAGCAAATATCCAATGGCTTGGGAATTTCGATAAACATAAATAATAATATTAAATATTGGGAATATTTAATATTTATTGTTTATTAATAAATCGATTATATATATGCTTAAATGTCTAATTTAAGGAAATAATTAGACAAGGCTCAAAGTCGGCCTCTTGTGGAGGCACTCAAATTGCATATAAAGGCAAATCGATTCTTGGAAGAGAACACATCAAAAACATAACATGTGGTTCCTTCCTTCAAGAATCGAATGGCATGAGTAATGATCGAGTTGTGTCCATTCATGAATACGAACTACCTTGGAATGCAAGCTTGATCAGACCTTAATGAATGAAGAATGTGAATTATATCTGCCATTTCAAGTGCAGATCCTAGGGCAGATCTGAGACAACTTGAAGTTTAGATCAATGGCATAATGGAACAAATTAGGGCAGAATTGTGCAACCCTAGACAAGCGAATTAGGGCAGAATTCTGCAGCCCTAGAAGAACAATATAAGGGCCAATCTTGCAGCCCTAGATCTGAGAATTATGACAGACATAATAGAAGGCCAAATCAGGGCAGATTGGTGACAACTTGGAGAAGAACTAAGAGAAGCCCTAGGTAGGCTAACTCGGGTCATATCTAGAAGGAATTGAAGGATCAAATTTAAAGATCTCAAAGGACTGATTCAAAGCTATAATCCGGGTATTATCTCTCCTTGTTCTTTGTGATTTCTTATCATATCCTGTGCTAGTTTTGTTAGATTTCTATAGACTGATATATTCCTTGCTAGAATCTGAAATATACTAGCATGGTATCAGAGCCTAGGTTGAGTAAAAGATCCATTTCAGATTTAGGAATTCAGTCTAACTCTTTCAAAACTAAGATATACTATGCCAACTGGGATTTGGTCTGAAAATTGTAATGAGGGTTTTGATTCGCAATTGGTTGCCTTCTATGGGAAAACTTATTAGTTCTCATTGGCTGGGAAGATATGAGTAGAACTCAAGGTTCTTACATATTTTGAAAATTTTAAATTGTCTTTCCTTATTGATCTAGAGGGAGTAGATCATCTTGAGTTAAGTGCATGGCATGTATGATTCAAAGGGAGTATAATCATGGACTCTAGTGATAGGATCATAGCTGGTTAGTGTCATAACTAATACCTTGCATATCTAGATGGGATGCATACTTCACATGGTATTGCAACATACCTTCATATTGTTTGGCATATGATGTATGGGAACTTTAACTGTTTCACATTGGTATACACATACTGGTTTTATGCATTTGCATTGGCTTTATTAATGTGTAGGAAGCACACTTGGCATATTAACCTTATAGCATTGACTCATGTTGAGATATTGGTTATAATATACCTTGGCATGTATGTGTGGAATTGTTATTATCTGTAGAGAATATGATTCTTCATTAATAGCTGATTGGATCAACTATTTGGAATGTTTGTTTAGCTGATTGACATAACTAATTTTAAATAGCATACTTTGCCCAAGCATGTGTTATCTTATACGCTGTTATAAAGGAACATTCACAGCAGATTGTTAGCCTCTTGATGTATAGGCACATACATTGGCTTTATGTAACATTGACTGCATATTGGCATATGTCTTGCATTGGTTGTCTTCTAATTATTGGTTGTGTTTAACCGATTGACCTCCTAGTGCATATTATCTTCTCTTAAGACATATTTTCGACTTGCCCTTCAATTATTGGTTAGATTCAAGCTACCAAGAAACATACCTTGAGAGGGAGTTTTGATCTTGTTAGAGGGAGAAGATAGGATTATTTAGAAGGAGTAGGTCACCTTAAGTAACATGTACCTTGGTATGACTTAATTATGGGTATGTGGTTTAAGAGGGAGTTCATTCATAGGCTCACTTAATTTTGTGTTATGAACTCCTTTCTTATGTCATGCTGATTACTTGCTATGGAAGCATACTTTGCATTGACATATTTCTATTTTGTATGCATGGAGGCATACCTTACCTTAGCATTTCCACACAGCTGATTAGCAGCATACCTTGCATAAATTATGCTTCTGTTATGCATAAGGAGCATACATTACATTATGAACAGTTGTTACATTGACATATTTCTGTTATGACACATGTTATACCTGACGCTGTTATGGGAAAATTCATAGCTGATTGTTAGTATAACTGATTAACTGTTTTTTAATTGATGCATGGGTGCATACATTATTAGTTAATGAATGCTGGAACATACTTACATTGGCATATGTTGTGTATGTTACATTTTACAATCAGCATATTTCTTGGGAACATACATTATGATACTTAGAGTTAATGTTGTTGTATACATGGAAGCATACGTTATATGGATATATGTTATCCTTTATATGCTCTGCTATTGATCATATATATGTGTGAATGCATTTCTTTGTAGAGGAACTATATTGCATTGCACCTGGTTATATGTTGGACTTATGGATACTGGATGAATTATGTTTGTTCTATGAGAGAACTGCATTTGGATATTGGTTATTACATTTGGCTACTTAATATGATTGTATGGAGCATGTATGTATGAAGCATACTTTAGTGGCTTATTGTGTATGTATGGATCATACTTTCTTTTATGGCTGAATCTATATTTATTGATTATAGCTGAGACTATATTACATGTGGTTCTATGTGTGAACACATTTTCTTTGAACTTGAATCTTATGATTATAAGATCATATTGGTTACTCTTATGCTTATGTGGATTCATGAGATAAGATTTTGATTATGAGATACATTTGGTTATGTTTGATTCATTTGGTTACACTTATGCATATGGCTAAGTTGTTTCTTATGAATTGTATACCTAGAGAATATCATGAATATCATGGACTTGATATTCTTGGGTCTTGGAGACCAGTGAATCTAGGAAATCCACATTTGGATGGTAAGCATCATATGATATGATGTTTCTCATATGAATATGAGATGTATGGTTTAGGAATAATGAAGAACATTTGTGTTCTCATTATATCTTGTAGATAGAGATCTACTATCATAGATGAGAGATGTATGGCATCATTGGATAAGGAATCCATTTTTGTTATGTTTTTGAGTCGTGGAGACTCGTGGATCTAGGAAATCCACATCCGGTTGGTAAGCATCTTGTGATTTGATGTTACCATGGAAAGATGATTTTCATATGGATATGAAATCTATGATTGGGAATGATAATGAACATATGCGTTCTTATCAAAATTGGTAGAATAGAGATCTACCTTCATAGATGTGAGATCTATGAAATCCATTTTGGTTATGTTTTGTGATGAAGAATCCATGAGTGGATCTTTGCCTCAAGTCCAAGAGAGAGTGTTGATATTTTGGCCTTTACGGAAAATATCCAATGGCTTGCGAATTTCAATATACATAAATAATAATATTAAATATTGGGAATATTTAATATTTATTGTTTATTAATAAATCAATTATATATATATATGCTTAAATGTCTAATTTAAGGAAATAATTAGACTAGGCCCAAAGTCGGCCTCTTGCGGAGGCACTCAAATTGCATATAAAGGCAAATCGATTCTTGGAAGAGAACACATCAAAAACAAAACATGTGGTTCCTTCCTTAAAGAATCGAATGGCATGAGTAATGATCGAGTTGTGTCCATTCATAAGTGCGAACTACCTTGGAATGCGAGCTTTATCAGACCTTAATGAATGAAGAATACAAATTATATCTGCCATTTAAAGTGCAGATCCTAGGGCAGATCTGAGACAACTTGAAGTTCAGATCGGTGGCATAATGGAGCAAATTAGGGCAGAATTCTGCAGCCCTAGAGGAGCGAATTAGGGCAGTATTGTGCAGCCCTAGAAGAACAATATAAGGGCCGATCTTGCAGCCCTAGATCTGAGAATTATGGCAGACATAATAGAAGGCCAAATCAGGACAGATTGGTGACAACTTGGAGAAGAACTAAGAGAAGCCCTAGGTGGGCTAACTCGGGTCATATCTAGAAGGAATTGAAGGATCAGATTTAAAGATCTCAAAGGACTGATTCAGAGCTATAATCCGGGTACTATCTCTCCTTGTTCCTTGTGATTTCTTATCATATCATGTGCTAGTTTTGTTAGATTTCTATAGACTGATATATTCCTTGCTAGAATCTGAAATATACTAACATGAGTCTCCTCTTGAACTTAGTGGGCATCTTCCTCCCGAAATGTGCAATTAATGAAAGTGGGAAGTGATTTACTCATCCCTAATTACTTCACCTATTTTCTTTATGTCCAAGGGGTAACTCCTTTTCAAGCTTGGAATGGTCGAAAACCCACAGTTAAGCACTTTAGAGTGTTTGGTTCTCTTGCATGGGCTCACATTCTAGCTAAGAATCGCAAGGCTATGGATCCACATAGCAAGCCTTGCATATTTGTTGGGTATCTAGTTAATGTCAAAGGCTATAGACTTCTCCATCCCACTACTCATGAGTTGCTCATTGAGAGGAATGTTCGATTTAAGTAAAGTCTCCAGATCTTCTCATACCACTTCTCACCCAACATCACATTGTAGACATTGCATCACAATGACAGTTCTTCAAAGGACATTAATCCTCCTAATGTTGATGGGGAGTCTTCTTCCTCCACTTCAAATAGTGATAGTGATGATGAGGATTCACATTCCTTTGCTAGTCATCATTCAGAGGTTGATGATTCTCCTCCAGACTCTCTAACCTCGGCACCTCTTCGACTTCAAAAGACATTAGAATCAACTGGTTATTGGGTTGGCAATCCATCAGCTACTAGAAGAACATGGCCACAGTTTCAAAAAGCTCCACATCTCTTCATTACTTCAACCTCTGATCCACAATCTTTTAAAGGAGCTTCAGGTGTTCCCAAGTGGGATATTGCAATGCAAGAAGATTTCAAGTCCTTGCAAAGGAATCACATATGAGATTTTGTCCCTCTTCCTAAGAGAAGGAAACATGTTCGATGCATGTGGATCTATCAAACAAAATTTGTAGCAAATAGGTCGATTGATAAGCACAAGGCTCATTTGGTAGCAAAAGGGTTCTCCCAGGTTCCCAGGAATAGCTACTCTGAGACTTTTTCGTCAATTCTTAAGATGAACTCCGTTTGACTTGTCCTAGCTATAGTTGCAATCCGTTGTTGGGAAGTTCATCAAATGGATGTGTCGAGCACCTTTCTTCATGGTGAACTTCAAGAGGAAATATGCATGGAGCAGCCTCAAGGATTTGTTCAAGATCCCTCAATCGGGTGTCCACTTCGAAAGTATCTCTATGGCTTCAAACAGGCTCCTCGAGCTTGGTATGCCAAGATGGACTCATTCCTTTTGATAGTTGGTTTCACTCAATGCCATTCTGATCCAAACGTAATTATTCTACAATAGGATGACACTCACATTTTTGGTTCTCTATGTTGATGACTTGTTGATCACAAAGAGTCACTTGTCCACCATCAAGGCAAATAAAATTGTTCTACATGATAGATTTGTGATGTCAGACTTGGCTCTTCTACATTACTTCTTGGGGATTGAGATTTCTCAGTCATATTCAAGTATCTTCCTTGGACAACCTAAGTATGCACTATTGTTACTAAGGATTGCACCCAATTTGCTAAGTGTTAAAACTTAAAACCCAGCAATCCTGTGAAACATGGGACTATTCTCAGGCTGTGTGTAACCTATCTGAGAATAGACCTCCGGATTAAGGGTCGGCTTCCCTTTGGATCACTCAAAAAACTAACTTTTAGGAGGAAAGGGAGAGAATGCATGAAATAAACAACTAAAACTGAATGAAAACAAAGGTGATCACCGAATTCGAAAGAAGATCCACAACTGAAATAAGTTTACTCCAACATCAAGAAAAAACTTGATTTACAACCTGATTCTGCTTCCTTAAACTCTTTATGAAATAAGGTACTTGAAAAACAGAGAAGGGAGAAATCTCCACAATTCTAATCTTTTCAATTGCACACAAATTACACTACTGAGCTGAGATGAATTCCTGAAAACCAATTTGGATCAACATGCAGATTAAGGATACAAGGACATCACAGTAATCTTGCATGTGATTCAAAAAGCAAATCCGAAATTGTAGGGAAACAAGAAGGATCAATTTTTTATTGTTGAAAAGAAACTAAGTACAATTGTGTCTCTCAGAGCTACAACACTCATATTAAAGAGAATAGAATGAAGAGCTAACCTCTATCACCAAAAGTGAGAGGTATATATCTAAAATCCTAGGAATCTACATTCAAACTCCACCACCTCCTAAGAATAGAAAAAGATCAATAATAAACCCATGAGGTTGTATCATAACTCGAATGCCAGATTCTCGGGTTTCTAGGGGGGCGGAAAAAGTGGGGTCCCTAAAAATAGATAGTCAAAGAAGACCATTCTACCCACTAAGTCATTCACCAAAAATAGGATTCTGATAGTGGCTTATAAAAACGCCATTGTCAAAATTACAATAAATAATAAGCCATGACTCTTACATTAAAATCATTAACCCTATGCCGATAATTACCATGGATTTAACTTTTATCCTAAGTCAAACAAACGACTCTCAACCCAATTAAGGGGAAAGCACATTTGATGACTTATTACATTCATAGATTAAATCCATCTATACATAGCACATAACCTAGGATATTTAAAACCCAACCTAATGACTTCAAAATAACCCATCAAAAGAACTCCCATGCTCAAACTTGAATACATAGCAACAAATAAAATGACTAAAAATCTCGACCCTACAAAAGGGGAGAAAATAATTAAATAGCCATTTATTAAAACCCTTCTTCACAAAAGAAATCACTGGCGCCTAGGCTTCTCCATTCGGCATTTGGCAAGATGCTATTCCTACTGGCAGTTCACCTCTGATCTGGAACTCGGATTTTGGAAACAGCCAACTGTAACACTGTGAAATCGAGGTAGGCACTAGTTCTTTGTTATTCTGAATTTCATTCCTGGATTTGAAAGGTCGAGGACACCATGCTTCTATTATTTTTCATTTGTATTTGATTATTGCACTGGTATTGCATGCATGTGAATGCGTATTCGATCTCATGAATATGGCACTTCACAGCATGGACTCCCTGTTATTGATTTTCAATCATTTCATTTTAACTAGGGCACGGCATCAATGGCACTGTTCATTTGAATCTCTTTGCACTTTATTGCATAACTTCTCTGTTGATTGGCACCGAGTTTTACAACTAGGGCATGCTTATTCTTATTAACATGCTTGCTTTCAAATTATTTGAAGCCCATGTACTGCCTGTGAGCTAGGGCACGACACTTGTGTATTTCTGCTTGCATTTGTATCATTTCATTTCTCTATTTCGAGGGCACATTGTTATGTATTCTGTAATTGATTTTAGAATACTGGCATTATTTTGTCTCTGAATTTATGATGCTCATACATCTCTGTTTGTGATAACGTTTCCCTTCATTGTTTGTCTCTGCTATTTGCTCAAAGAATTTCTTTAGGCATGAACACCCGATGATCTCCGGCTACGGCACGATTCAAAAGGCATTGTACATTTGAGTCCTCTGCATTTTATGGCATGATTTCTCTGTTGATTTCGGCCTATGAAGGATCCTTATACTGCTACTCTGCATTTGTTCAAAGTAATGGCATTTCATTTACTTTCATTCCATGTTTCATCATGTTCACGGTCTTAGGGCATCAATGTATGATCACTGCTCCTTTTATATACACATGCCATTTGTATCTAGGACATTGAAACTTGTTGTTCACAAAGAAAACCGTGTCGTGGTCTTTTATTTATGGTATCATTGCTTTTAACTATTACCACCGCTCCTCCTCTCTATTTACAACTGGTTTTATGGGGGACGCGAGCTATGAAGTGAGATGTTATGCATCGCATTTGAACACACACTTATTTTATCAAACCATTGCCTCCTCGCGTGCTGTGGTCTTTTCCTTATGGTATCATGTGTTGAATCCTCACTGCTAGTATATGTTGTTGCATCCTTTACTTAATATTTACTATTTTGTTCCTACTCACGTATTGTCTGTGAGCTATAGCTCGCTGAGGGAGAGCACATGAGCAGACTATGACGCCATCATGATTGGTGTTCACTATTTTGTATTCATGGTTTGTGAGCTTACAACAGGGAACCCTCTATGTTTTGATTGCTCATGGCGTCGCGGGCTTGCTGCATGCTTGGCACCGTGAGTCATATTGCCAGGCTGTTGAATTTGCAAATGAACATATTTGGTTGTCAATAACACCCTTCATTACTATTTTTGTTTCCTTTGTTTGGAGCTTGTGAGCGATCTATGATGTAGGCACATTTTGATTTGATGAGAAATCACTATTGGTAACATGTTGTTGCATCCCTTGTTACTGTATCCATCTTGATTTGTCCGTTTACATTATAACTTTGCATAGACCGTGCATGAACCTGGGATTTGGATGTTTTCCGTTACTTCATGGTACTCTTATGCACAGGGTTGTGATTGTATGGCTCGTTGTTTATAACTGGTACCGCGCCCCTAGCCATTTTTGTTCATTGTTGATAAGATTCCATAGTGTCTGTGAGCTAAGATCATCCTGGATTGATGTGTTCACTGTTTACAGATGCTTACTGGAAGGATCGAATGCTTGGATAAGATGCACTTAATATGCTCTCCAGATTTCACATGGTTGATTGTAAGCCTGCACGGACTCCATTTTTGTCAAGGGTCAAACTTGAGGCTAAGTGATCTTCACCCTTGGTTAATGGCACTTTATACCAATAGCTTGTTGGGAGTCTCATCTACTTGACTCATACTAGGCCTAACATTTCATATGTTGTGGGCATGGTCTCTCAATTCATGCAGGAATCACATGAGTTGCATTGGAAAGCAGCTAAGCAAATCCTCCACTACATTCAAGGTACTCCCAATTATGGAATCCAATATGCAGAAGGCATGGATATTGACTTGGTTGCCTATACAGACTCAAATTAGGCAGGTGATTCTCAAGATCGCAAGTCTACCTCAGGGTATTGCTTCTCACTTGGTTCCAATCTAGTTTGTTGGTCGAGCAGGAAGCAATCTACAATTGCTCTTTCATCAACAGAAGCTAAGTATTAGGGGCCAATTAATGCCACCACTCTTCTCATCATGGGCTTTGAATTCTATAGGCTTAATTTCGTCAACTCGATGAGGATCACTAAAAGGCATTTGGAAATGCTCATTTAGGAAGTGGTTGTCGTTCAAAAGTTTCACAACTTTGATGGTGAAGTTCAATCTACAATTTAGGTTTCAATGTGCTCAAGCGCCTCAAGCCAAAAGAATCCCCTCCTCTGCAAGAGAGATTTAATGTTTCTGAACTACTCTGCAAGAGATATTTAATGTTGCTAAAGTTGAGAAGGCTGCTAAGTTTATAGTTAAGTGGGCAGCTAGAGTTAAATTGGAAGATGGACCTTATGGCTCAGAGTATTCTGGTCTTTTCTATCTTCACTAGCTCCTAGGATGGTGTCTTTTGGGGGTTTTCTTGATAGTTTCTAGTGTCTTCGGTAACTAGAAAACTTATGGTTTTCCTATTAGTGTGGGTGTTCCATATGCTTGTAGCCCTGTTTGATTCTGTGGGTATTCTAGAGTTGTCTATTTCGGTTTCTGCTCTTGTGACAGTCTCTTCAACTAGTCAATTCTATTCATCACTATCATCACTACATGGTTAGTCAATGTAATCTTTTTAATATTAAATATATATAAATGGGAGTGGGCCCTAACCCTCACTTGACAAATAAAAAATTAATTAATTAATTAATTATACATTAAAAATTAGATAATATTAAATATTAGGGAAATAAAATCAGGTATATGGCCATCAGATACACCAACGCCAACCAAATTTTGAATGGAACATATAATATCAATCAAGAGATTCAGCATGTTCCCAAGGGATTCAACTAGAAAATAGAACTAGACAAAGAGGTCCACAACAAGTTGTAGTTCCAATGTACATATGTGAAGTCCAAACATTTTCACTACGATTGTTATGTTTACTTTCTACATCATTTGACTGTAACCATAGATCACCATTCAAAACCAAGATTACCCTGGGAAACCAAAAGTAAAACATGGAATTCAATTTAATCAGAATTTAATCCAACACAGCCAAAGACAATTTTTATTTTTTGCTTGTCAAAAACCATAGTGGATCTGGGGGGCAACAATAGCAGAGTTACGGGGCAGCACCTCTCATGGGGTTTACGGGTACCTCATGTCCGGGGGTTTAGGGGCAACCCCATCCATCAAGCCCAAATTAAAGCTTTCATGGCTACAAGGACTTTCATGGTGCACATATTGTGGTAAAATAATGAATGTGTTATTATATATACAAGATACAAGAGAATGTTTCTATAACGAACAGCAGAGAGGAAATAGAAACACTCTTGTAAAGTGAAAGAGAAAGTTTCCATAAGGAACAGAAGGAGTTTATGGAAACATTACAAAAAGAGTGACCATTAGAAACAAACGAAAGAGAGAGATAAAATTAGAAACTATCTATTATCGTAATACCCTCCCTTAATGGTCAATCTATCTTCAAAAAAACAGAAATTTGCATGTCCGCAGAAAGCTTAAAAGGCAGCCTCGAATTGATCAGAGAGGTTTTCAGAAAGAAGGCTCTGCTTTTATCTAATGTCTCATGGAGATCCTTCAATATTGTCCAAATCTCTACAATTGTCTTGTCAGACGGGATTTGAGGCAATTGATCATCAGTAACTGAAAGCTTAATGAGCATAACCACTTCACGATTACGTTCATCAAACTTGTCTTGAGTCGCATTGGTTGTGGTAGGAGGAGTTTCAGTACCCTGAACAAGCGCCTCAAGGCGACAGTACTCGAAAATCATCAACATGCGTTGCTTCCAGGTGTTGTAGTTCTTTCCATTGAAATGCTGACTGCCTTCCAGCATAAGACTGGTGAGAGATGCCATAGCACGTTTTTCAAAGAAAAAATGTGAAAAATTAGAAGAAATTAAGGAAAAAAAAAGGGGGCACGAACTTCAAGGCAAATTAACAGAAGACCCAAAAAATTTGAAGAGACACCCAGTGAAGAACTCAAAAAACCCAAATAGAATCTATTGTCAAATTTTGAATCTGCTAGCTCGAAAATCGAGGCACGGAAACAATGCACCCAGAAAAAAGCGAGATTGACCCAACTGAGATCTGCAAAACCCACCAGGAATATGCTAGCAAATTTTGGATCCGCTAGCTTGAAAATCGAGGCACCCAGAAAAACGAACGACAACCCAGTTGAGCTCTCTAAAAACCCACAAGGAATCTGCAATCGAAAAAAAATTCCGACTTGAACTGAAGGGTCAAAACCCTAGTCGAAAATGCAGAAACCCTAGAGAAACCCTAGACGGGTGAGTGAGGAAAAAAATGCAAATTTTGAACACACTTGAGGCAAAAAAGCTTCGAAAATATTGAACTAATAATTTCAAAAAAAGAAATTAAAAATTTTCGAAGAGGCCAGGAATTTGCTCTGATACCATATTGTGGTAAAATAATGAATGTGCTATTATACAATGATCATGAATGATCTATATATACAAGATACAAAAGAATGTTTCTATAACGAACAGGAGAAAGGAAATAGAAACATTCTTGTAGAGTGAAAGAGAAAGTTTCCATAACGAACAGAAGGAGTTTATGGAAACATTACAAAAAGAGTGACCATTAGAAATAGACGAAAGAGAGATAAAATTAGAAACTATCTATTATCATAATAGCACATGCCTTTTTCATTTGTTTTTAACGTTAAATGACTTTTTTCTACAGTTTGCAGGGGTCTTCCTCTTCCTCCTCTCTTCTTTTGGTGATTGTAAGAAAGCACGATCTAGTAAATTTGTAGGCTTTTATAGTGGGTGCCACCCTCTTAAGTTTAGGATTAATGTTTTCAGTTTAGTTTCTTTTTGAGAGCTTACTAACTGTTATTTTTTTGCAGAGCATGGGAATGACCTGCCATCCTCAGGACAGTCAAGAGACATTTTGCAAATCCACTGGTCACCCAAGGACAACAAAGCACCACCCTAGAGAGGACATCTCCTGCTTTAAAGGGTTCTCCCAGGTACAGGTCCCATGGGCCACCCCCAAGGCAAAGAGGCGTTTCATCTCTATCCCCTTTCCCAGAAACAGCAGTCATTTTTTATCTTACTTTTTATTTTTCAACAGATACAGCACAAAGGGCATAAATGTTGCATCTAAATGAATTGAGTGCAGCAAAAAAAGGCATTTTATTACAAACAAGCATGATATCCACACTATATCCATGCTGTACCATATCTATGTCTATACCAGGTATGCCAATACACATACCATATCTATAACTATACTTATAAGGGGTAAGTTTTCTTTGGTTATTTGCATCCAGCATTTCCAGAACTATTGAAGGGATTATGGTGGAAGTATATTATTTAAAACATGAACGAACTTCTATTTTTCTTAAGTATGGTTTTATGCTAAGAGAGCGAAAGATGGATAAATTATTCTTATCCTGTCTTAGTCTGGTTATCAAGACCACAAATGATCATGATTAGATAAGAATTTGCCTTTCTTTTTTACTGTACTAATTTATGTGCAAGAGGCCTGCAAATCAATCCCCTTAATTTCACAAAAAGATATGAAAAGTAAATGATAAGAAAAAAATAGAAACTGCTATTTCTAATGCCAAATTCTTCCTGATGATTGTGGTTGGTTTTGTGCAAAGGTTTCCCCTCCTCCCTCTGAGCCTCACTCATAAGTTTGACCCTTTCAGAGAACATGGAGACCTCCTTGTGATCCAAGGGGCCCAATTGTGGCTCCATCTCAGCTTTTCAGACAAACCCATAGTGCCACCACCCTTTGCCATGTATGACCATTTAAAACAACCATTTGGATTTGTAATGCACATAAAGGCTAGTTTGGGCCCAATGTTGACTATATCAGCACTCTCAACCCTCGCTTTTCCATAACATTACATTCCCATACCTAAATGCTACTGGAATTTCTACTCACTGTTGCATTCAGCTCCTTTCTTGCTCTCATCTGTTAACATCTTCCTCCATTACAGTTTCACTTGATTGCAGTCACATTTTTATACCATCCGTCATTCAGCCTTCTCTCCCATAGGTCATTCTGCAAGTTGGACAGGGAGATCATGCAAGGAGTCACTATTAGAATATTATAATGTTTCTTTAATGGTCATCTTAGTTAGTCTTTAGTTTATTGGGTAGTTCTATTCCGTCTTTAGTTCACAATTGTTTATTTTAGAAACATCATTTTTGTAAATCTATAAAAGGAGCTTTCAATACAACAACATCGATTTACCATAACATGGTATCAGAGCAAGTCGATGGGATTTCATAAAATTTGGCGAATTTTTTAAGAAAAATTCAAGCCTCTTCTGATCTGGAATTTTTTTTCCAGAAATTTGTTTTTCGATATTTTGAAATAAAAATCATTGGAGGTATTTTATGAAAATTTTGTCGTTCGTCTTCTAAGATTTTTGCTGAAAATCGCAAGCTTGGTTGAAGGTTTTGATTGCGCGATTTCCTGGTTTCAGCAAAAGTCTCTGATTTTTTAGAGTTGCATGTACTTGCATATTTGTTGCATGTACTTGCATGTGCTTTTTGTGAGTTGCATGTTCTTGCATGTGCTGTTTTACCATGCAATGTCTCATGTTTTACTATGAAGGTTTATCTGATGGATTTTAATAAAAAATTTCTCAAACATTACTAATGGGTTTTTATAATTTTTTCCTTAAAAATTATCTATTGGGTTTATAATTTCCTCGAAAATTATCTGGTGGGTTTATAATTTTTTCCTCAAAAATTATATAGTGGGTTTATAATTTTTTCCTCAAAAATTATCTGTTGCGTTTTACCGTTTTTTCCTCAAAAATTATCTGTTGGCTTTTACCCTTTTTTCCTCAAAAATGAAGCTTTGTATTCTTTGATCCGTGTCTCGGATTCTATTGTCTAGTTTTGATTGATTTTTCACCTCAAAAATCATGTCTGGTTTTTCCAATTTTTCTCCTTAAAAAAACATGGCTTTTTGTAGTTTGTTTTGGGGCATCATGCTCATCTGCAAAATTTGGAGGGTTTGTCGATTTTTCCTCAAAATCGTGCTAGCTATTCTCAGTGTTTGTCCTTGTCTCCAGGGAAGAGCGGCTCCATTACCCAACATCAGGTTAGATGTTTTTGTTGGCATTACTAGTAAGGATGCAACCGGTAAAGAAACCACCGGTAATAATCAGTGGTGTTGTCATTGATGTCTATGCTAACAATGTCCAAATGCTAGGAAACCGGTGACAGAGTATTGTTCAGAGTTGGTGACCGGTGAAGAGAGTAACCGATGAAGACAATGACCGGAGCAGTGACCAATGTAGCAGTGACCGATGTCGACAGAGAACAGAGAAGTGACTGGTGAAGACAGAGACCAAAACACTGCATAAAGGTGCAAACCGGTCTACAGTGATCATTAAGATATCAACCGGTGAAAGGCACAGTTGATGAATACTGAGGAGATTCTTTTACCATGATTTGTTGTTGCACAAATCACGGAAGATTTTCTATTAAGGGAAAGTATGTGACACACATCTAATGTTTCCTTTAAAAGACTGAAACACGATTGAATGACAGATTCATGGCGGATTTTCTATTAAGGGAAAGTGTGTGACACGTATCTGGTGTTTCCTTTCAAGACTGAGACATGACTGGATGGCGGATCAACAAGAGATCTTCATGGGGATCGCAACGACAAAGAGCAGGAAGATCTTTTGAAATTTGATTTGAGTAATCTGAGCTTCCTTCTCTCAATCGCACAGCTGTCCTACACTCTACAGGAAATGTATTTATTCTTCAATTAGCAAAGATAATCGCTTGCCTTCATTCTCCCAAGAAGAAAAAGTGAAACTGCACGCTGATCAAAGCTACAGCAAAAGAAAGGGAAAAGAAGAGAAGGAAGAAAAGGAAGAGAATGTGCAAGGAAGCACAGTAACCTGAAGGGAGCATACAAGTGGTACCCAGTGATGACCCTTAGTAAATGAAACAATGATCTTATCAAGCTCTACAAAGCCATTTCAAAGGATCAACCCTTCTATTGCTCTCTAAAAATTGCAATAGCCAAATCCCAGTATTTGGGTGGACATTAACAAGTCCCTTGTACTAAATCCCTTAACCGAGCGACATCTAGCTGATATTTTAAAGTCCTCTAACAAGGCAGACTTTAACAGGCCTTATTCAAAATCTTTTAATCGGGTCGCACCTAACAGTGTGTTTGTAATCCCTTAACAGGGAAGGCTCTTCACAGGGCGCACTTCAAGAGAGTGCAAAATTTGTGAGTTCCTACTCACACCATGGTTTTCTCCCATTTTGGGTTTCCACGTGATATATCTGGTGTTCTATGCTGCTGTGATTTTGTGTTGATTATTTCTTTTATAGGATATGTTTTGCATGCAGTAAAAGTTAGTAAATCTAAGAGTGTCTTCGAGTTTTATTAGGTGTTGATTCACCCCTCCCCTCTCAGCACCGGTTGGGATTATCAGTTTTGTGATGATTTCTGGTCAGATGTTTTGTTGATTCTGGGAGGGTTAGTGGCAGACTCGTCTCAGTGGCACAATCAGTGGCAGGCTCCTATCTCTTTTTGCAAAACTTTCTAAAAAAGGGGGCACCCTTCTTTGTTCTTTTCTGGACGGATTTTGGCTTCTTGGTCATTAACACTTTTGCAGATCCAAGGAGGGTTTCAGCAACAGCTGAATGTTTTGAAAAATTGTGACCAAAAGAGAGCAGTTAGACGATGACCATTATGAGAGGGTATTATAATATTATAATATTTCTTTAATAGTCATCTTAGTTAGTCTTTAATTTATTAGGTAGTTTATTTTCCATCTTTAGTTCACAATTGTTTCTTTTAGAAACATAATCTTTGTAAATCTATATAAGGAGCTTTCATCTCCTCTATTTAATACAACAACATCGATTTACCATAACAATCACAACACATTTGTCTCAGATTTTGGGCTTTTCATCCTTCAACGCTATCACAACTAGAGGTACTTGGACCAAGATCGGTCCCCTCTACACATGCTTCTCTTAAAGCTGGCTATAAAGGGCTTCTTCCTATATAAAGAGGAAGTTTGTTCTTTTATCTTGTTATCTAATCAATATAATGTATGTTCATGTTAAATCTGTCTTGCTTTGATCTAAAGTTTCATTGTTAGTAGCTCTAGGTTTGCTGCATTGTTCTATAAAAATAAATTAGATCTCCCTAATCTGGATCACTAGTAATGTAGTCAGGTAATCTGGTCTAGTTGCTTGTGTTTGTCATGAACCCCATTTGTGGTGTTTGTAATTTGTATAATTGAGAATTTATATGTGTCCTGACTCACTCAATCAAAGGCCTAGAATTAACTAGAAAGATAGCTTAATGTATGAAATATAAAACAACTTGATGAAGTTCTGTATATTTTTAAATTGGAAAAGGGCAAAAGTTGTTGACCAGGACTTAGGAGATGTGGAAACCATTAAAATATTGCAGAAGGTACAGTGTATTAAAGATTCGTATGCATTAACTATTTCATTGGATCATTTATAAGGCCACTGCCTTAAATTATCTAGAAATATAGGTTCACATATTAAGAAACATACTATTAACTGAAATTTTAAATAAGATTTAAACAGGACAAGGGGAAATGCAGTTCGGAACAAAATCAGCCCAAACAATAACAAACATTTATAAAGACTGGCGTGTAATGAATATTAAATTGAGCCAATTATATGAAACGGGTCCGTTATAACGTATGGCATTACTTACATAAGGTTTTATATCTGTGAAGTTTGTATGCAAATTAGAAAAAGAATTAAAATACCGGTACAGCTAACTTTAATTAGCTTCAAAATCTACCTCATGAATCTGTACTAACAACATGTGGATGCTACTGAAAGAGTCTTGGGTCTATGAAATCTGACTGCAAATTATAAACAAGAAAAATCAAATGTGGGTATAACTGAAACTGCAATTTGACAGTAGCTGAAGAGCCTACTGTATAAACCTGTACGAAAATGTGTGTTTCAATGAAATATGGATCTGTACAAGCAGGTGGGTACTGCTGAAAAGAAGGTTTTAACTTATGTTTCAGTAGAATCTGAATGCAAATTGAAAACAAAAAAAATACAATAGAGTATAGCTAAACTTCTGTAATTCAAAATTGGGTTAAAATTACTTGATGCAAAACTCAAACATGTGAGTATTACTGAAACAAAAATTATGTTTCTGTACAATCTAAATGCAAATAAAAAATAAGCAAACAAAATGTGGGTATGGCTGAAAACTATGTGATTAAAAAGAATGTAAATACCAACCTGGTTTAAATCTTGAGAACTTTCACAGACATCTTCGGCGAGCACCTCTGCTTCGAGGAACTGGGCAAGCAATTCTTCATCATCTTCACTGCCCTCTGACATAATTTTATCAATTTCTAGCGAAGACTGTGTAAATACAGGTTATGTGTAGAGTGTTTTTATAGTGCACGCCTAATGATCCGCAAATAGAAACTGGACTGGGCGCAAGCCAACCATCTTATCAGCATATAAAGGATTTCCCTCTAGTTTTCTTTTTGCTGGCTTGATTACGGGTATTACTTGGAAAATTAATGATCTTAAGAACCCACTAATGAAACTAAAAGATGAATACTTCTCTAGGAGAGGGTTTCGATTGTACGAATACCTGGTGCTGTCCCCTGAAGTTGCCTAGGTTCTAAAATTATGGGGAGAGAGGAAAACATTAGTAGGTTTAATTGGAATTTTACGGGGGGGAAATCTTATGGAAAAAGGTGGCTTTTTTGGGAGAATAGAATTCAGCATCTAGTAGGTCCTTACAACGCGATTGAATGGTGTCTTTTTTATTAACTTTTTTTTTTCCAAGTTTTTTTAATTTAATTTATTGATTTTTATTAATGAGATATTGAGTAGTTTGTTGTTTCGATGAAGTCTTTTTGATGTTGTGTGGTTACCTTGAAAATTAAATCTCTAGAATTTGGTGTTTTTCTTATTCATTTCAAATTTGTGGAGGATTACAATTATGTGAAGGAGAATGGTCAGTCGAGCCTATTCATTTCCCTCAGGTCTCCTTTTTTTGATCTTGCATGTTATCCCGCCATTATTTTATGGCGTCAAAGTGTATATTTATGTATATCTTGCATCGCCAAGTAACGTCTTAGGCTCTTTTGAACCTATAATTCAAACAAGTCTAAGTTCAAAGTCTTGAGTTCATTCTCCACTTGCCATCGCAGCTTCATTTTGCCTAAGTCATCCTGTGGGAGGTCTTCCCAGTTTGAACTTGAACCTTGAACCTCTTTCGTTTCAATTCAAAGTTCAAAATTCCATGTTCAAAAGAAATAGTGCAAGCAGGGGTCCTTGTGTCTTAATGATTGAAGAAGTCATCGCGTCTTGTTGTGAGTCATGAGTCTAGTCCATTTCATTCAATTTGAACTTGAACCTTGAACCTCTTTCAGTTCAAAGTTCAATTGGAGCATTGAATGGTTGAATAAGGAAATAAGTGAAGTACGAATGGGGAATATTCGAGGAACCTCAAAGTTCAAAAGTTTATTTTTGGAAAAGGTAATCATTAAACATTGAGCATAAGTGGTTTGAAATGATTGTTAATTAATGAGGTGTCAGATTCAATGTCAATTCATCATTAATCTATGTGGGGATTGTAAATGTTTAAGTGTGCCAAAAATTTGAGCAAATCTTCTGCTTTCTATTAATAAAGGATAGCATCTCTTGGTTTCTTTGCTAAGTCATTTCAAGTCCAGTGGAGCGGAAAATTGACGAAGGTAATTACAGTTGCGCAACAAGGTGGCAAATTTGATGAGTTTTAGTGAGTGTGTTAAAACCTTAACCTTGCCAATTCAGCAATTTGTTGAAGTGTAGTAAGTTGAAGTTCCCTGTTCAAATTTCTTTGTTTTATTTTCAAGATTTGTGTGGTTAGTAGAATGGCGTATAATAGGCCCTCCATACCAAAAATAGGGCATTATTCTAGCCTTATAAGTTCAATTCCAGAAATGGGCGATACAACCCTTTTATAGGTAATTGTAGAAGAAATTTTATAAAGGCTCAAAAACCCTAAGGAGCGCTCAGTTACAGATATGGTGAACCAAAGTGGTTTAATTGAGGCAACGACTTTCCCCATTGTAGCCCCTTGCCCTGAGCTAGTGCTAGAATGTATGAATAGGTATGACAGGGATGAGAGATGTATCTATATTATTTCTGGGGAAATGTTAGTAAGAATAGATAGAGGAACCATAATGGTCGCCATGGGAATACTTGATAAGGAACCTTATGAAGCTTGGACCATAGGCACATCATATTCTTGTTTCTCAGAGAAAAAGAAAGAATACAAGAGCACAATCGCATGACATTGGCTTCTCAAGATGCAGAAAGGTGGCTCATGACTCTGCAATCCCCTCACCTACGAGCATTTCATACCGGAAGTTCAAGATTTAGTGATTCTGTTGAATAGGGTGAAAGGAAATCAACATACATTTCATTGGGAAGATTGATGTTCTTCTACATCCAAGTATTATTGAAAGGGCAGAAATTCTTAGACTAGAGTGAGCTCATTGCAGAGATTACATGAAGGATTAGCAAATTTTGTCAGGATGCGGGGCTTTTATATGTCCTCTTTTCTTTTCTATCTGTTAGCATGTACCATTGAATGGGTTGGCTTACCCCATGAACCTTTGCTTCTAGAAATAAATATTTATGAGTACTATCCACTCCTGCAGCTACAGAAGTGCTCAGAGAATTTTAACAGAGTAAACAATGTGCTCTTTGCCTGACTAGTTTTTGAACTACAAGGAAGATCAAACAAGAGGTTATCTAAAGAAGCGATTCAATTGATCAATACCTATGGTAGCTACTTAATACAATTTACTAGGTTCACGTATATAAGGGTAGGAGGATTTGAACGTGAACCCTTAAAGCTACCTAGGTATGTGCTGGATAATCTTGTTCTCAAAGAAGTATGTAGGCAATTGGCACTCATTGATAAATGCTTAAAAGGAAAAAATCCTTCAGGAGTAACTTTTCCCATTGAGTTGGGTCATTATTACATTGTAAAACTAGTTCTGATACCCTGAATTTGGGAACAAAGATTAAGAAATTGAACTTCAAAACTTATATTGCTCAACCCAAATTCAATACTAAAGGCTTTGCACAATCTTACATGGGGATGAAGGAAGGTTTTACTCATAGTCCTCAACTAGAAGACTATTGGGAAGATTGTGAAGACAAGTTCGAAGAGTGAATAAGATTATGGTCTCATTTCACCTTAAAACATATCATTAGTATGAAGCTTCCCATTAATATAAAAGGGGCTGAAGAAAAAGGTGGAGAGGAAGTATTGGATCAAGAATTCCTAAATAGAGTGCATGCAAAACCTTTGCCTGAAATAGATTGGAGCAGGAAGGAGGAAGATAATATACAAACTAGAATGATCAATATAATAAGGAGAATAGAGAGGTGGTTGAGAGAATTTAGATTGGAAAAACTATGGATGGAAGAAGCCAAAGCCTGTGAAGAGTCGCAAGGTGTATCTATACTCCTGGTTAAAAATATTTCTTCTAACACATTTATGAATCTTGATCTTGCAGGTGCAATTAAGTCTTAAAAGAGCCCATCTAAGAAGGTCAAACCAATAACCACAACTTCTTCTCTTGTAAGAACTATGCATTCAAGATGCAAAAGAATAAAGAAATCTTTGAGTAGAAGAGATTTTGTGGACTTAGATTCAACTGAAGAGGTCCTTGCAATGATGGAAAATCAAGCACCTAATACCATGGATAACAATGATGTTGAAACAAGAAGGGAAGAACTAAAAGATGTCCACTATGTTGATAACACTCTAGTAATTGATTTAATTATATTGCAAACACCCCCTATTAAAAATTCATTGAGCACACCCAAATGGCTCGAAACTTCCATCAATAGCAAACAAAGTGTGGTGCCAATATCACTACCAGACAACCAAGGATTAAAGTGTGGTGACAAGCAAACTGATAAGGATTCTAACAAGGTGACAACCAAAGATTCCAAAATAGAAAGGGTGGACCTTGGGGTGGCCACTCGAGCTGTCGATGTCAAGCATTTGGAGTCCTCTACGAATAAAATGATTACAAGGACTTATAAATGCAAAAAGGACAAGAGGGAAATGAAATTAGCCCTTAGACAGATAGAAAAGCACATCCATTCCATCTGTAATCTTGATCATGTGCTCGTCTCTCAACTTTCTCTAATGTTTGATCCCAAATCGCTCGATAACCAACAAATGAAAAATCAAATCCAGTGTAATAGAGTAATTGTTGAGGCCTATGTTGATTGGTTGGATTTAGTTGTCAAAAATAGGAACATAGTATATTGATTCTTTGATTAAAATTTATGAGGAATCTATTTCCGCTAGAGCCAGCCTGGAAGCATAAATAGCCTCATGGGACAAAGAGAGAGTTAAGTGGATAGTTGTGGTAGCTCAAATGATGGATGTTCATAAGTATGGGATAATAAAAAATTTAGCTGAAAAGCATGTTCAAGGTTTTGATGATGAAGTCCTTTATGTTCACAAGAGAATTTGGAATGGAGAAACTTCATCATTAAAAAAGGAACAAAGGAGTCTACCAATATTTTGAAGGAGTTCATTGCCTTAGCTGGAGTAATGAGTGACGACCTCGGGTGTATCAAGGTTAAAAATTTTAAGGAAGATGGGAAAAAAATACAGAAGCAAGAAGATATGATCAAGTCCTTCAAAGAGAGAGTTCAAGCAATTAAAGAGGCCAAGACTCTGACCATGAGAGACTTCTCTAAAATTGCCAAAATAGAATCTACACTGATAATCTGTTTGGATCACCTAGAGACACATAAAAAAAAAGTTGCACAGGTATGAAAGGAGAAGAAGGTCTGGAAGAAGAGGATTGCACACTTTGGGGTTCCTAGTCACCAGATCATACTTCTCGACTAGACATTTGGAGTGGAGAAAACAACGTGGCACATCCTCAGTACCGAGCAAGTCCTCGTTATCCATGACCCCACCACATTACTGAGATATTAGCTACAACATAACCATTTGTGGTTATTTCTTGTTTTACTCAGGCTATCATTGTTAGTCAAAGCTTTTTTTACTTTACTCCTTAGTGGAGTTAGTTTCAAAAACTTAATCTTTTGACAGTTATGTCCGCGGGGCTATATATACAGTTTATTATGACTCTCTAAGGGTCGGCCAAATTTTGATACGTTGGTAGTTAACAAGTTATTTTGGATTCTAAAAAGACACTTAAAAACTTTTATGTGTATTGAAACATGTTTTAATCTAGTGGTTAATTAAAGAATGTTACAGCTCTAAAATGTGTTCATTTTGAGTGGATGAATGCTTCTTCTGTTCGAGTTTCATTTGTCATTGTAATATTTCCTTGTGTTTCAAAGTAGGAAATCTAGTTAAGTGGAAAATCTAAATAGTTCATTATCTTGGAAGAATTGTGACAATTATGTTGGCTGGATCAAATTGTTATATGTTGAATGCATATCTATTTATGGTTTCATATCATGTTTATGAATGAATGCCAATGCCTTTTGATACTTTTAGTTAAAAGTATTATTCTCAGTTATTTGCTTAAGTTTCATGTGTTGGTTGATAAATTATTTTAGAGGGATTTGTACCTTAATGCAGAGGGAATAGTCTCATGATATTCTCAAACTATTATTAACAGATTACTTTCTTAACTTTGAGGGGTATATAGAGTTATCATTTTTAGATCTTATTGAATATTTTATAAAGGAAACATTTGTTAACTAATAGATTTTTGGTGATTCCACTAGGGAACAAACTAGAAAAATATATAAAACAATTACTCATTGATTAATGGGGCAATATGGTATTTCCCCATGAAAATATATTTCTTGTATTACAACCTAATCTAGGCTTTCAAGATACGCAGGAAGATATAATAAGTTATTTGAATATCATAGTGTGGTATTTGAGGAGGAACCCTAAGGATTATAGAAGAGCTAATCTCGTTTTAGAAAGGGAAGAAGATATTGCAAGTAATCTGAGATTTTTAGTTCGAAAGATAAAGAAGGAAAGAAGTTGCAAATAGAGCCCATAATATAGCACCAAATCCCCCTCAGAACCCAAGAATTTAAGATCATCCCAATAACTAATCTTTTCGATTCACTTTAGTGTTTACACTAGAATCAAGAAGGTATACCAAGTATTTGAAAGAGAGGGAGAGGTTGATCCTATCTTTGAATCCTTGTATACTTTAAATCCCACACCAAATCAAACTCCTAGAAGATCTAAAATTGGATCACCTCCATTACAAAGGACCCATGTCTCTCATGCTTGTCAAGCTCTTATCCTTCACATAACTGTTATTCCTATTGTAATCAACCTAATTCCACCTAATCTAATCATGGCTCAGCCTTGTGGAAATACCATTGGACCTCTGAATTTAGTAGCACAAATTAATGCTTTACCTAAAGGTGCAAAGGAGGTATTTCCAAAGTTCAACAACAATGGAAGTAAATCTACATATGAAAATTTAAATGCATTCAATGTGGCGTGTAGTGTGTTACTTGTTTAGCATCAAGATGTGGTTGTAAGATTTTTTGTTTAGACTTTGACTGATGCAACAGTTGAGTGGTTTTATCACTTGCCAAATGCTTCAATCACAAACTAAAACAACATGAAAATAGGGTTTGAGGCATGATTCAAGATGACTAGGGGTGAAAACTCCCTATTGGCCCAACTCACATAGATTAAAAAATAAAGGCTCTAACCGATGAGGGATTTTTTTAGCTAAATATGATAAGATTGTCATCAAGATTCATATTGCTAAGAGGCCTACGCCCAAAAATTTGCAATGCTTCTTTGTAAATTCCATGCCACCAGATGTTAGTTTTCACATTAGGAGGCAGAGGGAAGCAGATTTGGCAACTGCTAAAACCTTAGCTATTGAAGTGGAAGATGACCTAATTACTGCAAGCAAGTGGAAAAAGGAAGTTTAGATTCCCAACTCACAACCCTCCACTTCCTTAGATCTCATAGTGCAGAGGCTCATGAAATATGTGATTGCTCTTAAGAAGCAATTACCGAAGGTGACCACACCTTATCAGGATATTCCATGTAAGTTTTCAAATTAGGTTGCCGACACGTCAGAAAGATAGTTGGCACTACCAATCGCACAACAAAGATTAGTAATTGAGTTGCCTCTGCATAGTAAAGGAAGCATGTGTGTGTTTCACCTGACTGATGATCATGACAGGAGCTCATGTCCTGAGATGGTGCATTTTGTTCAAATGCAACATAACAAAGAAATTGTAGTTGAACCAGTAGAAGATCAAGGTGATCCTAGAGGACCTAGCGACTCCATAACCTACTTCCTTGAGTATGAATCAAACTCTGAGAGGGTTGGCGATATCTTAGTAACTCTAGAGGAACCTTCATGTTTAGTGTTGACAAGAAACTAGCGTGGGCATAAACTATCAGGCTATGCTTCATTTCAGGATATGACAAATAAAGAAAAGGAACCTTTGAACATAACTATTGGTGGTACAAAAGTTCAAAGTTCAAATTCACATGAGGTCCAGATCTTAAAAAGGTTAAAATCTAATTCCTCCTTTGATATTATTGAATTTTGTAAATCCTCTAGGATACAAATATCTCTTGCACAGTATCTTAGATTAAATCCTAAGGAGTTGGATAAGTTGGTTGATTATGTTAAAAGAAGTGATCTACCTAAGGCTAATGGAAAACAAATGGATGTTCAATTAGATAGAGCCTCTTCCTCCACTTTTCTTAATCAATCTGAGACCATTGAATCTCAACTTCAAAATGATACTTTAATAGATTTCTCATAGTCAACCACTAAGCCCAAGCCCTTTTATGTATCCTTGTTTATCCATGGAAACAAATTGAACAATTGTATTATTGTTTCTAGGGCTTCTTACAATATAATGTCTTCTTCTATGGCTAAAGCATTAGACCCACCCCTTACTAAAACCTTTGGTTATTTTTATTCTATGGAATCCAAGCAAGTACCCCTATTAGGCCAAATGAAAGATGTCCAAGTAGCTCCAGTTGCTTACCCTGCTAAAAAAACTCAAACTGACAATCCTAGTTGCAGATATCCTAGCCATTTATAGTATGCTCTTGAGTAGAACCTTCTACAAAGACCTTGGGGGAGATATCAAAATGGATTGGTAATAGGCCAATGTTTCAATAGGAAAGGAAAGGGTCGTCCTTCAACCTGAGCCCAAATCTAAATATACTATTTTTCCTTATGAAGACCCTAGGTCTCATATTTTATATCAAGAGTATGAATTTGGCAACTATGTAATCCTTCTTGAGGAATATGTAGTAGGTGGAGTGAAATCTAAAGATGATTATTTATGGACTATGGAATTTGGCAAAAGTTGTTCTAATGTTGGTTCGGGAGCTGATTTTGTATTGATATCACCTGCAGGAGAGAAGACTCCATTTGAGTTTAAACTATAATTTAGTAATACCAACAACAAATCATAATATGTGGCCATGTTACTTGGAATAAAACAAGCTAAGAGAATGAGAATAAAAATGTTGAAGACTATGGGTGATGCAGAGCTGATTGTCAAGTAGGTGCAAAATATCTTTGCAGTGAAAAATGACAGGTTAAGACATTACCGTAATCGAGTCTGGGATGAAATTGAGGGATTTGAAGCCTTTTTTATAGAAGCAATACCCATGAAGTTTAATTCGAGAGCAAATTATTTAAAGGTTTCAGCTTCTCTTATGATACCTCACCCTAATTTTAGTGATGATGTGCATAAAATTGAGCTTATTCATCGACATAGCATTCCAGATAACTCATATTCTTGGAAGGTGTTCCATGATGATAAGAAAATTAACCTATTTATGCAATGCCTTGACATGTTTTCAACAACATATTTTCAGGGGTGTGAATCATATTGTTACAAATTATATCCTAATAAGCAACGAGACCAAGAAGCAAAGATTATCTAGTTGAAGGGGAACATAATTCCAAAGGGATTAATGTCGTTAGAGAAACTAATTAATAGGAAAGATTTCTACATAGGTAGTGGTGAAGTGCAAGGAATCTCAAAACCAGGCTCTTATGAGAAGGTAGATATTGTAGAAGAATATGACTGTAAGCTAGTGAACTTGGGAACCTGTTGCACACTAGAAGTATCCCTTGTACCAATAATTAAAAATGCAAATGTCATCACCAACATATGCCACCTGTCCAAGGGCACATATATGCTTCTTTTTTTATTCGATAGACATCTTTGTTATTACCCTTGTAACTTTAATGTTTATGAAATATTAAGCTAGATAAAATGATAAAAGGGATAAATTGAAAAGAATTTAAAGAATTAGTTATTAAAAATGATAAAGATCATCGGGAGCCAAAGAGAATAAATATGCAATAGAAGATCAAGAAGCAGTTTCTTTTCCCTGGAGTCTGTTGGCTAGAAAGGAGAAGACACTTTGTTTATGGTTTTGAGATTGTAACAGGGAGTGGAAGAGAGAAGTAATATTTTATTTTTGCAACTTCATTTTGTGCAAGGATAGAGAGAATCTATAGGTCATTTTTATTATGTATTTGAAATAAGGAGAAATAGAGTTTTAGATCTATTGGTGTGAATATGTATTTATTTGATTGGGATTGATTTGTTGGTCATCTCAGTTATATTTCAGATATTATTTCATTTTATCTTGTCAAGGGTTTGTATGCTTTATAAAATATATAGGTTTTATTCACTCACATGTGTAAAGTGGAATATCAATCTCTCTTTTGTTCCTCTATATTTGGGAAGATTGATTGCATGATCTGTATGCCATATATTTGATCCTCTTTCAAGTTATTTAAATTAATAATCACATTTTTTCCATGTTGATGGGTAAATGCTAGTGTGCCTTCCTGTCTTCTGGTTAAATACATATCTAGTTATTTAATTCATTGAAAATCTAAAGAAGGGAGTTGTACCTTCATATTAAAATTTAGAGAGCACTTGCACATAACCATTGCAAGTGACTTAAATGTTAGTGTCGGATTGTGTCTTCCAGATTGGGCATTTGAGAATATTTTAAGGGTGTTTATAGAAAGACAAATATGTTAACTAACATTGTAATAGACAAAATTGCTTTCATTCCCATTTTTATTAGATTGTACAATCTTCCTCTAATCATGCATGATTTGGCTCTCATTCATGATATGATTGATCAAATTGGTTCTTCTATAGTGTTGGCAATTATTTCTCAGATTCCTCATTGCACATACACTATGGTCTATGCTATCATTGGTATTTCTAAACCAGTTCATTATTGTGTCATAATTCATTCTTCCCGTGACACTTTGGGCACAATATCTAAACTAAGAAGGACTTCCCTTCAAATACTTTTGTCACAACTTGATCAGTCATAAGATTATTGGTTGTTCTTCTTCTAGGCAAATTGATTCTAGGAAATTCAGTCTAGAAAAGTGGGTGAGGAAACTAGGCAACCCAAATGAGGAATTTATTTGGTACAACCATAATAAGTTGTTTGCCCCTCTCGAGGAGCATGTTTCAAGGGCTAATGTTGTTGTCTCCTCTCCTCTATCCTCCTCCCCAACTTAGCCCAAGGTTGACCTTACATGTATTGTGGTGCCTTTTTCCTCTCAACCCCAACTTGCTTCAGTGGGTGTTGGTGATTATTTTGATTATGGGGGTTTATATCCATTTATGAAGGATCTTGATGATAACTACGCAAATTTCAAAGATTTTGATAATTTGGTTATTCTAGTGAAAAAATGCACCATTTCTCAAGTAGTCAGTGTCATCTCTAAATAAAATATTCCTCTCAAAAAGAAGAAAGGGTGCAAATATGAAGTAGAGAAGCTCCAAATTGAAGGTCATGAAGTGATTGATGATGGTTCTTAATGGACAATGGATTCCCTTCTCACTAGAGGTATGAGGAAAGGGTTAGGGGGAAAGGCTAAATGAGTTACTTAGATTGTCTGGAGATTGGTCTTGCTAGTGGTCTTTCTTGTTTTGTCTTCTTTTCTCTTTGAGTTATTTTTTGGTTTTTGTAGCTCTCTTTAGATTTATAAATGAGCTCTATTCTCTTTGTGCTCTCAATTTGTGGGTCCAAAGGGTTATTTATTTGTTTATTTTTTATATATTGGGAGTGGACCCTAATCCCTTAATTAACTTACCTGAAAAATAATATATAATCTTATATTTTAATATTAATTTATATATTATATTATACCACCTTAAAATGGGCTCACTCATTATTTAAGACCTTTTAGCTCCTATAGTTTACCAAATTTATGAATCATGGATGGATTTGTGCTCAATCCCCCTTTTCTCTTGTTATGTCTTATATCTTCCATTTTCAACTGTATAGTCTCCAAGACCTTAGGGTTGGCTCCCAGTGCGCCAACCCTGGAATAGGTTGACCAAGTCAACCTATTTTGGAATAGGTCGACCTATTCCTTGAGGATTTTAAATCTTGGGGCCAATGTTTTCTTATGGAATTAAATTGTACAATCTGGTGACCCCATCGGCTTGCTTTGTTTTCCCACCCTAAAACTAGTATAAAAGGAAGCTAAGGCACCTCATTTTAACTATCCATCATCATCCATTAACATTGATGAACATCCATTTGACATCCATTAGAGATCCATTATCATACAACAATCACACAAGCAAGTTAGAGCATTCAAGCATTCGTCAAACATTCAAGATTCAAGGATCCTTTGTGAGCATTTCCTCTTCAAGATCTAGAATTTTGTTGGCCATCAAGGGAGGAAATATAAATTTGAGGAAATTCATCATCTTCTTCATTGATGCACATTTACATCCATGGCTCCATGATGTGGTTTTGGTAGATCCATTGCATTTGTGGAGATTTTCTACATCTATCATTACAAATTCAACATCTACAACATACAAGCATTACAAAATCCTTATTGACAAGGGTTTCTACATGTAAGGTGAATAATTACATTTATCTTGCTTCCTTTACATATTTACATTTCAAGTTCAAGGTTTATTCCTCAATCTAGGGGTTGACCAAGGTAAGCCCTCGTCCACCCAAACCCCAAAACAAGCTTTTCTATGTGTAGGAGCAGGATATCAAAATTACAACCACATATCTAGAGACTACTTACCAAAACATTTCTGAAGAAGTTAGGTCAAATTTTCTATAGTGTCCTAGGAATATGGTGACTTCATGGAAAAGTGTTTGGAACATGTTGCACCAGGTCGACCTGTTCCTGGACGTTTGAGAAAAATAACATTTTCTAGGTTTTTTGTTATGATCGTGAATCCATAGTTGGGAGTTCTATCACAGATTCAGATATGCAATTTTTAGAGAAAAAAGACATATTAATCTACACATTTCAAGGCAAGTACTCTATCACTCATTTCACTTATTAGTCTAGACCTATTTTCACATCTTAATTGGGTTGATTACATACACTTAACATCTAGATCTGTCTTATTTTTCTCATTAAATCAACTAGTTCATTTTCACATTTTCATTCACACATCTTTAATCAAATCCTACATTTCATGAAAGAGGACTTTCTTGTGTAATTCCTTGATATAATTTGGGTTTGGCATTAACATCCCTTCATCTTCTTGGGTTTTGCTAATCTATCTAGGGTTATATTGAGAGTTGTGTTTGGAAGCCCCTCTTTCTCTTTTATTTTGAGTGTTAGTGTTGGAATGGTTAATTAATGAACTCATCTCACATAGTTTATATTGTTAGATTTATTAGTATTCATTTCACACCTAAACCTTTTGTTGAACCCAAGGTGTTGCAACTTCCTTTTGATCTTGGTGCATTATCTTGTGTGTTCACTTTCATTAAACATTTTGGTGGACTTGACGTGTTACAACTTCCTTTTGATCTTGGTGCATTATCTTGTGTGTTCACATTCAGTAAACATTTTGGTGAACCCAACACATCTCTGCTTTTTTATTTTGGAGTTAGATCCATTGATCTCCCTTTTTTCATTGGTTTTTTACCTTATTTCAGTGAACCCAACGCATTCCCCTTTCCTTATTTTGGAGTTATATTTAGCTATATTTGTGTGCTTATATCTTTCTTTTTATGCTCTTTATTACATTGATAATTGTGTGGATAGATCTCATTAGAGTTTCCTTTTGTGATCTCCTCTTTTATGAGCTTTATTACACTAAGTCCAACCTCTATCATTCCCATTAGGAGAAGTCGTAGACACATGGGCTCTTTTGATCATGATTCCTCTTTTCTTCCTAGGACCCATGATGATACTAATATTTTCTCTCAAAATATCAATCTTATCATGGAGCATAACTCTTCTCACTCTTCCCATGATGAAGATGAAGTATTAAGAGTTCCTCCTTCCCAAGTTGATAAACTCTCTCATGAATTTGATAAATTGGAAAATTGGCTTGTGCAAGAGAACACAAATCCTGATAGTGTTTTCATTATTGAGGCTATTAAGAAGCTTATCACTCATGATGATAATAACATCTCAAATTTGCATGGTATATCACACCTTATTAACACTCGTGATAAGCTTTTGATGAAATTTTCTCAAGAGTTAGGATACATTCCTCTTTCCACAACCATTGAACCATCTATTCCCATTTCCACTACCATTCCTACAATTCCTACCTATGCACCACCTCTCATGACAACTTCTTCACAAATCTCTAATCCTCTAAGTGTTGGTATTCCTAACCCTTCACTTCCTTCAAGTGTTCCTCCTACCTCCATAACCTCTTCATTACCTTCATACAATGTCATTCCTTTTACATTTTCCAATCCTCTTATCATTCCTTCTAATCCTCCACCAACATCCTTACATTTTCCTTTCACCTCCTATAACTTTTCTAGTACATCCAATGTGTCTATGACTACTATTGCATCTTCTAATCCTACCATTATTAGCTTGGTTCAAATCGTCGATGCTTTGCAAAAACAAGTGGCTCAATTAAATTAATCTAAGTACAACATGTTAGGAATGGGAACACTGAGAGGGGGGGGGGGGTGAATTAGTGTTCTACAATATTAATTTCTAATATCTTGAAACTTAACTCTATTACTTAAATGTTGAACTGAATATTAAAGCAAGTAAAGTAAACAACCATAACACATAACACCAGATATGATTACGGGGAAACCTTAGCCAAAGGAAAAACCCCGGTGGGAATTAATATCCACTAATAATTGTACTTGTGTATTATGAACCTGTTAATGTTTCTTAGCCCTGTTAGGAGATGTCATTACAATGCTTAAGTAAAATGACCTTGTTAAGGGTCAGACCCTGTTAGGAGTCTTTTACAATTAACCCTGTTAGGGGTGAGGACACACTGTCCTAGAGCTCACTGCTCAAATGGGTGAAGGCTACAACCTTCTGAATATCAGATACACACTATATTTGCAAGGTGAATTGCTATTATGACACTGCTTGTCTGATCATTTCCTTATGTGCACTGATGCTTTAACCTCTTGTAAAGCTCTATATCATATTGACTACTCTTTGCATACTTCTTCTCAGCTTCTATCAACTCTATATCTCATGCCATACTCAAATATAAAGGTGCATGTCTTATTTATATGCGCAAACAAAACTATTCACTAAGTCGACCTATAACTAATTATATACAACGCTTCCAAATGAATTGGCTCAAGCGTGTTTACATACAATGATATTAACATGTCTATAACATAAATACAATAGGTGCATAGCCTTTACAGAACAATATTATACACGCTAACCAAAATACTAACAGTCAGCTCCATGCTCTGCTCTGTTCTGCCACTTGTATGCACCCTAAAATGGTCGCCTAGACTTTGGGCCCCCATTTATCAATTTATCAAATCCCTGAATCAATATTTTCAAAAATCAACATTTTTCAATTATATCAATTTCCTTGATCAAATCCTATTTTATCATTTTTGATTATTTGCCTTGGGCTAACCATTTTAACCTAAGTCTTTATTTATTAAAAGGAATATTTCCTCCCCTTTTAATAAATAAAAAGCCCCCACTTTTCCTCTTATCCTAAGTTGCACAAATAAAGCATTATTCTTATTTTATAAAAAGGGAAAAAAACACTTTTTGTCTCATGTGGACACAAAAGTCAACCCTTATTTTCTCATTGGAGGATATTTGTGCACATGGATTGCTCTTCTTTGATGCTCCACCATTGATTAAGTCTTTTGCCTCTTAATCTCCATGGTCCATTCCTTTTCATTTCCTATAAAAGAAGAGCTCTCTTCCCCATTTTGGATATCATTCACTTTTATGCTAACTTTATGCTACAAGTTTTCTAGGTCATTTGGAGCTCTTTGAAGACTTTCTTGCATCCAAGTTTTGAAGACATTATTGTTGCATCTCATTTAGCTTGCTTTCATAGTTGCATAATCATGGCATTCTTAGTATAGACTTTCTTTATGCAATAGATTAATCTTCATCTAGTCTAATTAGGAAGGATTTGTAACACTTGTTCTTTCCTTTCATAGTTTAGTTGCATTGTACTTTCATTTTCATAGATTAGTTTACATCTTCATTCTTAGCTTACTTGTATTGCATTTCATTTGATTCTTGGAGATATTGGCACTCTTGCCCTTGTCTTCACTTGAATCTCTCATTGTGTGGTTGACTAGCAAGGTCATTAAGTTTATTAGCTCTAGCTGAGAGCAATTTTACAATCTTGCAACTCCATACATAGAGAGCTATGGATCAATTTTTGAGACCTCGTTCTTGAGTGTTCTTGATTGTAAGGATTCATAGAAGTGCACTACTTTTGTGTGTACACCACTCACTGTCTATGACACTTCAATTGGTTGTAACTTATTCATACTAACACATCTAACCATGCGTTCTTAATCATAGATTAATAACATATTCAAAATCTTATCTTCAAGGGCACATACCAAAACTCGATCATACACATGCACACTGATGCTCTATTCCTCAGGTGCTACACTGACTATCCTGTCTTCCATACTTAGCCATTTTCCTAATCTTCTAAGTTATGTGTTGACTCCAAAACTTCATATGACTTGGTTGCCATAATGACAATACTAAATCATAATCATATACAATAGTACAGTCAACTTGCCAAAAATCTCCCCCTTTATCATTAATGGCAACAAAGGAATATGGTAAGGTTACTAAATTGTATCTTACACAATTTTTTTTTAACATATAACCTTATCTTTATCTATACATCATATGCTCTATCTTATATCTCCCTTATACTATATACTCTACTCCCCTTTACATCATATACACTACTCCATATTTCTCTCATATTTCTCTACTCCCCCTTTGACATTAATGACAAAGGTGCTCAAAAATGGAACTTCAAGTACTTACACAATGAGTACATCCGGATATGCAATCTTCAAGTTTTGGATCTCTTGCTGCCAAAATGCCTTCAGTGTATCTACTGTCTGGAGATGGGCGCACAAAGCATAAGTCAGCTTCTCCATCTTCTCTAATTATGTATAGGGACCTTGATCATATCTCATAATAGTGGCATCAATCTCCTTGATATTTTGATTCAATACATCCAATGAGGGCGCAAGTGCATGTCTCAACTGTGTTTGCCTAGCCCTTATCGTAGTCATTTCTTGCTCTGCCTTCTCAATCTTATCCAATTGTCCTTGGTAGACATTATTGCACATATTTATATATGTGGAGGGATCTTCTACTATTTTCCTAACTGCTTCTATCATAGTTTCTGCTTCCTGAATCTTCTTGGAAAGATCTAATGTAAGTTTGTCTTTATCCATACAATCAACTATTATCTTTCTTCCCTTAGCTGCAATCTCCTTCAATATAGCTTGACCAGACTTTAGTGAATTAAGGTCAAGTGTGAAGTTTTCTATCAGCTCATTCAATCTTTTCTTAAGATATTTTTCTTCTGCAACCTTGGATGTTGATTCCTCAAGACTTGAGAAATTTTCTTTAAAACTTGATAGGATGGTGCTGACATCATCTACTGAATGAACACTTATCAATTTCTTGTTCTCAGACAACAGGCTATTTAGAATACTTACTGATTCAACAAATAATGGGTTCCTCATTACTTATTTCTCCTTGGCTTTCTCCATTGCTAGCATGTTGATCTTCATCAAGTCTTCTTCTCCCCATGAATCTAGACTTGTTGTGTCAGGGGTCAAACTTGACAACAATGACATTGAGGGCTTAGGGGTAAGGAGTGAACTTTGACTAAAATCCATTACCTTAGTCTTTACATTCACTATAATTTCAATAGAAGGCTCATCTACAAGTTCTTCTTCCTTCTCTTCTTCCTTCTCACATTCAGGTTCATCTTCTTTTTCTTCATCATGTCCAGTCAGGTCTTCAATCTGAACTTCTTCTTGTTGCTTAGGTGAGTTATCACTGCATAGAATTTATACTTCCTCAGTGCTCACAAATGATTCCTCAAAATTATCTAAATCTTTATCTGTGGCCGCCATTGATATCTCTACATCATCAATCATAATTGTGTCATCTTTTATTCCAGGTAAGGGCACATACTCCATTGCTTTAGTAGGCTCTATCACTGTGGGCACTGAATCTTGTGGACTTGTTATAGGTGCATTAGGGATCTTTGACTCCTTGGCTTGCTCAGAAGTAACTTGTGTTGTAGGCACAGTAGGAGGATACATGTTTCTATCCAAGAACACTTTCTCAAATGCTTTTTCAGTCTCCTTTGCTACCAATTCATAATCCTTGTTCATGATCTGTAGATTTCTCATCTTGGTTCTAAGGTGCGGCTTCACAAAATCCAATAACATTGTTTTCTCTTCAATTGAACATACATGGAGGCTTTCATCCAATATCTTATCCCTTATCCTATAGTCTTCTTCTATAGCATGTCTCTTCAAAAATGCTAAGATGTGCCATACACTATCCGGAATAATTGTCTTAAGTTCCAATATTGTCTTCTTGAACTTAATCATATGCTTGATTATCATGGAATGGATCTCTGATTTGTCAATCTCACTGTATTTGTCATAGAACTTAGCTATGTGATCAATTCTTCCTTCATCAACTATCCTAGTTTTCAACACTTTTAGATTTGGTCTAAATCCTACCACTTGAGTGGTCTTCCTTTGACTTCTGGTTGTCCTAGAGGATGGATGGCTTGCGCCAGTCTGCTTCTTCCTCTTAGGCATCCTGATATACTCAGGAGGTGGAGTGGACTCCAAATCAATTGTATTTATGGGCGTAGGGGTTTTTTCTTCCATCTTTACCTTCTTTGCCTTAGGGTCATTAAACTCCTCTATTTTCCCTTCTGAAGAGGGTGCGCTCTCAAGTTGCATTGCAATCTTGGCTTCCCTAGCTTTATCCAGGTCAGCTCAAGTGACACCATGAATCTTTAGTATCTCAGAGGTGATTTTAGATGCTTTCCTCTTGGTCACAGCACTGTACAAGACTGAATCTACCTATCTTATCTTCTCCTCATAAGTACCCCAACTTGGTTCTTTGGGATCCTTAGGATCTAACAGTAGGAATTGTGCATAAGCTTCTAAAATGTGTTCATCCACTTTATAACCAAGTGGATGGATCCACTTAGTCCTAGGCTCTACAACTTCCATGCAAGTGATATCTGTCTCAACCATGAAACATATGATATTTGTGTACTTCTCTACTATGCTCTTAGGTATCCTATACCTTCTTTGCATCTTTATTTTTAATGTCTTGATCTCCAATTTCATGTAATCATTCAAGGTGCTTTCAGATATTGCCTTTAATTAGATCAGTGGCGTTGTACGCAAACTCTTGTCAAGGTAAAGATCTGATACTTTACCAACAATATGGAAGTACATGTATATTATAAGTGACCCAAATCTAAACACTTTGCTCTTATCATGCTTGATAGCTCTAATATTGTCCATCAACTATGTGCACAAGATCTCACACAAGTTGAATTCACCATTTTCTTTCACAATTCTGATGGCTACTAAAATAGTGGCTGCAGACACACTATTCACCCTGTTTGCATGTTGAAACTTATAACCTAGTATCATTGCCATAAGCTTGATATCCTTCTCTTCAATCAACTCAATGGTCATCCCACGCTTATCACTCTGGGATTTACAAGCTTGTTCCACCAATTTCCTAACATCGTTACCAACAGGAAGAATGGCACCTGTCTTAGATAATCCTATCATCTCATAAATGAGATCTGAAGTGATGCGAACTGGAAATTCTACTATCCAAAATAGGTCATCATGAATTCTTCTTAATAGGATCTTAATCCATTCGGATTCATATAATTCATATGTTGTCACATACTCAATAATTGGGTGATTTTCAAGGTGTGCGAACTCATCCATGAATTTCTTGTTAGGTTTCATCATTGTATCTAAGTGCAACCCTATTCTATCCAATACTATTGGTTCCTTCTTGCAATAAATGTATGCACGTATGTCCTCTACATGCATAACTCCCATCAGAGTCCTAGAGAATGCTCCTTCTAGGTCATCTAGGACTGACTTGAAAGGATGCTTCTTAAAGATATATCTCTTCCTTTCAGCAATATTGAAAACAACTGGAGTGGCCATTACTTACTTGATTAATCACTAAAATAGATTTCCAAGGGTTTCTAAACCATCACCACCGAACTAGGGTTCCACAACAATCTTAACTTCATTTCACTGATGAAATCAACTGCAATCCTTCAACACAAATTGCTTTGATCTCCTGTGCTCTCCAAAGTCTCGAACTTGAATGCAAATATGTGAATAATGGATCTTCGGTGGTATTAATGCTTGCCACGTAAACACAAAATGCAATAGATAATATTGTTCTTCATCTCTATTATCAATTAGGTAGTGCACTCTTGCATACTGCATCACTTAGTATCCAAACTACTATAACCAAAGGCACATACTCTGAGGGTGAGTATACCAACCACGCAGGGGTCTATAGCTAATCTAGCTCCCCCTATGACCATGAGGGTCATTCATCTAGAAGTAGAGGGTGCATCCATTACAAATGCATCCAATACATAGTCATCAACATTATCCTTCTTTACTTCTATCCAAATCAAGATTGCATCTTCTGTAGCTTGCACAAACTTAACTTCTCCTGCTTCATCCAATATTGATCCTTGAGGCTTTTGAGGGCTTTCTTGTCTATGCGCTTTTGATCTGCAGAACTTTAAGATGTGTCCAACCTTGATACATGAGTGACAAATAACTGGAGGCCTTATATTCCTTGGTGCATTGATGTGAGTTACCAATTTGCATTGTTTAGCTGTATGACCATTATAATTACATATCTGACATGTAATATTCTGAGGACTGCTAATATTCTGTTGTGGATGACTTCTCTGATTTTGCTGAGTTTGATTTCTTTGATTTGATCTACAATTCATAGCTCTATGACCAAACTTATTGCATGAATAATAGTAACCATTGAAAGGTCTTACCTCTTCACTATCTCTTGTTGTGACCATGCTTGTTATAGGCATAACAAGTTTTGTTTACTGGCTTGCGCTCATCCTTAGATGGTTCAGTTTCAGCTTTAGTATGATTTCCAGTCATCTTATCTTCTGTAGATTCTTCTGATGCTTTCTTTCTTTCTCGCATATCATTGATTTGATTTTGTGCTTCATTAAATATAATACCAGAGGTATCTTCTTTAATCTTCTACTTCTTGATGTTCTCTAACTCCAAGATTTTCATGTTTTCTTGCCTCATTTCTTCATCCAATTACTTGTTTGCTTTGACTAGTTCTTCATAGGCTTCTTGATTGTTAAATAGCTTTTCATCCAAGTCTTCAATTTGATCTTTCAAATATGTGTTTTCCTCATTCATCTTTTTGACCATTTTCCCTAAATCACTTGTTGAATAATCTTTCAAATCTTTTCTTAGTTTCTTGATGAATACTTGTGCACCACTGACGTTCAATTTCAGTTCTTCAATTTCTTTTTCAGATCTATCAATATCTTCAAGAGAAGCTTCAAGATTATTCTTCAGATGTTTCACTTCTTTTGAACCCATGATCTCCTCAAGTGGTTAAAATTGTCTTCAAAGGAACAAAGCTCTGATACCAATTGTTAGGAATGGGAACACTGAGAGGGTGGGGGGGGGGGTGAATCAGTGTTCTATAATATTAATTTTTGATCTCTTGAAACTTAACTCTATTACTTAAATGTTGAACTGAATATTAAAGCAAGTCAAGTAAACAACCATAACACATAACACTAGATATGATTATGGGGAAACCTTGGCCAAAGGAAAAACCCCGGTGGGAATTAATACCCACTAATAATTGTACTTGTGTATTATGAACTTGTTAATGTTCCTTAGCCCTGTTAGGAGTTGTCATTACAATGCTTAAGTACAATGACCTTGTCAATATAGTCAATATCATACTGAATGATCTTCACATACTTCTTCTCATCTTCTATTAACTCTATATCTCATACCATACTCAAATACAAAGGTGCATGTCTTATTTATATGTGCAAACAAAACTATTCACTAAGTTGGCCTATAACTAATTACATACAATGCTTCCAAATGAATTGGCTCAAGCGTGTTTACATACAATGATATTAACATGTCTATAACATAAATACAATATGTGCATAGCCTCTACAAAACAATATTATACATGCTAACCAAAATACTAATAGTCGGCTCCATGCTTTGCTTTGTGTTGCCGCTCACTGTCTGTGACACTTCAACTGGCTGTAACTTCTTCATACTAACACATCTGATCATGTGTTCTTAACCATAGCTTAATAACATATTAAAAAGCTTATCTTCAAGGGTGCATAGAAAAACTCAGTCATACACATGTGCGTTGATGCTCCTGTTCCTCAGGTGCTACACATTGTCCTGTCTTCCATACTTAGCCATTTTCCTGATCTTCTAAGTTATGCGCTAACTCCAAAACTTCATATGACTTTGTTACCATAATGAAAACACTAAATCATAGTCATATACAACAATATAGTCAACTTGCCAACACAACATCCCTACACGTGACATTTCTAATCCCCTTTCCTATATATCCTTCATGCTATTATCCCACAACATATTGAGATACCTCGTCTTGAGACTTATAATGGTAAGGGTGATCTTGTGATTCATGTTAGGAATTTCCAAACTATATGTAGTGATTTTTCTCATGACTATAGGCTCATGGATAAGTTGTTCATGTTAGATAACTAAGATGGGGGTGAATCAACTATTTTCAATTATCCTACAGTCCCAAATTCCTCTCTGATGTATAATACCAACTTCAAACAAATAAACTAAACAACTCAGTAATAACTTGATTGTGCCTTACTGATTAATTAACTAACTGTTAGATAATGTAGACCAACTAATAGTTAACATATATCATTTTAACCAGTTATTGTAATGTGTAAAAAAAATATCAAAGCATCACAACCATACACATTTAACACTTTATTTTTAATGTGGAAACCCTGTTAAGGGAAAACCCCCTGGGATCGGTACCCAAAATATTTTAACTCTTCTAAAGTAAGCTTGATTAAGAACCAACCCTGTTAAAGGTTACAAAACACACTGTAAGGTGTGACCTTGTTAGAGGATTTATCACCAACAGTTCTCTGTGACCATACATTCACTTGGGTCAACAAGAAAAAAAAAACATTCATAGAATGTCATTTAAGAAATAAAAAGATGGGTCCCACTCAGCTAAGAGATTTTATCTTTAGTAATGGTTAGAAAGAATTAGTATATGACCCAATTCAAATGCAACTTCCTTTGCTCATTTTCAAATCTATGCTAAGCTCAATATCACTCTGGTCAACATAATCTATTTATTCTCCCTTTAACTCTGTTCTGCTCGGTTATCTCCTTTTGTTGCTCGATTTAGTTTGCAGAATCACTCGATTCTTACTTCAACCTATTGTTAGCAAGTTGAATATACTATTATGATTTAGTGTTGTCATTATGGAAACAAAGTCATATGAAGTTTTGGAGTCAGTGCATTACTTAGAAGATCAGGAAAATGGCTAAGTATGGAAGACTAGACAGTTAGCAGAGTACCAGATGAAAATAGAATCAACGCACATGCGTATGATTGAGTTATGGCATGTGCCATTGAAGATAAGCTTTTGAGTATGTAATCATGCTAAGTCTAAGAGTGCATGATCAGATGAGTCAGTATGATGAAGATACAACCAGATGAAGTGACACAGACAGTGAGCGATAGAACAGAGTATAGAGCCGACTGTTGGTAATTTGGTTAGCACTTATAATATTGTTTTGTAAAGGCTATGCGCCTATTGTATTTGGGTTATAGACATGTTAATATATTTGTATGTAAATACGCTTGAGCCAATTCATTTTCAAGCATTGTATGTAATAGGTTGAAGGCCGACCTAGTGAATAGTTTTGTTAGCGCATATAAATAAGACATGCGGCTTTGTAATTAGAAAAAGGATAAGATATAGAGTTGATAATAGCAGAGAAAAATTATGCAAAGAGAAGTTAGAATGTTGTAGATATTTACAAGAGGCTAAAACATTAGTGCACAAAAGGAACTGATCAGACAAGCAGTGTCACAACAACAATTCACCTTGCATATATAGTGTGTATCTGAGATCTAGAAGGTTGTAGTCTTCACCACTTGAGCAATGAGCTCTAGTATAGTGTGTCCCCACCCCTAATAGGGTTATTGTAAAAGAATCCTAACAGGGTCTGACCCTTGACCGGGTCACTGTACTAAAAGTATTGTAAAGATCAACTCCTAACAGGGTTGTAAGATCTTCTAACAGGGATCATAATACACTACTGCAGTTCTTAGTGGGTTTCAATTTCCACCAGGGTTTTTAACTATTTGGGTTTCCCCATAATCATATTTGGTGTCATGTGTTATGGTTGTTTATCTTACTTGCATTGATATTCATTTTAGTACTTAAGCAATTAAGTTAAGTTTCAAGATATTAGAAAAAGTAATAATATGTAGAACATTGATTCACCCCCCCTCTCAGTGTTCCCATTCCTAACAATTGGTATCAGAGATTTGGTCCTTCGAAGAAAATTTTAACCACTTGAGGAGATCATAGATATAGGAGAAGTGAAACATCTGAAGAAGAATCTTGAAGTAGCTCTTGAAGATCTTGACAGATCTGAAAAATAAATTGAAGAACTGAAAGATAAGGTTAGTAGTTCTCAAGTAATCATCAAGAAACTGAAAAAAGACTTGAAAGACTGTTCCACGAGTGATTTGGGAAAAATGGTTAAAAAACTAAATGAGGAAAACACATCTTTGAAGGATCAGATTGAAGAGTTGGATGAAAAGCTATTTAAAAATCAAGAAGATTATGAAGAACAGGTCAAAGAAAAAAAAATAGTTGGATGAAGAACTAAGGCAAGCAAACATGAAAATCTTGGAGCTAGAAAACATCAAGAAGAAAGTAGAATCAAAATTGACTGAAGCAAAGAATCATATTGACAAGTTTCACACAAGCAAGGATCTAATAGAGTCATAGTTGTATGCACAAAAGATTAAAGGAGATACCAGTGGTATTGGATTCAATGAAGCCCAAGTTCAGATTGATGATATGTGAGGAAGAATGAAAGCATCAAAAGGATCTACAGAAGCTAAGAAGACTAGAAATTAGACTGAAGCTGATGCAGAACAATCCAGAGATGAGCGCAAGCCAGTAAACAAATCATGTTATGCATGTAAAAAGCATGGTTACACAACAAGAGATTATAAAGAAGTAAGACCTTTCAATGGCTACTGTTATTCATGAAATAAGTTTGGTCATACAACTATGAATTGTAGATCAAGAAATCAAACTCAAAACAATCAAAGAAATCATCCTCAATAGGATGTTAGAAGTCCTTAGAATATTACATGTTAGATATGTAATTATAATGGTCACACAGCTAGACAGTGCAAAATGGCAGCCCACATGAATGTGCCAAGGAATATCAGGCCTCCAATTATTTGTTACTCATGTAACAAGGTTGGACACATCTCAAAGTTTTGCAGATCAAAAGTGCAAAGACAAGAAAACCCTAACAAGTCACAAAAGTCAATTCTGGATGAAGCAGGAGAAGTCAAGTTTGTGCAAACTACAGAAGATGCAAGCATGATTTGGAAGGAAGAAAAGAAAGATAATGTTGATGAAATAGTTGAGGATGCATCCACAATGGATGCACCTCCTATTTATGGTTAAATGATCGTCATGGTCATAGGGGGAGCTAGATTAGCTCTAGACCCCTGCATTGCTAGTATACTCACCATCAGAGTATGCACCTTTGAATATAACTATTTGGAGACTAGTTGATGCAGTATGCAAGAGCACACTACCTGATCAATAGCAGAAAGGAAGATTGGAATTCTCTGTGGGATTCTGTATTTACGCGACAAGCATTAATGATAGAAAGTTGTTTTTATAGTCACCAAAGTTCCTTTATCCACACATTTACATTCAAATTCAAGCCTTTGGAGAGAATTGGAGATCTAGCAATTAAGAGTTGAAGGATTACAGTTGGTTTATCAACAAAGAAGTTAGAAAGTTGGTTATGAAACCCTTGTTCAGGCACGATGGTTCAAAATTCATTTGGAAACCTATATAAGCATGATCAAGTAAGTTATGGCCACTCCTATTGTATTTGATGTTGCTGAAAGGAAAAGATATGTATTTAAGAAACATCCATTCAAGTCTACCCTAGATGATTTGGAATGAGCATTTTCTAGGACTCCTATGGGAGTAATGCACGTAGAGGACATACGCGCATATATTTATTGCAAGAAGGAACCTGTTAGAGTAGATAGGATTAGGTCACACCTAGAAACCATGATGAATCCAGACAAAACATTCATTGATGAGTTCACACACCTAGAAGACAACCCTATTATTGAGTATGCCACAACTTATGAGTTCTACGAATCTGAATGGATAAAGATTCTATTAAGCAGAATTCATGATGACCTATTCTAGATAGGTGAAGTCCCACTAAGAATTACTTCTGATCTCATTCATGAGATGACTGGATTACCCAAGATAGGCTCCATTCTTCTTGTAGGCAAGGATGTCAGGAAACTGGTTGAGCAGGCTTGCAAGTCTTACAGTGACAAGCGCAGAATGACAATTGAACCTATAGAAGAGAAATACATTAAACTAATGTCTATGATACTTGGATACAAGTTCCAACATGCTAACAAGGTCAATAGTGTGTCTGCAACCACTATTTTAGCAGCCATCATGATTGTGAAAGAAAATGGTGAATTCAACTTGTGTGAGATCTTGCACACATAGTTGATGGACAACATAAGGGCCATCAAGCATGACAAGAGAAATATATTCAGGTTTGGGTCACTGATAATCTATATGTACTTTCATATAGTTGGTAAACTATCAGATCTTTATCTAGATAAGACTGTTCCCACAATGCCTCAAATTTCATTCAAGGCATCATCTGAGAGTACTTTGAGAGATTTCATGGAATTAGAAATCAAGACATTCAGGATAAAGATGCATAGAAGGTATAGGATACCTGAGAGCATAGTTGAGAAATATAAGGATAGTATTTTCTTCATGGTGGAGATAGACATAACTTGTATGGAAGCAGTGGAGCCTAGAACTAAGTGGATCCATCCACTTGGTTATGAAGTGGAAGAATAGGTTTTGGAAGCATATGCACAATTCCTCCTATTAGCACCGAAGGATCCCAATGAACCAAGATGGGGTACCTATGAGGAAAAGACAAGACAAGTTGATGCAGTCCTAAATAGTGCTACGACCAAGAGGAAAGCTTCTAGAATCACTTTTGAAATACTAAAGATTCATGGTGCCACTCAAGCTAACCTAGATAAAGCTAGAGAAGCCAAGATAGGAATAGAAATTGAGAGCACACCCACTGGTAAAGTCAAAATAGAGAAGACTAATGACCCTAAGGAGAAGAAAGTAAAAATTGAGAAAAAGAATGATCCCAAGGAAAGAAGAGCAAAACTATTGATAGCACCCCAACGCCCACTCCTACTATTGATCGAGAATCCACACCACCTCCTGAGTATAGCATGATGCCTAAGAGGAAGAAGCAGATCGGTGCAAGCCATCTATCCTCTAGAACAACCAGAAGTCAAAGGAAAAACACTCAAGCACCTCATGAGGTAGGTTTCAGACTGAGTCTTCAAGTGTTAAAAACCAGGATAGTAGATGAAGGAAGAATTGATCAAATAGGAAAGTTCTATGATAAGTACAGTGAGATTCATAAATCAGAGATCCATGGTATGATAATAAAGCATATGATTAAGTTCAAGAAGATAGTCTTGGAACTTAAGATAGTTATTCCAGACAGTGTATGGAACATCTTAGAGTTTTTGAAGAGATGGGCTATTGAGGAAGACTTCAGAATAAGGGAAAAGATATTAGATGAAAGCCTCCCTATTTGTTCATTTGAAGAAAAATCATTTATATTGGATCTAGTGAAACCACACCTTAGAACCAAACTGAGAACCCTGCAGATCATGAATAAAGACTATGAGTTGGTAGCCAAGGAGACTTAAAAAAGCATTTTAAAAGGTGTTCTTGGATAGACACATGTATCCACCTACTGCACCTACAACTCAAGTGCCCTCTGAGCAAGCCAAGGAGACAGAGATCCCTAATGCACCTATAACAGGTCCATAGGATTCAACGCCCAAAGTGATAGTGGCCACTAATGCAATGGAATCTATGCCCATGCATGGAACAAAAGATGACACAATAATGATTGATAATGTGGAGATATCAATGGTGGCCACTGACAAAGACTTAGAAAAATTTGAGGAAGCCTTTGTGAGTATAGAAGAGGTAGAAATACTGTGCGGTGATAAGCAACAAGACGATGTGCTGATTAAGGATCTGACAGGATAGGAAGATGAAGAGAAGGAAGAAGAAAAGGAGAAACAGGATAAAGATAAAAAAGATGAACCTATAGTTATACCCACTATTGTAAATCCAGTGATTATAAAGATTGAGGTAATGGATGTTAGTCAAAGTTCACTCCTTACCCCTAAGCCATCATTGTTGTCAAGTTTGACCCCTGATACAACTAGTCTAGACTCTTAGGGAGAAGAAGACTTGATCAAAATCAGTGTACTAGCAATGGAGAAGGCAAAGGAAAAATAGGTAATGAGAAATCCTCTATTTGTAGAATCAGTCAACATCCTAAATAGTCTACTGCCTAATGACAAAATGGTACCAAGTGTACATTTAGTGGATGATGTAAGCACTATTTTAACAAGCTTCAAAGCAAATTTCTCTAGCCTTGAAGAATCAGCATCTAAAGTTGCAGAGGAACAATATCTGAAGAAAAGATTGAATGAACTAACAACAAACTTCACACTTGACCTTAACTCTTTAAAAGTTGGTCAAGCCTTGTTGAAGGAGATAGCAACTAAAGGAAGAAAAATCATAGTAGATTGTATGAACCAAGACAAATTGACTGCATACCTTTATAAGAAAATTTAGGAAGCATAAGCTATGATAGATGTAGTAAGGAAATCAGTGGAAGATCCCTCCACAGATGTAAATATGTGTAACAATGTTTACCAAGGACAAGTGGATAAGATAGAGAAGGTAGAAAAAGAAATGTCTAAGATAAGGGCAAGGCAAACTCAGCTAAGAAATGCTCTTGCGCCCTCATTGGATGTGTTAAATTAGAATATCAAGGAGATTGATGCCACAATGGTGACATATGATCAAGGTCCAAGTTCAGATTTGGAAAAGATGGAGAAGTTGACCTATGCCTTGTGTGCCCACCTTCATACTGTAGATGCACTAACAACATTTTGGCAGCAAGAGATCCAAAACTTGAAGATTGCATATCCGGATGTACTCACTGTGTAAGTACTTGTAGATACACCTTTTTGAGCACCTTTGTCATTAATGTCAAAGAGGGAGTATAGTATATATTAGAAGGAACAATATGGATCTAAGTATATGTTGTACAAGAGATATATGTTAGAAAGTTTTTTTTTTGTAAGATACAGTTAGTAACTTTGCCATATTCCTTTGTTGCCATTAATGAAAAAGGGGGAGATTGTTGGAAAGTTGACTATACTATTATGATTTAGTATTGTCATTATGGCAACAAAGTCATATGAAGTTTTGGAGTCAGCGCATTACTTAGAAGATTAGGAAAATGGCTAAGTATGGAAGACTGGATAGTTAGCAGAGTACCAAATGAACAGAGCATCATCGCACGTGCGTATGATCGAGTTATGGCATGTGCCCTTGAAGATAAGCTTCTGATTATGTAATCATGCTAAGTCTAAGAGTTCATGATCAGATGAGTCAGCATGATGAAGTGACATAGACAGTGAGCGGTAGAACATAACAGAGTATAGAGCTGACTATTGGTAATTTGGTTAGCACTTATAATGTTGTTTTGTATAGGCTATGTGCCTATTGTATTTAGGTTATAGAAATGTTAATATCTTTGTATGTAAACATGCTTGAGCCAATTCATTTGGAAGCTTTGTATGTAATAGGTTGAAGGCCGACCTAGTGAATAGTTTTGTTAGCGCATATAAATAAGACACACGCCTTTGTAATTAGAAAAGGATAAGATATAGAGTTGATAGAAGCAGAGAAGAAGTATGCGAAGAGAAGTTAGAATGTTGTAGAGCTTTAAAAGAGGCTAAAGCATCAACGCACAAAAGGAACTGATCAGACAAGCAGTGTCACAACAACAGTTCACCTTGCAGATATAGTGTGTATCTGAGATCCAGAAGGTTGTAGCCTTCACCACTTGAGCAGTGAGCTCTAGGATAGTGTGTGCCCACCCCTAACAAGGTTATTGTAAAAGACTCCTAATAGGGTCTAACCCTTGACCAGGTCACTGTACTAAAAGCATTGTAAAGATCAACTCCTAACAAGGTTGTAAGATCTTCTAACAGGGATCATAATACACTAGTGCAATTCTTAGTGGGTGTCAATTCCCACCAGGGTTTTTACCTATTTGGGTTTCCCTGTAATCATATTTGGTGTCATGGGTTATGGTTGTTTATCTTGCTTGCATTGATATTCATTTCAGTACTTAAACAATTAAGTTAAGTTTCAAGATATCAGAAAAAGTAATAATATATAGAACACTGATTCACCCCCCCTCTTAGTGTTCCCATTCCTAACACCTATCTGACTAGCTTCACATGTATGCACCAGCAATTTGCATATAGATGCAATCCTCCCTCTCCTGCATATTTTACTTAGATTTTTTGTCTCCTTAAATAGACATGATAAACCATTTTCATTTCAGCCATATCTTTTGCCTCTTAATCTCTATCATTGGTTTTGCCTCTTTAACTTTCCTTTGAACTTGTGCCTTAAAACATTTTCAATCTTCATCATTTGATCATCCTTGAATTTTTCCAGTCGTAGATCTTCATAACAAAATTTATCTTTATCCTTGGAATCTCCCAGATTCTTCCATCTCATCATCACATGTCAGAAATCACACGTTCCTCCTTATTTCTCCTGGTTGGTCAATACCATGATATGTCAGTTTCTTCCTGCTTGGTTAATACTGTACTCGGTATACACTACATCTACTCGATGTACACTAAGTTCTTCATATACTGACCAAAGTAACTTGTACATTCTTGATCTTCAACAATTAACAGAATCATGCAAGCCAATCAAATCACTATCATACTTTCATAGACTCATCAATAAGTTTCCTAATGAATACCTTATTCATAACTTACTCATACATCTCATCTTCATGCTAATATCTCTTTTCCTTAACCAACATCACCTCCTTCAGATGTTTGCAACTATCATGATAAGTAAAGTCAAAGCTAGTTGACACCAATGAAAATATAACAACTAATATATTAATGTCTCACATATACCTTAGTAGCTCGGTGAACATCATCACATTATGTTCTTCAAGTAGTCTATTAGTTGTAGTTCCATAGTTCACACATAATTTTAGAGATAAATATTTGCAATGGTGTTTCTCTTTACCTCCTTATTATATTAATTCCTTTCAAATGCTCGCTAATACTTTCATTCAAAAATTTCAAAATAATATTGGTCCTCAGATTTCTTTGACAGATTTAATGTATTATAAGAAAAATGTTAAAGAAAAAGTTAGTGACTTTATTGGTAGATTCAAACACTTGTATGCTCAAATTTATTATCATGTGCCTGAACATGATATTCAATGTATTTTTAGTTGTAATTTGCAAAAACACATTAGAGATAAGATTCTCCTTACTGAGTATACTTCCTTTTCACACCTTTGCGCAGTGCTTCACCATTATAAGTTACAAGTGAGCCAACTTGAGAGCTCTACTCTAATGGCTCCTATTATTGTTGATAAGAGTGATGCCACCATTCATAAAAAAATTCTCTAAGCCTAACAACTACATCAACATTCACAAGTCAACCAACACAGTTGATGATCATGTGGCTACTACATCCAAAGGTGCAGCTACTTTTTCTTCTATATATCATCCTAATCATAAGTACACTCCTTAATTTGAATCTTTACCTATGGTGATGATGAATTTGATTCATGCTAACATTCTTAAACTTCCTCCTATCCATCATATTGACACTAGTAAACCAATGGCTAGTCATTTGATCAAAATGCTTTTTGTCAATACCATCATCAACCTGGTCATGATACTCAAAAGCGTTATGCTTTGAATAATGCTATCCAAGATCTTATTGATTCCAATGCTATATATGTTTATGCTGAGGTTAATAGTATGAATAAATATGTAGCACCTCCTAATTAGAATTTGTAAATTTATACCAACCCCTTACCTTCACATTCAAAAAATGTCATTAATCAACCTTCTTCTCTTGTTACTAATGTTAGTTGTGATGACAAGGTAGAAGAAGCTAATCATGTGGTTAATCATGTTGAGTCTCAACCTCAACCTTCTATTTTACCTTCACAAAAACTAAAATCTTCACCTTATATCACCTTTGATCATTTTGAAATGTTTAAAGCACCTAATGATCCTCTTTACATTACTGCTAGGGTTGCTCATATCCCTTCTTATAGTGGTTTGATTGATCCCTTTCCCTTTATGAATGTTATCATTGAAGAACATATTTTTAATAAAGGATTTCATAAGGATACCTATGATATATCCAGTATTTGGATTCAATCTTGTAATGGTTTTCTTTATCGTCCTCAAGGTTCTATCAATCTTCCTATGACCCTTTTCGGTAAGGTTGTTGATACTACCTTTGTTGTCATTCCTACTTCCATGCAAGTTGTAGCCTCTCCTATTCATAAGTGCATAAAATTTCCTCACAAAGGATAAGTTATCACCATTAATTATTTTATTTATAAACCCTTGCATCCTCAAGATTATGCTGAGATAGATTTCTTTTGGCCATCTCTCCCTCAAAAACTGCCTAACCATCCTTATCATCTTTATCGATCCTATCAATAATACAAGACAGAAAAGATTATTGGGATTAGCCTTCCTAAGGTTAATAATTCTACAACTATTTTACCTACCCAACCTATTCCTCTACCTGTAGCCATTCCCTCCTTAAAACCTATGATTGTTGAATCTAATCCTTCAATTTTATCTCATAAAACCATTCATAATCAACATGCTCATCAGCGTCGCAAGAACTGTCAAGCTAAGGCTAAGGCCCACACTCTTGCATCTCAAACTGCTTCTTCATCTCAACTTTTTCTTTCCTTCGATCAACCCATGCATGACCCTTTAAAGGAACTTAATCAAAATAAAAATATACAAATGGATAAACATGATGATTTTGTTTGTATTTTAGATTCTATTAATCTTGATATGGGAGATACTCTTGATGATGATGATTCTAATGTACATGTGATGATAAATATGAAAATATTGATATGTATTATGATTTTCCTAACATGCTATCTATGTAGCTAACACTCACTCTTAGTGAAGAGCACAAAGACTCCCACCAAAGTCCTTGCTTGGATCTGGTAGTGGTTCCTACTGTGTTGGATGTTGTTCCTATTGTGAGTTGCTCACCTTTCCCTAATATTTTAGACCGAGATGGGGAGGGCACATGACACGCTTGAAGTGGACTTCTCTAGTATGGTAGTCTTTATGTGTTCGTGTTGTGTTTTTCCCCTGTGTTGTGCTCTATGTTTTATGTTTTGTCTAGCTCACTTTTAGAAGATTCTTGTTGCTCTATTGGCACAAGATAATAAAGTAATGGAACATTTCATGCATCTTCTTCTATTTGTTGTTACATGTTATGTTGTTTATGTGCTATTTTTCATATATGTGCCCTTGTGTAGTCTACTTGGATGCTTGCGACATAGTAGCACCGATTCTTTTTGATCTATGTGTTGTTGGCCCAAAAAGACTCTTTTTTGTACATCTTGTGTGCTTTTCCATTGATTGTGCTTTAGTTCTACTTCCTTTGGGGAATGATGACATTTCATACTTGATATAATATTACATATTATCATATGATCAATAATGACCCCAAAGTTAGTGGATCCATTTGTTTTCCCTCTTTTATCATGTGTTTATTTCCCTTGAAGTGTTCTCTCTTAGGGGCATTTCATAGTGGAAACATTTCTTCATGAATGCATGTATGCTTTCATTAAATATATTGCTCCCGTTACGGTGTTTTCAATCACTTTAACATGAGGGCATACACTCTGCTCAATTTTGCACACACACACGTTAACGATTTAGTTTCCTCTATTGAACTACAGATGATTCATGGGGGCTTGGCCTTTATTCTTTTGGATCTCTCTTTGGACTACTGACAGTTAGGGAGGCCTGATCCATGCTTTTTTATCCCTCTTTGGATTACTAACAGTCTGGGAGGCCCAATCATTATTTGATCCTTCTTTGGACTATTGATAGTCTAGGAAGCTTGATTGTCTTTCTGATAACTTAAGGACACACATATCCTTATGCCTAGGTCATTTTTTATTCTTCTTCTTGGTACATGGAGTTCCCTTGAGGATGAACCCTTTTGATGAGTTGACTAGCATTCCACACACACTTGCTAGACCATTCAATTCATCTTCAATGGGTTGACTAGTATGCCACACACACTTGCTAGACCATTCAACGTCATCTCTTGTTGCACCCCCTTTATTTTTCCCGTATAATTCACAATAAGGAACACAAACCTTATTGGGGGAGTTGGATACACTTTCTTGTTAGTGAAATATCTCTTATTTTGGCTCTAGATATGATGAAGACTTGATTATATTGGGGGTTTGATGGTTTCTTCATCTCCTTAGTCATGATAAGATCATCTCTTTCTTTTTTATCTACTTTACCATGAGTTTGAGACAACTCATACTCATGCTAAAGTGGGGTCTAAATGCACCATTTTAAAATGGAAGCACTCATTATTTAAGACCTTTTATCTCTCATCCTTTACCAACTTTATGAACCATGGATGGATTCATGCTCTATCCCCCTTTTCTCCCATTATGTCCCATATCTTCCATTTTCAACTGTGCAGTCTCCAAGACCTCAAGGATGGCTCCCTGTGGGCCAACCCTAGAACAGGTCGACCTATTCTAGAATAGGTCAACATGTTCCAAAATAGGTCAACCTATTCCTCGAGGATTTCAAATCTCGAGGTCAGTGTTGTCTTGGGGAATTAAATTGTAAAATCATGTGATCTCATCAGCTTGCTTTATTTTCATGCTCGAAAACTAGTATAAAAGGAATCCTATAAACCTCATTTTAACAATCCATGATTATCCATTAACATTAATGAACATCCATTTGATATCCATTAGAGATCCATTATCATCCAACAATCACACGAACAAGTTACATACAAGCATTACAAAATTCTTATTGATAAGGGTTTCTACAAGTAAGGTGAATACTTACATTTGTCTTGTTTCCTTTACATATTTACATTTCAAGTTCAAGGTTGATTCCTCAATCTATGGCTTAACCAACACCCAAAACAAGCTTTTTTATGTGCAGGAATAGGATATCAAAATTACAACCACATATCTGGAAACTATTTACCGAAACATTTTTGAAGAAGTTAGGTCGACTTTGCTACAGTGTCCTGAGAACATGGTGACTTCATGGAAAAGTGTCTGGAACATGTTGCCCCAAATCAACCTATTCTCGAAGGTTTGAGAAAAATAACATTTTCTAGGTTTTCTGTTGTGATCGCGAATCCACAATTAGAAGTTCTGTCACAGATTCAGATTTGCAATTTTCAGAGCAAAAAGGCATATTACTCTACACATTTCAAAGTAATTAATCTATCACTCATTTCACTTATTAGTCTATACCTATTTTCATATCTTAATTGAGTTGATTGCATACACTTAGCATCTAAATCTTCTTACTTTTCTCATTAAATCAATTGGTTCAATTTCACATTTGCATTCACACATCTTTAATCAAATCCTACATTGCATGAAAGAGGACTTACTTGCATACTTTCTTGATATAATTTGTGTTTGGCATTGACATCCCTTCATCTTCTTTGGTTTTTCTAATCTAACTTGGGTTATATTGAGAGTTATGTTTGGGAGCCTCTCTTTCTCTTGTATTTTGAGTGTTAGTGTTGGAATGGTTAATTAATGAACTCATCTCACATAGTTTATATTGTTAGATTAATTAGTATCCATTTCACACCTAAACATATATTACAATATTACATATTATTACATATTATTACATATTATAATATATAATAAATATATTATATAATATATTATAATAATAATCTATTTATTCATTAATCATATCTAATTTTAAATATTTCTAATATGGACCATGAATAAAAAGGAACATGACTACTTAAATCCACATCCTCCATAGCCCCAATTTTATTTTATTTTATTTTCTTACCCCATATAGGGCAACTAAAAAAAAGATATAGGTTTACTTCCTTCACATTAAAAACAACGCAATAAAGGATTGTAATGGCCAACATAGATGTCCCAAGGTAAGTAGTAGCATGGGATAGATCATAACAATCCATCGATGCCACATCTAAGGTTATTATATTATTATTAGGAGTGTGTACAGTCACATGGTATGGTACAATTAACAATATATCACTTGCCTCCACCAAACAAGGTGTTGCATAGAGAGTATTTTGGCAACAAGCATTGTAAAAACTAGTGATTCAAAATGGTTTGACAATATCTAGAAATTATTTCCATCTATGATTTAGTTGTTTCACAACATGAGATGGGTTTGTTGGCATTTTGTGGACTGAAAAGTCCACTATAAAGCTTATCGACTAATTAGAAGGTATTTATTTAGTTGCTAAATATACTTTTGAAATTTTATGTTTTAATTGTAAATTTACAATGAAGTATTATATTTTCAAAGAAATCATGAAATTGTTAAAAATAATTAAAATCTATTAAAATATCAATCATTAATTATTAGCTCCTCAAAGACAATACTTATATTGAATTCAAAATTTTAAACAATTTGACCAATCATTGCATAGAATTAAAACATTTGAGCAAAATTCGTATACTTATATTTACTTCTCTATTTTAAAGAATTGTAAAATACCATTTATTTGTCTTTATATTGGTCCATATTAAAAACATTAAGGGGCAAACATCAATTAAAATGGTATGTCTAAACGCATTTAATCTATCCAATCAAATTCCTAATCTTTATACGATTTGAAAAAAGTAGTGATTACAAACAAATTAGTAAGTAAGCCATTCTTTATGGTCATAACTTGATTCTTTTGAAGATTTTACTTAGAAGTCCTTAAGTCTTTGATAGCTTAGATTGCTTTGCAAAATAATGTAAGTTAGGTTTATTCTTTAGCAACACTAATTAAATCTTCAAACTAACACAAATAATCACACTATTGGCAGAACTTGATGCAATGCATCTCTTATTTTATATAATCTATAAAACCATACAATCATAAAAGATTCATAATATTGATTCAAAAATTAAATATTTTATTTTATAAAATCATAGTCTTAATAATTTTTTAATTGAAAATGTTAGTGTTTTTTTAAGATGTTATGTAAAGTTATAAAATTTGATGGGTTGTGGAATTTTCTCTTAAATTTTATCATGTTTTAAAAAATTTATATTTTAATAGTATAATATGAATTTGTTAGAGTTTTAGGTGACTCTACAACACCCCCAAGATCAAATGAAAGACCAAGATAACTTCCACAAGAGAATGACAAGACAATTGCATTAAGATGCAAGAATGATATTATTGACAATGGACAAAATGAAAATGTACATAATAGGCATGCTTATATGAGCAAGGCAATAAGAAACAATGATAAGGAGAAGATAAGTTATCACCCACACAAGGTGGAATCATATGTCCACCAAAGGTGGATAATGCTCCATTATGCAATAAAGTATGTGCAACATGTGGAGGATGATAATGTGATACATGTACTAAAGGTGGATTTCACACATTAAGTGAAATGTGATAATAACTATCACCACCTAAAGTGGAATTTTTCTACATCATGTGCAAATATAGGTGCAAAGTTCTCCTAGGTGTCTCATATGTAAACTACTATGAAATGCATTATTGCTCAAGTAAAGTGTAATTAGTGAATATTTAATTACACCAACACCCCCCCTTAAGTGCAACTTAGCAGAATGTGTAATACCTCTCCCATAGTTTGCTTTTAGTTTATATGGGAAAACTCTTTTAGGCCACTCTTCATGTTGATTAACCGCATATGATGATGTTATTTATATTCATGGTTTTACTTACCCCATACTTGTATGTGTTTGGTAAGTGTGCATGTTTTACTTTTTTGTTTTACATGCTTGATGTGGTTGAGGGACAAAGTCGTAGTTACTTGTTTGCGAGATCCACAGGATCGACCGATCCCCACCATTGTCAGTTATATATTTATACACATATGTACATTCTCATCTTTTATGCAAGATTTAAGGTACTATGCATCAACTTCCTGAATTACCAAGATGAGTGTGTCCTATTGCAATATCTCAATGGTAAGAGAGGGGAGATAACAAACAAGTCCTAATCCTAACCTAAGTAATTTATCATCTTGAAATAGTGGACACATATCTTATTTATTACCCTCTAAATTCATCAAGGTGACATGAATTCATAAATCCTTCCCCTGTGTTTGATTTAGTATTTTTTATGTAGTCAAGTTTTTCTGGTTTGCATGCCTCTAGGTTTGATGTGATTTTTATGTTAAAATAGATAAAGGATTTAATTAAAGTTAATTCTGTGATTGATTACTTATATCTTATAAAATATTGGAATGTTAAAATATAAGGTTTTTTAATTAATGAGAATTTATTAAAAAGAATTAATTAAAAAGTCTAGTTATGGAAAGAGAAGATTTAATTAAATACTAAGTCTACATTGGAATTTAAATGTATAATTAAAATATAAAGAATATTTATTAAATTAAATATGCTAGGAATTTTAATTTAATTAAAAAATGATTGATATCTAAATGCAAAAAGGAGTTAAGTAATTTTTATGTTGAGTAGCATAATTAGAAAACACTTTATTAAGAAATTAGAACTTTAACTTTTAAAATTCAAGTTGAATGAATTGATAAAAACAAGAAATATTAATTAAATAAATTATTTTTACTCAATTTAAGGTTGAGTTCCTTTTTTTTATTTTGCACGAGTTTTGGAAAACTCTAGGTTGTTTAGTTTTCCTTTATTAGGAGTATTTTGGTCATTATTCTTTACACATAGGTTTACATATTTTCATTCAGACTTTGAATTAAAAGAAATTATGAAGTCTTGGATTTTTAAGGGTTTTTGGATTGTTTTTGTTGACTTCTGTCAATTGGTAGATTAAGGTAGGGTTTGAAACCCTCGTAGATCTGATTTTCTTTTAAAAGATTGTTTACTTTGTGCCTACCAGATTTTGTTAATGGTAGTTTTGTTATTTTTCTTTTGTACAAAAATTTATTTTGAAAGCTTTTTGGTTGAAGAAATCTTGTGATTGTGAAATTGTGAATACTTGGTATTTTTGTTAGAAAAATATTGAGGAAAAGCCTTGTAATAAATTAGTTAGGGTTTGTTTGTATTTGTTGTTGAAACCCTAGGAAGTAAATCAAATTAAAATAGATATATAATATTGTTAATATGATTTAGAACAATAGAGAGGGGGGTGAATCAGTTGTTCTCAGGTCCAGATGTATAAATAAACTTTCAAACTCTTCAACAACTTAGATATAACAACCAATAGCTACTCGGTCATTACAGAATGCATATCAGAAACATATAACAGTGCAGTCCATTATCCAATAGTCTTTAACTTGCAAAACACATAAATGTTTAAACCAAAACATTCACACAAGCATTAACACTAAGATTTATAGTGGAAACCCAATTTGGGAAAAACCACTTTGTAACATGCTACTGATATTTTCACTCTTATGAAGTGAGCTTTGTGAAAAGCCAACCATGTCAAAGGTTTACAAACACACTGCTAGGTGTGACCCGGTTAAAGGATTTCAACCACCCTGTTAGGAGTGTGCCTTGTTAAAGGACTTAAGTACATTCCATTAGAATGCAACCTTGATTAAAGGATTTATACAATGACCCTTAGGTCAACCTTGATTAAAGGATTTAAACTGATACAATGGTTAGAAAGTAACAATAGTGTTTGATCTGAAAACATACAACTCACTTTGCAAATAACAGATCCAATTCTTACATATATATGCTGGCTTACTAACTGTGATCCATTTCCATCTCCATCATTGATTTTCTTAGAAATCCCTTCAAGCAATCACAACTCCTTCTCCTTTAGCCTTTTCTATTTATTCAGTCAATAACAACAACTCTAGCATCTTGATTCAACTTCACACTTAGGTTTCCTTAATACCTCTTCGATAGGTCGATCTAACTTTTGCCGCTTAATCTCCTCCAAAGATCTTAGGGTTAGGTCAGATTCATCGAATCCTTCCAACATTATGTTCTTCATCCATCCTTCTAGAACATCTCAAATCTCTTTATGGAATAACAATAAAATGGTTTACAGTGCGTTAAATGCTTCCATACATTTAATAAATAAAGTCAACATGATTTACATAATCCAAGAATTCAACTATGTTGGCTAGGAATTTGAATTCTTCCTCAAATGTAAATTACTAATGCTTGGTCAATACTGTGTTCAACTCCTCGGTCATCACTGGGTAGCCTGGTCACCACTGAAACTATTTCCTTGGCTAAGACTGTCTTTCTCGATAATAAACTGATGTTCAGTCAACACTAAATTTACTCGACATATACTGGCTCGGTTGACACTAACATTACTCGGCTTAAAACTAGATTTCTTCACTTTTGCTCGGTTAAGCCTACTTGTTTAGTCTTACTTCTTACTTAGATAAGCAATACATTATCTTATCATTGTGCCACATAATCAAGTACCCATTGAAGTATCAAGATAACTCAACCTTTTTTTAAGTGCTATTGTTATCACCTCTGCCCTAATCCTTCTCAACAATCAAATAGATATAGTACTTTCTCAGATAGCAACAATCTTACTAGTTAATGTTTGACATCAATGACAATACAAAAATTGCTTCAATTGCAATTTCCAACAATCTCCCTCTTTGACATTGATGGCAACACCATATGAATAACACATGATTCACCAACCAATCCAAAACTTGTCTGTTCATCAAAAATATTTATAATATCCTTAGCTTCATTCTAATTCTGAATCTCTTAGCCTTGCTTGCATGATCGTCCACATAGTAACTTCCACTAAATCTCTTCTGTGTTCCTTTCCTCTGAATCTCTCCCTCTTACTTGATCTTCCATGAAATCTTACCATGTGTTTTCATCTTATTCATCTCCCTCTTTGACAATAATGCCAAAGCAGCAACTAAAACATGCATCTTTCAGATGTAGATGTCATCTTGTCAGTTCAGTAACAATATTTCTCCCTCTGTCATCTTTTCTTATGACTGATTATCAGCTTTGCTGTACTTTTTACAAATCTAGGCTGCTCCTAAAGTGTTACCTTTTTCTGCATCAATTTGTCAGATACTCTTTGCATCACATTTAATGCAGTGCTCCTAGCTTGACTAGGTAGCCTCAGTGAGGGGAAGAAATCCTAATTTTCCTCTTAGATATTCATGAGCTTCTTTAGGTAAGGCTTTAGTGAATATGTGTGCTAGGTCTTTTGTGTAGGATTTGAGCAATACAAATCCACAAAACTCGAAGATCACCTGCATACAAAAACCTGTTACAAGGAAGTAGAGACAAGAAGAGGGCAAGGGTTTGACTAAAAAATATGAAGAAGAAAATATCCTCAAATTATGAATGAATAAAATATACAATGGATCATCCTTATAAAGGAGATCGAAAGCCTTGAAAGGCAAACCCTAGTGCATGTAATAATTAGTTAAATTATTACAAGACTAATGCATGCAAGTTTATATTTAAAACAACTAGTGCATGAGTTTAAAACAACTCGTGCATATGTGTTTAAATATAAACAACTAAAGCAAAAGAGTTGACATCTTAAGAAGGGAGTAAAGTTAATTAACATAATTAATAATTTACTCTAACACCCCCCCTTAAGATGAGCAACAATGCAACTACAAACAATGCAAAAAGAAAGCAAAGGAAACTATAATGCTGAAAGTATAAAAATGGGTCCTGGCAACATGGCTTGATGAGGTACCCAAGTACAAAAGAGAGTCCCTATAAAGTGGAGAAATAGAGAAAACCACATGGGAAAAACTCTACTCCAAAAAGAGACAAAGGCTAGTCTGAAGGACTAAAGAAGCCTCCAAAACTAGGGTGTTCCAAAAAATAGGAACAAAAAATGAACATGTAGAACATCACTAAAGCAAGAAGATGCAAACTCTGTCAAGAAGTAACTGCTGATCTAAAGATCCTCCACTGAAATAGAGCATGACCAGGTAGAGAAGACTATAATCTATATGAGTGCCCCCAAATGACACTACTCAAATCAGGAGGCAAACAAAGGCAAACACCTAAACTTGAAGATACAGATGGCATAAACACCAAAAGTCTGAAGAGCTAATCAATCAAAGCTAGAAGAGTGCATCCAAAAATAGAAAAGAAAGAGTGTCTATATGGTAAATGATCCATCTCACCGAAATGCATAGGTACCCAACCACTACATCCACCTAGTACATAGGAACAAATACTGAATACATAGCTCACACTATCAAACCAAAGAAGTAGAAGAATGATCAATAGAAACCCCCCATAATGTTGACAAGAGAGAGGTGACAAGTACACTGAAAAGAGTGCCAATAAGAACTACATCATGAAGAACTAGGAACATCGAAGCTGCATAGAAAGCACAAGCACAAATAAAGACACCCTAAGGCTAATGTCATGGAAGGAACACTCACTTGACAAAGGTAGATGACAAACAAAGGCAAACATCAAACCCCTCCATGACACTTTATAGTAGAGTGCGGGTACAAATAGCACAAACATGTTCAAGATTCCAAGCATGCAAGAAAATGACACTTTATCTCAATGCATGTGCATAAAAGAATGCTACAAAAGTGAAGTATACACTACTTAAATAAGAGAGAAGGCTACTGAAACAAAAGAACAACCTAAGAAGAGTCATCCCCTAAAGGGAAGAGATCCTAGGACCTGTAACATCCAAGATATCCACCAGAGTGCATAAATGCAAAAAATTGAATAAAATATACCTAGAATAGAATATGGAAAAAAGACTCATAGAAAAAGAAATATCTCAGAACAAGCTTTCCAATGATATCTCGCTTTCCCAAAACAGAGTCCGGATGCGCAATATAGAGCTTCTAGAGTGCAAAACTGAATATTTGGCTTTGACAGTAAAAAAACACTATCAAAAAATAAAATTAGAAATTCAAATCTTTAGATCTAGATAGAGCTTGGAACTAGCTTTTCGACGATATCTCATTTGCCCAATTTCGACACCGTATGCTCAAGATATGAACAAAATACCAATTGGTGCGCGAGAGGGCCCAAAAATGGTGCAAATGATGATGATGCATGCTGATGTCATCAAATGACGGGCTTAAATTTGACGGCCAAATGGCCGTCACCGCCCAAAATGAATTAGTTTTTTTTTGCAAAATCACATTGCACCTCAAGATTTGTGCCAGGCCTTTTCAATTTTTTTGCCTCGATTTATGTGCCAATTTTTTTATCTTACTTTTTTTTGTGGCAAATAGCAAATTTTTACATCATTTTGCATGTCATTCAGTACAAATTTTGCCTTGGGAAGTGTGTAGATCTGTACAATTTCTACCTCGTGAAGCATGTCAAGATTATGGTACCCAAAAAAGCCCCAAAATGCAAAGTTGTCCAAATTGGACGTGCCTTATATCGAAATAGGGGTTTTTGGGTGCTGCGAGCTCAACAATGAGGTCTGTTTTAGCTCAAAGTGCCAAAATTTAGAGATCCCCTAATTTCAATAAAAAATTAAAAAAAGGCCCTAATCTGAATCGTTCAAACGCGAACAAGCTATAGGAGATTAGGCTCTGATACCATGTAGGATTTGAGCAATACAAATCCACAAAATCTGAAGATCACCTGCATACAAAAACCTGTTACAAGGAAGTAGAGACAAGAAGGCAAGGGTTTGACTAAAAAATATGAAGAAGAAAATATCCTCAAATTATGAATAAATAAAATATACAATGGATCATCCTTATAAAGGAGATAGAAAGCCTTGAAAGGCAAACCCTAGTGCATGTAATAATTAGTTAAATTATTACAAGACTAATGCATGCAAGTTTATATTTAAAACAACTAGTGCATGAGTTTAAAACAACTCGTGCATGTGTGTTTAAATATAAACAACTAGAGCAAAAGAGTTGACATCTTAAGAAGGGAGTAAAGTTAATTAACATAATTAATACTTTACTCTAACACTTTGTATTCACATATTCCATTCTGACCTCTTTATCCTATACCAATTCCCTCAAGTAATGATACTTGATGGCGATATGTTTGGTCTTTGTGTGCATCACTGGATTTTTAGATATGTTGATAGCACTTGTGTTGTCACAGTAGATGAAAACTGGTTCAGTGATCTCTTCTTTCATGCCTATCAACAATTACTTTATCCATACCAAGTTTGAACAGTTCACTGCTGTAGCTACATACTCGGCTTCAACTGTAGATTGGGAAATGCAATTTTATTTCTTGCTTGTCCAGGAAACTAATCTCTATCCAAGAAAGAAAGCTTCACCACTAGTACTCTTTCTATCATCCACATTTCTTGCCAAATCTGCATCAGTATAGACTTTTAGTTCAAATCTTTCATACTTCTTGTAGTACAGTCCATAATCTACAGTCCCTTTCAAATATCTCATTATCCTTTTTACAACAATCATGTGAGTTTCCTTAGGATTGGCAGAGAATCTTGCCACAATCCCAACTACTAGAGCAATAGCTGGTATGCTGTGAACAACATAATGCAGTTTTCCAATCATGGACCTATACAAAGTCTGGTTTACTTCAGCAACATCATCATTTTTAGATAATTTTTGTCTGGTATCCATGGGAGTACTTATTGGCCTTGAATAATCCATACCAAAGGTTTTTAGTATCTCATTAACATATTTAGATTGGGTAATGAAAATGCCTTTCTCTATCTGATATACTTGCAAACCAACAAAGAATTTTATCTCTCCAAACATTGAAATTTTAAATTTAGTTTGCATTTCATTTGAAAATTTCTTACACAGGGCATCTTGTCCACCAAATATAATATCATCTACAAAAATCTTAGCTAACAAGATTCTTTTACCTTCTTCATCTTTCATGTACATATTGCTTGTGTCATTTGTCCTTGAGAATCCAATCTGTATCAAGTAATTGTGCAGCCTCTCATATCATGCTCTAGGGGCTTGCTTTAGTCCATACAACACCTTTTAGTCCATACAACACCTTATTCAATTTTCAAACCATGTGTCTCTTGTTTGGATCAACAAATCCTTTAGGTTGTTCAATGTACACTTCTTCTAATATACCATTTAAAAATGTAGACTTGACATCCATTTGGTATACCTTGAAATATTTGTAGGCAGCATATGCAAGTAGAGTTCTCACTCCTAATCTTGCTACAGGGGCAAATGTCTCCCCATAGTCTATTCCTTCTTCTTGCACGTAGCTTTTGTATACCAGCCTTGCTTTGTTCCTTGTGATTTGTCCATGTTCATTCAGCTTGTTTCTGAATACCCATTTTGTTCTAATGATATTTTTGTTTTCTGGTCTCGGAACTAGGGTCCAAGTATCATTCTTCTCTATTTGGTCTATCTCCTCATTCATGGCTTGGATCCAGTCTTCATTTTCTAGTGCCTCCCTTGTTGTCTTAGGCTCAAATTCACACAGTAAACATGTAGGGTCTCTTAACTTGCTTCTGGTCATAACTCTAGTTTCTTTGTCTCCAATGATTTGTCCAGGCTTGTGATGTCTCCTTACATATTGTGCCAAAATAGGTTCTGATCTCTTTTTCCTTGCTCTTCAGGTTCACCAATAAGATTGTCAGATTCAACTTCTGAATGCTCAGTAACCTCTTCCTGATATTCGACAACATCCTCTTGTCACTTGATATTTTCTTCTTGTCGCTCGGCATTGTTTCCCTGATGCTCGACATTGCTTACCCAAGACTCTACATCAGGTGCAAGTTTGTCACTTGCCTCTCCTTCTTCTATACAGACAAAAGATCTATAATCTTCTAGTTGTCTCTTGCTTTCATGTTCATTTTTCTCTGCATATTTATCAACCTTGACATTTACACTTTCCACAATTTTGTTAGTGTTAGAGTTCACACACTTGTAAGCTTTACTCTTTGTGGAATAACCTAGGAATATGCCCTCATCAATTTTAGCATCAAACTTTCCATTCCTATTATCTTTTAGTATATAGTATTTTCTCCCAAAAATTCTAAAATACTTTACATTAGGTGCATACCCCTGCCATAACTCATAAGGTGTAATAGTTGTACCTTTTTTTGATTTGTACTCAGTTTAGGGTATAAACACTTGTACTTACAACTTCTCTCCAGTATTTTTGTGCAACATTCTTCTCGATCATTAATGTTTTTGCACAATCCATGATAGATCTATTCCTCCTCTTTGCTATACCGTTCTGTGGAGGTGTTCTAGGTGCAGACATCTGTCGCTTGATTCCTCTATCATTGCAGAACAGATTGAACTCATTTGATATGAATTCTCCACCTTGGTCAGATCTCAAACACTTCAAGTTCCTACCTTTCTCCTTTTCAACCTTAGCCAAATACCACTTAAAAAATTGAAATGCATCAGATTTTTCTTTTAAAAGTATTACAATCATCATTTTGGTGTAATCATCAACAAATAGAATAAAATATCTAGCACCATAATACCTTTGTACACCCATAGGTCCACAAAGGTTAGTATGAACCAAATCTAAAGCATTTTCAGAAGTAAAAGTCTTGCTCTTGAAACTAGACTTTGTCATCTTACTCAACTGACATTGTTTGCACATTACATTATTAGGTTTCTTCAATCTCGACAGACCTCTCACATTCTTCTTTTTACTAATATCTACCAGATTGTCAAAGTTAACATGACATAGCTGCTTATGCCATAACCATATATCATCAAGTTGTGCAATCAAACATGTCTCTTTAGATAGGTCTAGATAGAACAAATTACCTCTTGTCTATTCTCCACTTCCAATCAGTTCACCAGTGGCATCAAATATTTTAGCCTTCTTGTGATGAAATTCCACTTGGTAGCCAGTGCTATTAAGTTGTGCAACACTTAGCAGATTATAGTTAAGACCTTCAACCCAATAAGCATTTTCACATGTGATCTCATCAGTCAACTTAACCAATCCTTTAACCTTAATAGGACATGGCGCATCATTACCAAATTTAACACTTCTACCTTTGTAATGATCTAGGGTATCAAACTTACTTTTATCACGAGTCATGTGGTGTGAGCAACCACTATCAATAATCCACTTATCATTTTTATTCACATAGGATACAAGTGCAGTTTTCTCATCTTCATCAAACTCATCTTTCATAGCAACATAGACTACTTCAATCTCAAAATCATCACTATCAGTGTCAGTTTCTTCTTCAACAATATAGCAAGATTTCTTACCTTTATCTTTGTAGTCCTTGTACCTTCAGTAACCTCTATCTTCTCTCTTATCTTTGTGCTTGCTATCTCTTTCCTCATCCTTGTCATCCCTATTAGGGCATCTTGAAACTATATGACCAACTTTGTTACATGAGAAACATATGATAGGGAGTTTTCCTTTATACTTGCCTTTTCCCCTTTTCAATCTTCTGGCCATAAGAGCTTCAAGATCCTCTAGTTCTTCATCAGAAGTGTCACTATCACTTTCACTCTCACTGATACATCTTTCCCTTTCTTTCTTAGACTTGTTCAAAACCAATTGTGACTTGAATGTAGATTCAACATTAGCAACAATGAAGTTATCATAATTAGAAAGCTTAAAAGCAGTAAGATTACCAACAAGACTTTCCAGTGTAAGAGCATTACCAGGGTTACATCTAGATTCTTGAATTGCTGAAATTTTGATGGCATAAATAGGACACAAAGTTCTCAATACTTTTCCAATAATAGTCTCATCATCAATAGTTCCATTAGCTCCTCTAATAGCATTTACAACTTCTTTTATCCTACCACAATATTGAGCAATATTCTCACCTTCTTGCATTTTCATTTCATCAAATTTACCTCTCAGGCTTTCAGCTTTTGCCCTTAGTACATTTATGTCACCACCATAGATGTTTTCTAGTGTGTCTCACATTTGTTTTGTATTTGTCCAATCTTTGATGTCTTCAAATCTAGGATAGCTTAACGTAGATGCAATCTCTAACATTACTTGATTGTGCTCTTGTTTAGCTCTCATCTCCTCGGCAGTCAGAGGTGCAACATGTGTAACATAGTCATGCTCAATATAATACTTCACTGAGTCACCAATACCAGCTAGATGCAATTTTATCAGACTCTACCATGCAGGGAAGTTCTCCTTATTTAGCTTCGGTACCTCCTTCTTATACATCCTGATCATTTACTTCAAGTACCTTTAAAATTGTTCTATGTAAGCATCTACAGCTCTGATACCAATTGTTAATATGATTTAGAACAACATAGAGGGGGGGGGGGGGTGAATCGGTTGTTCTCAGGTCTAGATGTATAAATAAACTTTCAAACTCTTCAACAACTCAGATCTAACAACCAACAACTACTCGGTCATTATAGAATGCATATCAGAAACATATAACAATGCAGTCCACTATCTAATAATATTTAACTTGCAAAACACATAAATGTTCAAACCAAAACATTCACACAAGCATTAACACCAAGATTTATAGTGGAAACCCAATTTGGGAAAAACCACTTTGTAACATGCTACTGATATTTTCACTCTTTTGAAGTGAGCTTTGTGAAAAGCCAACCCTGTCAGAGGTTTACAAACACACTGCTAGGTGTAACCCAGTTAAAAAATTTCAACCACCCTGTTAGGAGTGCACCTTGTTAAAGGACTTAAGTACATTCCATTAGAATGCAACCTTGATTAAAGGATTTATACAATGACTCTTAGGTCAACCTTGATTAAAAGATTTAAACTGATACAATAGTTAGAAAGTAACAACAGTGTTTGATATGAAAACATACAACTCACTTTGCAAATAACAGATCCAATTCTTACATATATATGCTGGCTTATTGACTGTGATCCATTTCCATCTCCATCACTGATCTTCTCGAAAATCCCTTCAAGCAATCACAAGTCCTTCTCCTTCATCCTTTTCTACTTATTCAGTCAATAACAACAACAACTCCAACATCTTGATTCAACTTCACACTTAGGTTTCCTTAATACCTCTTCGATAGGTCGATCTAACTTTTTTCGCTTAATCTCCTCCGTAGATATTAGGGTTAGGTCAGATTCATCGAATCCTTCCAACATTATGTTCTTCATCCATCCTTCTAGAAACATCTCGAATCTCTTTATGGAATAACAATAAAATAGTTTACAGTGCATTAAATGCTTCCATACATTCAATAAATAAAGTCAACACAATTTACATAATCCAAGAATTCAACTATGTCGGTTAGGAATCTGAATTCTTCCTCAAATGTAAATTACTAACGCTCGGTCAATACTGTGTTCAACTCCTCGATCATCACTCGGTAGCCCGGTCACCACTGAAACTGTTTCCTCGGCTAATAATGTCTTTTTCGGTAATAAACTAATGTTCAGTCAACACTGAATTTACTCTACATATACTGGCTTGGTCGACACTAACATTACTTGACTTAAACTAGATTTCTTCACTTTTGCTTGGTTAAGCCTACTTGTTTAGTCTTACTTCTTACTTAGATAAGCAATACATTATCTTATCATTGTGCCACATAATCAAGTACCCATTGAAGTATTGAGATAACTCAACGTTTCCTTAGGTGCTATTGTTATCACCTCTGCCCTAATCCTTCTCAACAATCAAATAGATATAGTACTTTCTTAGATAGCAACAATCTTACCAATTAAGGTTTGACATCAATGATAATACAACAATTGCTTCAATTGTAGTTTCCAACAAATATTTGCATATGAGCATAATCATTTTACAGAAGTAAAAAAAAGTAGTAAAGAATATATACATTGAAAAAAAGATACTAAATCATTAAATTAGAAAACTAGTAGAAAAATAAATGTATATGTATTTGGGCTTTTGAAATCTATTATATATATTAATTTTTGAATTTATATATATTAAAATATATATTTATTTATTTATTAATTTTTGGATCGAATATTTATATTATTATTATTTATTAATTTTTTAAATTTATACAAAATAAACTTAAAAACAATTTTTTTTAATATTATTGTTATTTATTTTAAAAAAAAGGGTAATTAATAAATAAATATTGATTATTATTTTTTACATGCAGGTTTTAATATTAATATTAATATTTATATTTATATTTAGAAAATTAATAACATTATTTTATTATTAAATACATGGTGTTTTGATATGCATGGAAATTTTATTTCAATACTTAAAAAGTATACATGCATGAGATTTTAAATGAACATTTTCTTAATAAGTCAAACTAGACTTTAATAAACAAAATTGACTATTCTTAAACAAATGAGACTTGTATTATGGTTTGACTACTTGGTATATTCTATTTCCTTGTTTGATGTTGTTTATTTGGGAAAATTATGTTGACTTTTAGAAATTGTATACCAGAGGCTTTAAAGTTTTTTTTGTTGATCTTTGATTTTATGTGGAGAATCTTTATAACTATTTTGAAGTCTCGATTGGATCATGTATGATTTTGTGATATCTGTGAGTGATCTCATATGTTGTATTGTGTCTCAATGTTTATTTTATTTGACCAAAAAGGTGATGACCGTTATTATAATTGAGTCCGATTTACTTGGTCACCTTATATTCTCTACTATGATTGTTTTACATTCTAGATGATTATCTTTATGGATTATGTTACTCCATGTTTGAAGATGGATGTCATTTGTGATTATCGTTGGTCTTGTGATATGAGACTTTGTGGATTGTTATTATCTTTGAGATATTCGTTATGGGATGGATGATCTATGGTAATGTCTATATTAAGATGGACATCTGATCCCTACATATGAAGTGATGTTCTTTGTTGTGCTTCATTATTTTACTTTGGTGATTATCATGATTTATGATTTATGAGAAGTTTTTGTGATTTCAGTTTTGTTTGCTCTTTATTTTTTGATTAGAGCATTAGAGGGGGTTATCTAAGTGTATAAATGGGAAGTGACTTGTTTTGGAGGCGTTGGAGCCCAGAAGTGGTTAGGTGGGTATCCTTTGCAAGTTACTTAATAAAGTGATAACTTAAATACATTGAGAGTTTAAAATGAATTAATAAGATGTTTGTGTTCCCCACCCATGTCTTGAGTGCTAGTATCTAGGATAGGATGGTTTGTGAGAAGATATTCGCCGCTTGCATGGATTAGATGAGGAATAGTTGGTAGCCTTGTTTGTATGAGAGATGACTAATACCGCATAGAGTCACTAGGGGGCCGAGGTCTAGAAAGACTGCTAGGGTAACTCTAGAGTTGACTCATGTGATAAGACTTCCCTTTATGCATCTTAGGTTTCCTACATGTGTTTGTTTCCTCTCTTAGAGTATGTATTATCTTTGTAGTTGGTGTTGTACCTATTTGAGAAAGAGATATTTTAGGATCCCTTGCCTCGGTGTTGTCTTGTGTTAGATTTTGATGTTTTATATCTGAGTGGGGTATGTTGTTATCTCCTCAACATGGTGGGAGTAGACCTTTGGTTCCACATGGTTTGGTGGTAGTGATTCTTTTACCATTTGAGATTCCGACGTCCTTGTACTAGTGTTGGATGATCTTTGTAGCAGTTGTCTCTTTTGGTTTATTAGTGGAGACTTACTCTTATCTTTCATTTATTGTATTGTACTTTATACTTAGATTATATTTACATACCTTGGAACTTGTGCAATGGATGCGGGTTATCATGTATACCTTATGGTTCAGTTGTATTTGGGTATTCTTTTATGAGATGATATACTTTAGTTTTATTATGTGGAAGATTTGAATAGTTATTGTACTTAATATATTAATTTATATTTACATAATTCTACGTCAAGGAACCCTTGAGATTTGTAATATGTAAATGAATTGTGTATTGAGTATGTATTTTCTTTATGTTATATTGCTTCCACTTTGTTATTCATTATTGTTTGTAAACTCTTAAGGAAAAAATTATTCTATAAACTTAGTAGCATGTTTAGGTTAATTTCTCCTAGGTTCCCTGGCAAGACATTACAGAATGCACTTAAACTCACAATGCAAGATGGGTCCTAGAAACTAGGCCATGTTAGGTACCCATATACAATGCAAATGCAATAAATATCTCATAAAGAGGAGAAAGGGAGAAAACCTCATGGGATAAAACTCCCCTCCAAAGGATAGATTTAAACACACAATATGCATGGACTAAGGACTCATGGCCCCTCAAGGACTACATACATCATGTATATACAAGCAACTATCCCTCCATAGGAAGGAAATAAGGAGACATGATATTCCCCCATAATTGATAATGTCCAACAAAAATGGTGAGTGTTTGAAGACAAAACATAGTCCAATGCCTTAAAACAACATTTCTCCCCTTGGGAAAAAGATATACCAAGTAAAAATACAGGAATGCTTCCTATTATGAATAGGAATTAGGAAGTGAAATCCAAATGAAGTATGATATTGATGTCTCTAAACTCTTCTCATGTGTCACAATGTCCTTAGATGATGAAGATACCACGAACCAATTAGAAATATACCCAATCATAGTAGAAGGTGACAAGCAAGGAAAATGGTAATTGATTGTGAACAAGCTCCAAAGACAAAGATGAAGTGACAACATTGCTGCCACAACTATCATCAAATATGAATCATGTCTATAAAAACTAAATGGGAGTCTCCAAGCTCAAAGAATCCATCACGTAACCATGATCAACCTGAACCAAGCAATGTGACATATCAAGTGATGAAAGAGACTTGTGAATGTCAATCTCCAAAGAAGGTGAAGAAGTATCTCCATCTATGATGAATATGTCATCAAAGAGAAGATAAACCTCCTCAAATGTATCTCCCAAATCTAAAATGTGAGATTCCTTCAACAATGCACTAATCTCTAGCAAGTAGGAATCCCAATCAAGAAGACAAATAGATATCTCTTGCAATGACTTACTGGAATCACCAACAAAAGATGAATGTGTGATCTCAAATGGAGAAGTATGAGTTGCAAGTGGAGTCACTAGATTATCCTTACTTTCGAGTAATGCATTATATTCAATCCCATCTAATGTTTCATCATTATAGGGAATGTTATCTACATCATCAAGTAGAATGAGACAATCTACAATAGGATCATCTAGGAATGGAGTAACATGTGGATCTCCAAAATGATCCCAAAAAAGTGTCCAAATTGTGTGTGGGCACTAAATACTCAGGATCTTGGAGTAGATATCACGACAAAAATCTAAACCAAGGCTCATACCAATCAATCCTTTGATATGACCATTCTTATCTTCCTAAACTATTTTCTTCCACTGTGACTTTGGTTCGGTATGAGTCCATAAAGATAGGAAAGAGATTAAGTCATCTACAATGTGTGATGATTCTTTTTACCCATGATTCATAATTACCCCTATTCAAAGTTATTATAGTAGAATGTGTTCCGTATCCCATAATTACATGAATGATACTCCATATCCCATGATTACATGAATAATACACTTCTCAAAACACAAATTGATATCAACGCATGATAATATGCAAATCAAGATTTATCTTCAAGTGCAAAAAAAATACTAAAAAACAAAATTATTGAAAGATACTTGCACCAATGTGAAGTTGAGAGAAAGAGCTTTCCATTGATATCTTGTTTGTCAAATTTCAACTCTATTTGTCCAAATTATCGCCAAAATGAAAAACACCCCCTTTTGAGGCATATAATGGGCTGAAAACAGCTGGGGAAAAACACTAGTCATTTCTTGGTCGCTGATGTGACTGGACCTACAATAAAGAGGTGCAAAATAGTTATTTATTTAGTGGCCATTATAAGCGTGGGCTCCACCATGCAACACCACAATAGAGAAGCGTGGTCTCCATATTGAATTGTTTTCGTGTAGAGTCCACTCATCACCAAATAACCGTGTTTCAATGACAGAGACAATATAAGATTGGAGGTCTCTTGAATTACTGAAAATTCTAAACCATAAGTCGACCTTACCAATTCGTATGTGCGTGTACTATGCTAATGGTGAAATGCCTAGGAGATGTCTGATCTATCAAAGGTGCCAATAACAGGTCAATCCCAACAGACAGATCCTGCAAATGAAGGCCAACCACTATATAGTCGTATCCTCAAATGATCACAACAGCCACATCTAATGTGAAATGAAATGTGCCAAAGAAAACACGAGAACACAACAAATTTAGATGCCACTAAAAGAAAAGTACGGTACTCATTGCCCCAATATGTACTGGTATTGTAGAGAAGCAAGTGAACTGAAGTCGCCAATATGGGATTGAACCCCATGTTACAATGTGCATCACAAACTGTATACGGCACCTTCAAATAACCAACACACCAGTCAATCCACAAAGGGTACTAAAGGGCCAATGATGAGATAAAGTGTCGAACCCACTGTGAATGGCGCCAATGGCAATAATATTAATCGGTCACAAATCCAATCACAAGAAAGCCAAATGACAGATGCAAAGCCTTGATCTTAGAAAAAGACAACATAGAACATGTGTTGTATATCTAAGTAAGCCACCAATAAGGAGATCAAGTATCAAATGAAGTTGACCCAGCCTCAGATCAATGAGTGAGCCTCAGAATACAAAAATACGGGCTCGACATGCTAGATTCTCACTCAAAAATCTGCATAGACTGGTGCAAACTAAGGAGCTCAGGAAATTAGATAGAATGTGTGCCAAACAAACAACAAAAGGATCCAACCTGCAGATATAAACACTGATATGCAAATATAATATATGCTAACAAGCACAAAATATGTAGGCCTTCAAACAATATTACCTAATTATTGAATATGTCTACCAAATAGTAATGAGCAAAAAATTAATAAATTCTTCTTCATCCCTTAAAGGGCCAAAATTGACTATAGACAATACACGTTAATTTTCTCAACAATATAATTTTTCTCAGATCTAATAATAAAAGTACAAAAATTATCTGCCCAAATATATAATTTTAAATAATAATTATCCAAATCTGATAAAATAATTGCATGAATAAAATAATGATAGAAAACTTTCTATGATCTGCAAATTGGGGAGGGGCCAAATGGTCCTCCAACTAATTTTTTTTTGCTACAGAAATAATTTTACCCAGATATAGGCACATCTATAGTCAAAATTCATTGAAACGACCTCTCGAATTCAATGATGATGCCTAAATATCCTTACTCTACACTTACAATTGAATCAAGCCAAATTTTCTACTCTTGAGAGTAAGTCTTCACACCTTGAGAGATTTGATACCATGTTAGAGTTTCAGATGAGTCTACGACACCCCCATAATCAAATGAAAGACCAAGATAACCTCTAGAAGAGAATGGAAAGACAATTGCATTAACATGTAATAATGCTATTATTGATAATGGACATAATGAAAATGTGCATAAATGGCCTGCTTACATAGGAAAGGTAATAAGCGACAATGATGAGGAGAATATACGAAATCACCCACACAAGGTGGAATCACATGCCCACTAAAGGTGGATCAACTTCTATTATGAGTGAAGTATGTGAAACATGTAGAGGATGATAATGTGATATGTACATTAAAGGTGGATCTCACACATAAAGTGGAATGTGAAAACAACTATCACCACCTAAAGTGGAATTCTCCTTCACCCTGTGAAAACATAGGTGCAAACTTCTAGGTGTCTCATATGAAAACTAGAATGTAATGTATTATCCTAAGTAAGCTTAAGTAAAGTATAATTAGTGAATATTTAAGTATACCAACATAATTATTATATTTATTTATATAATTATTTATTTATTTAGTTATTTTATCAATAAATTAGGCATAAGAGAACCATATCTTTTAGCAATAATTGAAATAAAAAAAAAAATAATTCGAAAAGGTAACTTCATTGGATAGTCAATTAAGTAACTTTATAGTGTAACTTACTTCATAATATTCACTATTGTTCTTACTAGAAACTATATATCTTTACATAAAAAAAATGTACATCTATTAATTATCTTATGTATGATCCTCATCACATATGGCTCACCCATCATTGAAAGGAAAGGACTAGCCCACATATAAGGAATCACCCCTACAAACACTTTTAGAAACTATGGAACCCATTTTTCCCATTTTTTACATTCTCACTCATCTTCACCAAGCATGCAAATAAATAATGACATGAACAACCCCAAGGAATAAGGGATGAAGGAAATCCAAACACCCTAATTGAGACAAACACTGTGCCCAACACAAAAATATCCATAATTTTAGACCTCCTCGTCATCTCCGGTTCATTTTTTTTTATGCTACCATCAATATTTAGACCCTTGATTCTCCTAACTTAAACATAATAACAATGAAAATAAAGGAAATTATGGAGAAGGATAAGTAAACTATTGTTAAGGGTGGTCAAACCCCTCAAGGACTTAATATCATTCTCTCCATTATAAGAAAATAGTCAAGGTACCTCAACCTTTGAGTTTACTTGCTAGGATGGTTGAATGCATCTATAACACAGTGAAGTTAGGAGATAAGAATGTTTTAGGGAATCCATAATCCTCTAAATTCTTCTCACAAGGATATTATATGTCAAGCTTAAGGTCAAAAAATTGATGCACAAAGTTATAGATGAAGGAAATGTTTAAATAATATTGGTCATTTAAACATTACATAATATGAAGTAAATTTTAATCTTTAAAAGAATAAAATGTAATTAATAAGAATGTGAAGCATATAAATTATATCTATACATCCAAATTAGAAGAAAAACGTACAGAGTTGGGTTCACCAAAATGTGAGGTAGGTGAAATAGGGCTCACTATTCCATGCATAGAAACTATGAATCTATTTCATGCTTACTTCTACATTCGAGGAGAATGATCCACTAGGCTTAAGATGGTTGAAGCACAAAGTGGGTTCAACTATCCTTCATTGTGTGTGGACTATAAATTTTCTATTATTAAATAAGAATGTAATAATTAGGGCCAAATAAGGCACAATGGTAGTTTTTATCATGCAACGGAAAACAATCTACTAACAAATAGATTATGACTGAAGACCAGGCAAGTACAAACTAAAACTAGCCAATAGTTCAAATATTAGGTAGAATTAGAGGGACTAGGACACCCAAGTCATCCTGCTCCAAGGACTATGACGCCCAGCTCAACCCACTCCCAATAGTTTTGTATCTAACGATTGGCATATTGTGGCTCTCCTCTTTCTCCATCTATAGCTCTTTTTGTGGGTTCATCACTTGTTCCCACACATAGAAAGAACATAAATATTGTGTATAACGAGGTTTTCCTAGGTCAAACCGAGTTTAAGAATTGACCTTGAAATTGAAATAAATTAAACTTGAATTGAAAGCATGTTGTTAGGTAGCAAAGTCTAGATTTGAAAATAAAATGCCTATGCCTTCATAAACCTTCTCGATGTTTAAATTCTCATGAAGATGATGATATTGACTTGATTTATTTGAATTTAGGATTGAATGATCATGGATGCCATCAGAAATGCATAGATCTAAAATATTACTCCTTGGATTTGATGTCTTAGATGCTTGATAACTTGCTCTTGAGGAATTGAGTGTTTGAAGGTGAAATTAAAATTGAGAGAACATGAATTGAATTAATAGATGTCAAAATGAGGGAGGATATATTTCTTTTGTACTTCTCCCAAATAATATCAAGGTACAACACTCAAAGTGAGCCATCATGGGTTTAAAATTTCTACTCAAACAAGCTAACCTTTGTACAATTCAAAATTGGGACTGAATTGGTGAGAGTGAGCCACCCAAGTTGGCCTACTCCCACTCTAGGGGAACCCAAGGTTATTTTCTCCCTCCAATGTAGTTACAAATTGGGACCACAAGTCCAAAATTAATGGAGAAACTAGAATTTTAGTCAAAATTGAGCTAGATCAAGCCTATCAGGCTTGATAGGATAGCAACACTAAAATGAGGCCTAGGTGAACGTGAAATTACTTAGGAATGCAATTTAAAATGTTTCAATGGTATTAAGAATTGGATTTCTAGGTGGAGGAGGTGGATGTAGATTAACCATGCCACCAAATAACTGAGCAACGAACCTACCACCAATACCAACACTATCACTAACATTGATGAAAACACTAGCACTAATAACAAAAGTGTGGACCATGGAAGTGGTTGTAATAGAGCTAGGAGATGACATGGAATACCTTAAGGGAGTTCTAGAAACATTAACACCCAAAATGGTATTGTTAGATAAAGGATCAATGGTAGGACCTAAATCCACCATATGGACTAACACATTAGACACAACAACACCAATCTAAGAACTAATGATATTAGATAGAGTGTCTCAATGGTTAAGTACAACAAGATGCACATAATACCATACAATAATGCTTAATAATATTAACACCTTAAGGCCCATTCAATATAATATTCACATCTCTCTCATATTACTGGTTGTATAACTGGCCTAAGGGAGGACATTGCCTATGGCAAGGAATCCTTTGAAATCCCTTAGGTTCTCCTCAAGGCATTGAATTTGATTGAACATAATCATAAAAGTAGACTTTTAATCCATGTCAAAGGGAGATCCAAGAAGGGAATTTTGCTGAGACCTAGATTGTGAACCGAGTGTTTTCAAAATTTGTTCTGGTGTGTTTAATTTTTGTACCTAGTGTATTATTCTCCTAGGTCCTAAATACACATGTTTTGATTACTGGAAAAAATAAGTTTTGAAGGGACCCAAAACCCTTTACAGCTTAAGGATCAAAAGATCGGAAGAAGAAAGCACAACGCCAAAAAAGAGGCATACAACATCGATCTTCCCCTATAAGGGGCTACAATGATAGTGTTAAAAGAGATAGAAACCCAGGCAAATAGATAACATGGAATACAAAGAACTAGCAAGAAAACTATACTAAGCATCCACATACAGAACCCCAACTTTCTCATCCAGCGTCTTCTCCATCGTGGCCTGAATGTTGTCCATCTACCCAATAACGCTTTTCAACTCATCCAGGTTCTTCTTCATCAGAGGGGGTTTTTTCCTATTGCTCCCATGGGTTCAAGAGCTAGGGCCACCACTATCCAGTAGAGGAGCATTTTTGACCTCAGTATCATCCTCCGAAGCCTTATCCAACAAGTTGACCAAAGCCTTGAGATTGGTGCTGGAAGCCTTCATACTATCCATACTATGCTAGAGGATATTGATAAGAGTATTATCAACTTTATCCATTCTTTCCTTTATATCAGCAGTAGGGGAGTTAGAAGATCTCTCTTTGAGGAGAGAATCAACTTTCTCACAGAGGATAGCGTTGTTAGCTTCAAGCTTCCTGCTTTTGAGATGGAGCCTTTTAATTTCATGAAAGCACCATTTGTTGAATCTAAAGGAATAAAGGGCCTTAGCTTTAGCAGTCTGCAACACACCAATAGTCACTTCTTCCCTATCATTAAAATCTTTGAAGATGAGCTTGATGGAGGGCTCTCTAGCTTTCCGTTCACTGGAGTCATCACTACCCTCCTGAATGTTGTCCTTAGAATCCTGAGAGACAGGCACATCGTGCCTCATACCAGCAACAAAATCATTTAGAATGGGAACCTCCTCTTTATTGAAATCCATATCATTCTTCTACTTCTCTGCATACTGAATAACAATGTCAACTAGATCTTCCAGGCTATGGGAATTATGCGCCACAGTACCTTCTGAGTTGGCCTCTTCCACAGCTTCACCTTTCTCCTCAGCCATACTTTCTTGAATATTTTTCTCAGGGTCCTCTACTCCAGCAGTGTCCTTATCCTCAGTAGACATGGGCTTATGTTCATTCCCCCACATTTGTGAATCATCAGTACCCTACAAATGAGCCTCATCTTTCAGCTGGTCCTCCTCCTTAGTCATTTCCTTGTTCTCCTCCTCCAAATCCTTACTGTTAATTTCCTCCTTGTGCTCTGTAGGGGTAGACATAACATTAGAATCATCAGTATCATCCCTCTCCTTACCATGGCTTTGCATCTCCTGGATCTTCTCAGCAACCTCCTCATCAGAATCCTCCATCTCAGAACCCTCTGAGTAAACCTCAGCTTCCGCAGCTTCCGAGCAAGTCTTCTTCGAGCTACTACCCAAATTATCCTCCACCTTCCACTTAACAGACCCAGAATTAGGAGTCATAGGGCTCTGTTTACTCTTTCCAAAGGAGGGGGTGGAGCTAGGGTTAGGGATAGTTCTCTTCATATGCTCATGTCCTAAATACACATGTTACTTAAGTTTACTTAGGGTCCATATAGAAACATTCCTACTTCTGGTGGTTTTATCATATTATCACTTTTCCACATTAAATAGGACTTCCACCTTTGGTGGAATTATCAATTATCAGTTTTCCACCTTTGGAAGGTGATCCACCTTTAATGGTTATGACACACTATCACTTTTCAACATTAGGTGGGTGATAAATTATGAATTTATATCTCATGGCATAACATTAAGGCACTTGTCATAATCTTATGCATTCCTATGTCTCACCTTAGCCTACTTAACCAAGGGGTCTCCTTTGTAATATTTGTTAGAATAATTGAGAGGGGGGTGAATCAGTTATCCATAGTCCCAAATACAAAATGTATATCCAAAAATAATTTAAACAAATTTCTGCAGCTCGGTAACATAGAATAGTAAACTGTCTGTGCTTTTACCGATTACCAGTTAATAACTTAGTAACTACCGATCAAATCAAATATGCAACATGTAAAGTATGATATCCAACAATCACCAAAATCAACACATAACACGAGATTTAACATGGAAACCTTGTAAAGGGAAAAACCACCCAGGACCGGTAACCCAAAATTGTTCACTCTTCTGAAGTGAGGTCGGTGAAGAGCCAACCCTGTTAAAGGTTACAAAACACACTCTAAGGTGTGACCTTGTTAGAGGATTTAACACTAACCATTATCATCCAACCGACATTCACTATGGGGTTGACAAGATAACAAATGTACATTCTATGAATGACATTACAAGACTTTCTAGTCTACTTGGTTAAGAGATTTATTTGATTACAATGGTTAAACTATAACAACAGGTGATCTGATTACAATACAACTTCTTTTGTAGATGTACAGATCTATATTATGCTAATTCAAATCCTCTAATCAATATATCAATTCTATTCAACAATATTCAGTAACTTACTGTCTCTCAGTTATAGCTTTCTGACGCTCGGTAATCTCTGCAGTTTGGTTCTCCTTAACCAATTTGATCAGGCATGCATGAAGCTTGTTCACACGATATCTCTGCAGTATTATTTCCTCTAGCATAAGTTTCATAATGAAACCCTAGTCTCTTAAATAGACAAGTAAACCATTTTCTTCTCATCCATCAGATTTTGCCGCTTAATCTCCTTCGTTGATTTTACCACTTAAACCTTCCTCGGCTGATGTGTCTGTAACACATTTCAATTCTGTCCTTTAGGTCTTCTTTGAATTTTGCTAGTCGTTGATCTTATAACAAACTTTATCTTTCCACCTCATGATCATACACTTTATAGATCATCAACTTATGTCGGCTAAACTCATCATTTAGTTCTTTTATTCATTCTCAGTTAACAAAGAAATGCATCGGTGAACACAACCTCAGTTTATATTGTGCTCGATATACACTACACTGCTCGGTGTATACTAGAATGCTTCATTAACCGACCACACTACTTTGTAACAATTTTCTCCCAACTTCATAATAGATTAATGCAACATAATCAAGTTAACAATATGAAGTCATAGACTCATCAATAAGTTACCAAGAGTATTCCTTATCCTCATCTATGATATCCATCTTCCTCAATTTAGATATCTTGGTTCTTCATCTTTCTCTTCTCTTCTACAGATGTGTAGATGTTTGCAACTCCATGATAAGTACTATTAAAAATAGTTGACATCAATGATAACATATAGACTGATTCAATTATCTTACACAACAATTCAGTGCTTGGTGATCTCTAATCACTTGAAGTTCTTCAATCATGTTCTCAATCAGTTGTAGCTCATCAATCTCTCCCTTTGGCATTGATGACAACTCAAGCAATATGAAGTATACCATACATACCAAACATGTATTCTACAAATCTTTAAGAAAATTTTGTAGCTCGGTATAAGCTCTCCTTTAGCTTAATATGTTTAATCACTACATTACATAACAACATTGCAAGTGCAGACTATCTTCTGCAGATATGATCTTTGCAGCTCTTAGATTCCTTTTGTTTATCTCTCCCTGAATTTCTTAGATTGTCTCTCCCTTAGGTAGATGTTCCAGTATTCTCCTTGGTTATCATATTGTTTATCTCTCCCTTTGACAATAATTCCAAAGAAACACATAAACATATAGCTCTGTAGTAGCCATGTAACTCTTTGTTGTCTGGATCATTCACTGTATCTCAGTATACTGATTATACCACTGGTTTCTCAAATCTTTCAAAACCTTAGACATAAATCCAAAGTGTGAACTATGCTGCATCAACATGAATGATCTTCTGATAAGATTAGGCTGATGCAACCTCTAGATCACATTAGTGACTAGTAGACAGGGGACAAACCCCAAGTCTAGTCTTCAAGTATTCAAATGTATCTTTCGGTAGAGGCTTTGTGAAAATATCAGCAAGTTTCTCTTTAGATGTAAAAAATTCTAGCTTCACTTTCTTCTCCTGTACTTGTTCTCTTAAGTAGTGATATTTGATAGATATGTGCTTTGTTGTTGAGTGCATCACTGGATTCTTTGAAATGTTTATAGCACTATGTTATCACAATATATATTCATTGGCTCAGTGATTACCTCATTCATTCCTTCCAACACTTGCTTAATATATGCAATATTTGAATAGTTTGTAGTAGTAGCAACATACTCTATTTTAGCTATAGTCTAGGAAATACAAGACTGCTTCTTACTTGTCCAAGTAAAAAGTCTTTCACCAAAGAAAAATGCTCCTCCGGTGGTGATTTTTTTGTCATCCACATTTCCGGCCCAATTAGCGTTGGTGTAGACTTTGAGTTCAAACTTGCCTTCCTCTGGATACCATAAACCATAATCCTCTATTTTCTTCAGGTATCTTAAGATTCTCTTTGTAGAAACCATGTGTGACTCCCTAGGATTTGCATAAAATCTTGCAACAATCCCCACATCATGTGCTATATATGGTCTACTATGTACTACATACATCAAATTACCAATCATAGATTAGTACAGTGTCTAGTTCACCTTTGTAGTTTCATCTTCTTTAGTCAATTTGTAGCCTATGACCATCGGTGTTCCAACTGGTTTAGCATCTTCCATGCCAAATGTTCTTAGTACTTCTTTGATATACTTGGATTGTGTGATGAATATCCCATCATTCTGCTGAATAACCTGTAGTCCTAGAAAGAACTTAATCTCTCCAAACATGGACATTTTGAACTCTTTTCTCATCTCATCAGCAAATGATTTACATATGTGATATTTTCCTCCAAATATAATATCATCCACAAATATTTCAGCAATTAGAATAGTATCATCAGTATCTCCTTTCATATACAAATTATTGTTCTCACTAGTTCTAACAAATACAATACTTAACAAATAAGTATGCAACCTTTCATACTAGGCTCTCGGTACTTTCTTCAAACCATACAAAGCTTTATGTAATCTACATACCATATCTTTCTTGTCTGGATCTACAAACCCTTCTGGTTGTTCTAGGTAGACTTCTTCTTCAAGTATCACATTAAAAAATGCAGACTTAATGTCCATTTGATAAACTTTAAATTTCTTATGTGCTACATAGGCCAGTAACATTCAAACTCCTTCTAGTCTAGCAACAGGTGCAAAGGTCTCACCATAATAAATTCCTTCCTCCTGTGCATACCCCTTGCATACTAGTCTGGCTTTATTCCTTGTAACCTCTCCATTTTCATTCAACTTATTTCTGAAGATCCACTTAGTACCAATAACATTCTTATCCTTAGGTCTAGGTACTAAGGTCCATGTCTTGTTTTTCTCTATCTATTCAATCTCTTCATTCATTGCATTTATCCACTCTTCATTCTCCAATGCAACTTTAACATTTTTCGGTTCATATTCACAAACTAAGCATGTACCTTGTCTTTACTTCTCGTTTGTATGTTAGCTTTCTTGTCACCAATGATTTAATTCTTAGGATGATGTCTTCTAAAAAATCTTGCTAGTATCTGATCTCTTCTTTCTTGTTCATCCTATTTAGGTTCATTTTTTTGCTCGGTAGGTCCTTCCTGCTCATTGGTTTCTCTTTCTTATTTCTCGGTGTTGTTTTCCCGCTGACCGGTTGTCACTATCTATGGCTTTGGTAGATACTTTGGTTGTTTAATGTATGTGAATCTACCATAGTCTTCTAGTTCCTTTTTTCTTTCTTCTGTATTCTTGTCATCAAACTTATCAACCTTGACATTAGCACTTTCAATCATTTTATTAGTAACTTTATTTAGACACTTGTATGCTTTGCCTTTTAGTGAAATATCCAAGAAATATCCCTTCATCACCTTTTGAGTCAAACTTTCCATTTCTATCATCTTTTAGAATAAAGCATTTACTTCCAAAATTTTTGAAATAACTTACAGTGGGTTTGTGTCCAAACCATAACTCATAGGGTGTTTTGTTAGTGTCCTTCTTCAACAGTATTGGTTCAAAACATAAACAACCGTGCTAACTTCCTCTCTCCATTATGTCTGAGCAACATTTTTCTCTATCATCAATGTCCTTGCACAATCAACAATTGACCTATTCCTCCTTTCAACAATTCTATTCTGCTGAGGTGTTCTCGGTGCAGAGACCTGTCTTTTTATACCATGCTCATTACAATAGTTAGTAAATTCATCAGAAATAAATTCACCTCCTCTGTCAAATCTTAAGCATTTTAATTCTTTACCAATCTCTTTCTCTACTTTTTCTTTAAACCACTTGAACATTTTAAATGCCTCTAATTGTTCTTTCAAGAACATGATAGTCATCAATCTAGTGTAATCATCAACAAAAAGAATGAAATATCTATCTCCATAATAACTTTGTGTCCTCATGGGACCACACAGGTCGGTGTGAACTAACTCAAGTATTTTCTTTGTTGAATAATCTTTGCTTTTGAAACTAGATTTTGTCATTTTACCTTTCTGACATTCATGACACATAACATGATCAAGCTTTGATAAGTTAGGTAGACCTCTAACCTTTTTCCTTTTACTAATCTTAATCATGTTATCAAAGTTTACATGACATAACCTTTTATGCCATAACCAAGCATCCTCATTTTTCATAATTAAACAAGAAGACTCTGCATTATCAAGATAAAACAAGTTACCTTTCGATTGTACTCCTGTTCCAGCAAGTCTTCCTCCATCATCAAATATTTTTACTTTCTTGCTCTCAAAAGCTACTCGGTGACCTAAATTATTTAGTTGTGCCATACTTAGCAAATTATAGTTTAGTCCTTCTACCCAATAAGCATTATCACATTGGATTCTATCATTTAACAGTAAGGATCCCTTTCCTCTAACCATACAAGGTGTATCATTACCCATTTTTACTAATCCTCCATTATATTGCTCAAGATGATCAAATTTTTCTTCATCACCAGTCATGTGATGTGTACAACCATTATCTATGATCCATGTATCATTTTTATTAACCTTAGAAATCAGTGTTGTTTCTACATACCTTTCTTCTTCCTCAAAATCATCCTTCATAGCAACAAATACTACTTCTACATCAGAATCAAAATCACAATCAGAATCAAATTCATTTTCTTCAGCAATGTAACATACCTTTTTGCGTTTATCATTGTTGTCTCAGTTATCTCTATTGTAGTGTCGATAACTTATGTTGCCTCTTCTCCCATAGATTCCTTCACCAGATCGGTCCTTGTTTCTATCATCTTCCTTCCTATTTGGACATCTAGCAGCAATATGACCAACTTCTTTGCAGTTAAAGCATGCTAAAGATAATTTGCCTCTATATCTACCTTTTCCTTTAGGTAATCTCTGGCCATAAGAGCTTCAAGCTCATCAAGCTCATCATCAGTATTGCTATCACTATCATCCTTATTATTTCTACTATTAGACTTACCGATCTTCAGAGAAGTCATAAAAGCAAATTCAATAGTCGATACAACACTATTATCATAGTTGTTTAGTTCAAAAGTTGTTAGCTTACCAATCAAATTATCAAGAGTGAGAGTATTGTTAGGTGCTGACCTATTTTCATGTATTATAGATATTATGATTGCATAAACAGGCAATAAAGTCCTTAGAATTTTTCTTACCACAGTATCTTCATCAATAACACCACCAGATCCTCTAATAGAATGAACTACCTCCTTTATTTGGTTTGTGTACTGCATAATATTTTCTCCTTCTTTCATCTTCATATCATCAAATCTTCCTCTTAAACTTTCAGCTCTAGCTCTCTTGACATTTGTATCACCACTATAAACTTGAGCAAGTTTATCCCACATATCCTTAGTAGTAGTGCAATCTTTGATATCTTCAAACTTGGCATCTGTCAGAGCAACAACAATCTCCATCATAGTAATGTTGTACTCATGCTTATCTCTTAGTTGATCAAGAGTCAAAGGTCTAGTAGGCGGTGTAATGTAGCCATTCTCTAATAGTGTGAGGGCAGAATTCCCAATTCCAAATATATGCAGTTTCATTTGGCTTTGCCATATTGTAAAGTTGTCCTTGTTCAGCTTTGGCACATCCCTCTTATACATTTTGTGATCTTTATGCTGAAGTCCTTAAAACTCTGTTCCAAGCAACCAATATGCTTTGATACCAATTGTTAGAATAATTGAGAGGGGGGTGAATCAGTTATCCATAGTCCCAAATACAAAATGTATATCCAAAAACAATTTAAACAAATTTCTGTAGCTTGGTAACATAGAATAGTAAATTGTCTGTGCTTTTACCGATTACCAGTTAATAACTTAGTAACTACCGATCAAATCAAATATGCAACAATCATCACAATCAACACAACACAAGAGATTTAACGTGGGAACTCTGTAAGGGGAAAAACCACCCAGGACTGATAACCCAAAATTGTTCACTCTTCTAAAGTGAGCTCGATGAAGAGCCAACCCTGTTAAAGGTTAAAAACACATTGTAAGGTGTGACCTTGTTAGAGGATTTAACACTAACCGTTATCATCCAACCGACATTCACTATGGGGTTGAGAGGATAAAAAATGTACATTCTATGAATGACATTACAAGACTTTCGAGTCTACTAGGTTAAGAGATTTATCTGATTACAATGGTTAAACTGTAACAACATGTGATCTTATTACAATACAACTTCTTTTGAAAATGTATAGATCTATATTATGCTCATTCAAATCCTCTGATCAATATATCAATTCTGTTCAACAATATTTAGTAACTTACTGTATCTCGGTTATAGCTTTCTAACCCTCAGTAATCTCTGCAGTTCGGTTCTCCTTAACTAGTTTGATTAGGCATGCATGAAGCTTGTTCACAAAATATCTCTATAGTATTCTTTCCTCTGGCATAAGTTTCATAATGAAACCCTAGTCTCTTAAATAGAAAAGTAAATCATTTTCTTCTCATCCATTAAATTTTTTCGCTTAATCTCCTTCATTGATTTTGCTGCTTAAACCTTCCTCAGCTGATGTGTCAGTAACACATTTCAATTATGTCCTTTAGATCTTCCTTGAATTTTTCTAGCCATTGATCTTATAACAAACTTTATCTTTCTACCTCATGATCATACACTTTATAGCTCATCAACTTCTATCTGCTAAACTCATCATTTAGTTCTTTTGTTCATACTCAGTTAACAAAGAAATGCATCAGTGAAAACAAGCTCGGTTTATACTATGCTTGATATACACTACACTACTTGGTGTATACTGGAATGCTTCATTAACCGATCACACTACTTTTTAACAATTTGCTCCCAACTTCATAATAGATTAATGCAATATAATCAAGTCAACAATATGAAGTCATAGACTCATCAATAAGTGACCAAGAGTATTCCTTATCCTCATCTGTCATATCCATCTTCCTCAATGTAGATATCTTGGTTCTTCATCTTTCTCTTCTCTTCTACAGATGTGCAGATGTTTGCAACTCCATGATAAGTACTATCAAAACTAGTTGACATCAATGACAACATACAGACTGATTCAATTATCTTACATAATAGTTTAGTGCTCGGTGATCTCTAATCACTTGAAGTTCTTCAAATATGTTCTCAATCAGTTGTAGTTCATCAATATTAAATTCATTTAATTCAATTAGTTCAATTTGAGTTATTCTATTTCATTCATGACGGGGATAAAATTTGTTCTTGTCATATTTATTCTCTTGTTATTTTCTTTCCATTAGGCCTATAGATCTTGGGTGGCTATCTCAATAGCCAAATCTTACAAAATTCCTAAACTCAGAGTAAAGGAATAAGAAACAAAAGGATCATTAGAATTAATATTTTGTAAGAACATTGGACCTAACCTTGTAGGACTATGAATATTAGGGGGAATACTTGATTTTGAAGTCCTTCTCACCTTGATCCCTAAAGCAATCTAGATCATAAAGCTCATAGAAGAGCTTCACAACACTTCAATAATATCGAGAATGGGCTAGAAAAAGGTATACTAGGAAGAAGAGTTGTTTTATGCTTTATTAAAAAAAATCACCATTTTGAACAAGTTTGAATCAAAGGAAAGTTCACATCTAGTTCACCAAAATGTAGAGTAGGAAAACTGAACCAATTTGAAGGGTGGTTAGACACTTCAAAGATGCAATATACTTCTCTCCACTTTAAGAAAATTGTTAATGTACCTCAAGTTCTAATTTTTCTCACTAGAATGGTTGAATGCATTGAACCCACCTGTAGGTTGAAATGGGTGGTGAATTAATCTTTCAATAATTCCAAACTTTTATTTTAATTCCAAACATATAACTTCAAACAATAGTAATGAAAGATAAAAAAATCAACACCATTACACAAGACAACACTAGATCTACATGGAAAACCAAAGCAGGGAAAAACTACAATGAGGATCAAGTCACAATATATGGAAATTATTACAAGAGGATCACTTCTAGATTTGTTGCCAAGACAATTGTCTTAGGGTGACATACAAAGGAATTTCAAATTGAAAATCACTTCTTTAGGGAAATATACAAAAGGAGTTAAAGAAAAGAATCATTGGCTTAACATAGGATACATGAAATAAAGAGTAATGAAATATGCCTTAAATAAATTGGTTCTATAACTTTCTTTAGAATGTAGGTTCTTTTGACACAATGTCTCAAGAAATCATTATCAATTTAGGTCTAAAAAATTTTCCACACACTTATGCTTCCAAAAATTCACATCTTCCACATCCCACACATCCTTCACAAACTTGAAACTCATTTGATCTTCTATTTATACAATCCAGTTCAATGCCAATCATTAATTAGGTTGGCTAGAATAATGGACAAGGGATAATGCTAAAAATTTGGCCACTAAAACTTAAATGTGGTGAAATAATTCCTATCCAAAATATATAGAGGACCCAAAACATCATAACACGATACCTAATGTGATCCTAAAAACAATAGACTTTTGGCCCACATTCACCAAAGTCAAGAAAAGGGTAATGTGTAGCAACAATTAGTTGGTCCAAAACACAAATTCAACATGAAACCACTTAATATGGATCTCCATATGGAAGGGGTGAGACCTAAAATAATATCAACACATCATTCACTATAGTTAAGACATAATAAAGAGATAAAAACTTGTTGGCCAGATAACTACAAATAACCCTGTAAACCAACTCCAAACATAATGTAGCACCAAAGAATTCAAAAAATTATATGGATCATAAAGATATGTTCCTTGAGCATTCAAAATCATTCCCAAGAACATATATCACATTTCCTCAATGATCAAGCCACCACAATCATTCTTACATAGAGTTGGCCTACTTTTTAATCCTACCAATTTTAAACTTCTTCAAGAGTCTAAAATACCTAACACACATATACATTCACCAAACTATATTTTTACTATGAGTTGGGTCATTAGTCTCAATGTTATGTTTATCCCCAAATCCTTAATTCTTGAATTTAATAATAAGATGGTGGTAGAAGTCTAAATTCATTTAAGGAGAGGGGAATACTTTGATGAGCATTTTGAAATCATTCTTAAAGTGCCATGGGCCAGCCCCATTGGTCATACTAAAAAAGAGGGAGTTACATAACCCAATAATGTTATATGGTTTCCAAACTCCTTGAAAGTATTGTAACATTGTTGCAAGGGGGGTGGCATAAAAAATACAAGGTGAAAAATCTTCTAGCAAAGCTCCAAGTAGTTATTACTCAATATCTTGATGTAATACATAAAAAAAGGCATTATAAGTTTTAAAATAGTCACCGTGAGATCCAAAATGATATCTAGAGCTACACATAAGTTCTTGATCAAGAATTTAAACCTAACATCATATTTTGAACTGAAAAGAGAAAATTAGAAAGTTCCAAATCCATTGTTGAAGTTTGATACTTCATTGCAAAGTTAATAACATTTGACGACACTACTTGTTGGTTCTAACATTAGCTTTGAAACCTGACACCTCACTTTCCAATGGAATGATTATAAGAAAATTAAAATCTCAACATCTGACATGAGCTCTAGAAGTCATGGTGGGGCCCAACATGGTTGTAGGGACCACTTGTCTATCCCACATGCATCTTAAGATAGAGTTCTTATATTACAATCTCTTTAAAAGTGGCATGAACATTCAATAAAAGCATGGATCATGGATAAAATTGATCATTTGATACAACTACAATAAGAACTAAGGCTTGGAGAAAGGCTTTGTAAAGAATGAACAAGTTGGGGGAAAACTAAAGATTTTCCAAGAAAAACCAAAATGATATGCCATGCACAAAATGGATATTATGATCACAAAACACATATTTAGCATTCGATCAGTGGGATGAAACTGGAAGGGGCATGCTTATAAATGAGCATAGATCAATTTATATGTAGAATTTTGAAAAACAAATATTATGATAAAATTATTTGACAAAGTGACTCAAGGGGACATAGTCTCATGGTGTGTAATTAAATATTTGGAACTATTGAAAGGTGTGTGCCCTTGGTTTCCTTGTGTTGTACAGTGTAGTTCTTGGGTTTGTGACATGGACCTCCTATAGATTCTATAAGTCTAGTGGTTATATCGAGCATTAACTAGTCAATCTTTTGGTGCAACAAAAATCACACTTATAACAAGTGGTATTAGAGCTTGGTCACAGGTTCAAACCCCTCTCTTGCACTAGGAGGGATTATTGCAAGGTGTGCGCTCTTGGTCTCCTTTTGTTGTACAATGCAACACTTAGGTTTGTGACATGCTTTTACTACCTCCTATGGATTCTATAAGTCTAGTGGTCATATCAAGCATTAACATGTCAATATTTTGGTGTGATGGAAATCACACTTGTAACATAAAAAAATGGTAAATGTCCATCAAGCATCAAGAACATGGTCTTTGAAGTCTAAAAATCTCATGAAGACTACCTAACTCTATGCATAAAAATGAAAAGTAGAATATGGCATGTACATTAAAGCACAAAGAGTTTGAACATATGATTGATGACTACATTGCCCACATGGACTTGACTATCTATATGCATATTGTTAATATATTTTAGATCACATGTTTCTTCACCTAATGTAAAAATCTTCCATCATGAACACAAAGTGCATTTGGTTTCAAGATAAATCATCAAAACTAGAAAGTATATGAGAGAAGTAATTATTTTTTACCATTTATAGGAGTTGGTAGTAATTATTTTTTACATATGGTTGAAGGATGCATGGGGTGTTGATGAGAACCTAGAAGATGAATTGCCACCGTACATGAGGACCAAGAGAAAAATGGTCATACATTCAATCTAATGACATTTAAGTAATAGTTGTGGTCTTCTCTATCTCTGTACAAGTGGAAAAAAAATTGTGTCTCTATTGAGAAGGCTTCTACACATGTTGTTGTTGGCTACCGGGAAGGATCAATTTCAATAATGCACTACATCATTGCATAAATTTTTAAATTCTATGGATCTTATCCAAGTATATTCTTATAGAAAATATGGATCTTCACATATTTAGTACAAGCTAGCTAGTTTGTATTAATCCACATATTGATAATGTAGGTGCCAATATAGATAGTAATCAATCACAATAATCATTTTCTAGTTGGTTTGGTGATTTGTAACCTGGACAATCATGTCTCAAACTAGAGATCATTAGAATCCCTACCAAAGTATTTATCAATGAGGAATGTTATGCACATATGTGACATAGACACTCACACAATCACTCAGAGATTAAGGGAAGTAGGAAGTCTTATAGGAAATTTGAGCATCGATTCTTCAAAATTTGATGTTGAACTTTGATTATGACCTACCAATGGGACATTATAGGAAAGGATTTGATTAAATATGTCACATGTGCACAACCATATGAGTGGAAAGACACAAAAATGTGTTGAAGTGGGAAATAAGATAGGATAATACCCTAGCAAAGGCAAGAAAAATAGAACGGGTAAACACATGATATTTTAGGGGCCTAGACTCTCTTCTAACAAGATCATGTACCTTCCCAATTTGAAATGTTTCTACTAGATCAATTTAATTAGTTTAATAATAATGAAAATGGAAATAGTGAGAAGCCATGATATTAGAAACCATAAGTTTTCTTGAGAAGAGCACACATTATAACAATCTTTGAAGGGAAATGGGAAGATTTTTCAAGAAATAGTTATAAAAATTGAAAGGTCTCTCAAAGAACTTTAAAAATGTAATCAAAGGAAAGAGGGAGGGAATTTTCATGATCCCCCTTGTCCTTTGAGACATGAGTGAGTATCGACTAGGAGGAGGAAACTTGGATTGTTGTTTGAATGAAAAGGGATAGTAGTGATTTTCTCTAGGCATGTGTTGTTGTACAGAGAAGGAGATCCTTTAAACTCTCTAATTTTTGTCAAGAAAATAGAGGGTTTTTTTTAAAAATCTTTGTGTTTATTTTTACTTCTTTTTTATTGTCATTTCCTTTGTGTCTTTCAATCACTCTTTGATGTTTGTCATATGTTATATGAGAATTTGAGTGTGTTCATTATATGATCTTTGAATTGTAGTTGGTTCATGTCAATTAAAAGTAATTGTTGTTGTTTCTTAATCATTATCAGTGGGTAGCAAGTAGATGATCTTTGAGTTATTTATATTTGTCCCCTTTTTTATTCAAATTCATAATTTTATTCTTTTTGATGGAACTAAGAAAGTGTTAGTTTTCTTTTTCTATTTTTTTGGTTAAAAGCATACTCCAACACCTAATTATATCATAAGATGGAGTTATACCTCTAAAATTCAAAGGATAATTGCTAATTCAATAGAAATTTCTCCAACCGCTAGTTGAAATTGGTCTTTTCATCTGGACTAAAGTGAGTCATTCAATCATTATTTCCAAAAGGCTAAATCTATTAAGTAACAAATTTTTGGCAACTCCATAGGGGAGTGAAACACTAGTGTTTCACTCCCTCATAAATCTAAAGGTGCCTCCCCAAGAATGGAGGCCGGTGACTTTGTGTTCCATTATAATGTCTCTTTGGTATAATTCCAATTTATGTTATGGCTTTGGTTGTGTCCCAACCATGGGGAACTCATTTTGGACCATTTTCTTTACGTCAATACAACATTACCTAAATGCTTGAGGAAATTCTTTCCTAAATTCATTAGTGAAGGCTCACAAGATCTAGACAACCATATGTAAGTATTTACTGTTAGCTATGGAATTCTTGGAGTTTAAGAAGAGGATGTGCTTAGGCGATTATTTTTTAAGAGCCTCATTGGATGTTTTGTTGAGTGGTTTTAGAATTTGGAAGACAAATGTATCACAATCTAGGATAGTTTAAAGGTAAGGGTTTCTTGGAAGATTCAAGCATTTGATATGTGTGTGTGTGTGTATCTATATATATGATATTCCAACTACAAAAGGGAGAAGGTGAATCAATTAGGGGGTTTGAGGAAAATTTCAACCAAGTTTTAAAAAAGATTCCTCAAACTGATCAACCAAGTGAAAATAACCTGTTATATTTATTCATTGCTATGTTGCAACTAGAAGTTAGATTTTACTTAAAGAGAAACAAGGTACAAAACTTAGAAGTTACACAAAGAGTAACCATTAAAATAGAATATGATTTTATTTTATTTGGATCATTAAAAGAAAAAAATGTATAAATAAATTCACTCCAAAGGATTCAAAATCTCAAATAGTTTTACAAAATTAAAATCTTCATTAAGAAAAGAAGCCTCTTTCACAAAAGAATCTTGTTACAAAAAGAGTGAAGTTGGATTTTACCATATCTTCTTGTAAAAAAATTACAATCTTTAGTAAAGATGACATCTCAACATAATCCATGGTTGAACCCTGTATCATAGAAAGTATAGAAATCTATTATTTACATGTTGAAGATAGTAAAGATGACTCAGAAAACTTGTCTACAAATGATTCATCTAAAGATCAAGAACCATAATATTTCATCACATAGATGCAAATAAATGAGATTGTAAAACCATCTAATTCTCCTAAAAATGTGGTATTATCAACATATCCCACTATTATTTTTATTCCAAATTGGTGCCTAGAGGATTCAAAAGATGACTTTTTGTGATGCAAGAGCATCTTGGGTTTATGGAAATCCTGGATCAGCCAAAATATGTTGGAGTTTTTTTGGCTACTCGGTAGCTTGTTTTGTTTGGTTGGTAACTTCTTTTGGGTTCTTAGTGAAGTGTTCCTGTTTGTCATGGGTGAGCTCGGTTACCGTTTTGTTGTTTCCTATACCAAGTTGGTTCCATGTGTTTGATGTTTCTCAGTTCTTGAGTTTACCAATTGGTGGAATTTAATTGTTTGATGCTAAATGACGTGCAATTATTTTTGGTCCTAATATTAATGTTGGAATATCTCATTGGGAAACACGTGGACCTAAATCTGGGCCATTTCTTTTTCAAATGCTGGATCTAAGGATCTTTAGAGATGACTTGTTAGGTGGCCTCTTGTATAAATAAGTAGAGATGTTCTAGGATTATGGGGGGTCATTAAGTTAGAAAGAAAGATAGAATCCGAATTCTTGGATCCTCACATGTATGAGGATTATTTTGTAATTGAATTTCATTGTATTTTCCGTAGCTGGGAAGTCCTTACAACTCGACATGTATGAATTTTGAATGAATTAATAAAATATATCTTTGTAATACCCCAAAATTGGCATCTTGCAATCCTAACCAATTTTGCTGCATTTAGTCTCATTCTATCAAATTTCTAAAATAATTAAAGTCCTATTGTACTAGGAAATTCTATCTTCTAATTGACTTACTTGACTTAGTGTCAAATGCAGAAAACCCTAAATCTGTGTCAATCACATAACATATTTAATTCCTAAATATCGAACATAAATTAGCTAGATAAACCCTATGATCAATTAATTTAATTATAAAGTCCTAGCACTTTAATTAAATTAAATCCACCCTCTTTAGCTAAAACACATGAAAAAGGAATTAAATAAATATCTATTATTAAATAAATATCCTCATCTCAATAATTGAATTTAATTATTTAAATAATTGAGAAAATCCACTTATGAGGCAATATTCAATTTATTTAATCAAATATTCTCCACAAAATCTTCTCTTCAGTTCAGAAAAGGAAACTTTGAGTTAATTGAAAATCAAAAAGAGGAATAAAATAATTAACAACTTTAACACAAAAAAAATAGGCAGCTGACTGCCTCTTTGCTGAAAACTTTCTATTCTGAACTGAACTCTCATTTGATCTTCACCATTCATCTGATTCAATCTCGACCGTCGATTGTGTGTGTGTGAAAATTGTACCTGATCTGTAGACACAACACTCAGTAAAACATTAGAGGTTAGCAAAAATTGAAATCGTGCAAAATTGAAAACTATGTAACCAAGTGATTTACTGCCTTCTAATAGGTGCGAGATTGATGTTCTCAGATTGTAATCGAGATCAGTGACCTAGATGACACCTAAATGAAGGATTTGAATGCAAAAGATGGATATGAAATTGAATGCAATTAATCTATATTTTTGATATTTTCTATGCAATAAGAATGATAAAAACTGATATGAATCTATGCTAGATGAAATTGATATGCTATGCTAATCTAACAATGATATGCAAAGCTATGAAATTCTATGCTATGATATGAAAAATATGCAATTGAAATTGATCTCACAAAGCTTTGAATTCGCAAGTTGATTCTTTCAAGCTCCAATTGTGCAAATTCTCCAAATTTGATATGCTATGATTCCTGTAAAGTAAGTTTGCAATTTGCGAGATGATTGAGAGATTTTAGAGATGAATTATGAAGAGTTGAGCCTTGTTTTTATAGAAATCCAAGGCTTTGGAGGTGCATGGGAAAAACCATAAATCACTCAAATAACTCAGGTTGATTTTTGAGTTATTTTTAAATAAAGATAATTAACTCACAAAAACATGCAAAAGCTAAGATTAACTCAAAATAGAGTTTAGCTTTAATTGATAATTGATAGTTGTTTGCTTTTGTGATTGTGCATGTTTTATTTATGAATTAATTTAATAATAAAGTGATTTATTTCCAACTTAACTGCTTTTAAAAATAAAACAATTGATTTATGGGTTAATCAATTATTTAATCAAACTTTTATTAAAAACTATATTATTAAATAATGACAAAATGCTTTAATTAATTAAATAAAAATTTAATCAATTATTCATAGGATATTTGGATTTATTGTCAAAATTAAATAATATAATTAATAATAGATAGAATTAAATTTAATTACATAATTAAGTGGCAAGATATTAAATCTAATTAATTAAATATAAAAATATTTAATTAATCAAGCTTTAGGATAAATGTGATTTATTGCCAAATAATTATAAAATTAAAGATAATTATGATGATTAGGAATATTACTAGGAATATTCTCCGATGTAGAATTTAAGATAATCAATTATGATTCGATGATGTTTAGATGTGCCTTAGATTAGGACTTTGATGTCGATTTCGTTCGATTTGTCGATGTAGGAGGTTAATGAACTTATAGCCCATTTTTGGGGTATTACATTTTGCCCCTCTTTGAATTACTGTGCGAAGCACAGTGGTTCAAAGATAGTCTATGTTTGATAAAGATATGAAACTAATTCAAAAGCTAAACCGATCTCAAGATAGAAACCGATTGAAAGATATTGAGATAGGAGGTCCTGAATGACCAAAGATAATGTTCACTATAGCAGCGATGAACCGATGATTGCGAAAAAGTGTCAAAACACCTGATTCCAAACCTTAGGATTGCTAAGAAGTGAGTGACCCGTTCTAGACTTGATTGTCTTAGCAGAACTAGCAAGTATCACATCCAAACCCTTCAGTTGCCGAAGAACCAAGGAAAGAACACTATGATCTGATGGTTGCAAAAATTGATACAGATTACAAGATTAAGAGAATACCAGATTGATATGGATCTTGATGAATCTGATATGCCCCAAGTGATGATAGATTTGCCTCGAGCGTTGAGGACTTTTTTGATGAATCAGCGACTAGACGTGATTGTTGTCTTGATCACTGATGAAAGATATTGATAGATTTGATTGACAGACTTTGAATGATGTGCAATACCATGCCCCCTTCGGGATTAAAATTGAAATCTGACAAGAAAAGTCAGCGTTATAGTTTAGAAGCATGTTAATTGATTTGAGAAGTGTGGTGAAACACATTCAAGAACACATTCTGCATCGTTGGAAGGTCCCAAAAGATCAAGTTTGACCATGAGTTGACCATGGTTGACCAAGTTGAAATTTTGATAGTTTGATGGAAGATAATCAGTTAAGTTGAATGCTAGATTTCTTTGATGATTGAAGGTTGATTATGCAAGTAGTGAATAAGATAAATGATCTCAGATTTCAATTTTGATCCCGAAAAGGATTCTACTTGCTATTTCATTGGAGGAACCTTCGTGTGAGATTTAGCTCTTGTTAGATTTGAAGAGACAAGTGGAGAATTGTGTAAGCATTGAAGTTCATTTAGCCATTGTGAGATCATGCAAACATGCAAAATGCAAAGAGACATGCAAAATGAAATGCAACCTAAGACCTAGGACCTAGTCACTGATCATGTGTCGATTTGTTATCATCATTGAACTTTTAGGTAATCGGATAAATCAATACAATGCCCACTAGCTATGAAACCATAGACATATGAATATCGATTTGTATGCGTAAGAATCATTACAACACCCACTGGTTAGGCAACCATGGACATATGAATATTGATTTTGTTTTCAAAATGTCGGATTAGATATAAGCACCAAGGCACAAACGTCAGGATGACTTGAATATCATGTCCATTTTGATATAGCAATTTGTATAAGCATCAAAACATGAACGTTGTGATGACCTGAATACACCTTGCATTGCAAACACATCAAAGAGTCAAGAGATCATTCTAAATCCAATGTGAATTACCCGTAGTGATCCTTTATCGTTCACCTCCTTAGCCAAGATCGCATTTCACAGTAGGAGAAAGAATTCACTAAAAAAGATAATAGTTAGATCAAACTTCCTTGAATTTTCCACGTATCAATGGTCGAGGTATGCATGGCCATCCAATTTGAGATAGAGGCTCTTACAGTCGGACACCATTTCAATCCGAAATTTTCAAAGTTGTTAGATTTTCACATACAAGCAGAAGACAAAGAAAAGATTATGCCCCCAGTCATCACTCTCTAAATCCTATAAAGGACATCATCAAAGAGCTCGAAGGGACACAATATGCAAAATCTCAATGCGAATCAGTAAGCATAGAAGGAGATAAAAGCATGAAGCACAGATTGTTTTCAGTTTGTTTTGATGTTTGATTGCATTGTAGATGCAAAATCCTTTCTGAAGACGAGACTGACTGACTGACTCAACTTGAAGCTTCAAAGGACTCTGACTGGATATGACACGTCTAAGATACATTGGAGGCCATAGGATATGACATTGATTGCCCCCAAGTTTGAACATTGATAGGATACAGACGCTCAAGCCGATTGGTGTACAGACCGACTTATTGAAAACTGGAAATGTTGAAACAAACCGGGAGATATGTACAAACTAAAGCAAGACTGAAAGCTGGGAAAGACCAAGATTGTGTTGATAGATGGAGCATTTTGAACAAGTGGCACCCGTTTGCCGGGTTTTCACCATCTTGGTAGAGATTCTATTTTTGCTACCAAGGTGCCTGTTTCCAAGTTTTCACCAAGGCACTTTTTCTTTTTATTTTGTTTTTATTTTGTATTTTTCATTTTTTCAATTTTTTTGTACTTTTGATATTTTTTGATTTTTTTTGTGATTTTTTGATATTTTTTGATTTTTTTTGTGAATCATCAAGGCACCTATTGCTAGGTTTTCACCAAGATGTTCATTTTTTCAGGACTTTTTCCAATTTTTAAGATTTTTTAGGACATTTTACCAAGCACTGAATGCCTTAGGCATAGAATTTCTTCAGATGGAGAACGTTGATTGATTCTCAGAGTTGTTCTCCTTTAGTCATTGAGAGTTGATAGGCACCAGAGCCAAAAGTAGCAGTGATAACAAAGGGACCCAGCCAATTGGGTTCGAACTTCCCCTTGCGTTCTCGATGGGATTGATTTTTAGGATTTTCTCTCAAGACTAGATCACCAACCTGAAATTCTCTGTGTCAGACTTTCTTGTTGTAGCCTCTAGACATTCTTTTCTGATACACTCTGAGATGATCATACACTGCTTGCCTGCGCTCATCTAGTAATTCCAGTTCTTGTAACCTAGACACTCTGTAGTCTTCATCAGTGACAAGTCCATCCATTCTGATTCTGAGTGATGAGATTTCAACCTCAATAGGTAGTACCGCTTCAGACCCATAAACTAAAGTGAAAGGTGTAGCCCCAGTAGGTGTTCTGATACTTGATCTGATACTTGTTCTGATACTGATTCTGATACTTGTTCTGATACTGGTTCTGATACTTGTTCGGATACTTGTTCTGATACTTAGGATACTTGATAGCAGCTTTTTCCATTGCAAACTCCCAAGCAAGATCATATCATGTAGTCCCAATGTCTAGCAAGGTGGAGAACAAGAGGGATTGACAAGCTAGTGGAAGAGATGGAAGATAAGAGAATAAAGGATAATGAAGGGAAGAAATCCTCAAGGACAAACTCCTCAAGAATACCCAAGCTAGGGAAAAATTGTCATGTAAAGCACATTTGGACAAGCAATGAAAGGCCAGCATAGGATAAGTCACAAAAGCATAATGCCAAAGAAGGAAAGGATGCAATCCAAAGGAGTAGACATGTTAAGAGGCTTCATAGCACTGCGTCTCACTCTTTCTTTCTTGTTTTTTTATTAGATCAAGACCAAAGGGGAAATGATAGCGAAAGACTAGAATGAATGGAGGAAAATAAATATGAAGGCTAAACAGGAAGGGAATGAAAGCAAGATCATCATCAGACAACTCACAAAATAACCAAATGTTCGTATATAGATCAACATTGTCAAGATCAAAGAGAGAAGATGGAATGGATGAAATATGTAGAAAAACTACGCATGATGCCTGATTGCCAAGTTTTCATCATGGTACTTATCCAAGGTGCCACAAGGGAGTGGTTTTCACCATAGGATGAATTTATTTCTCTTTACTTTTTCTACCAAGGCGCTTGTTTCCAGGTTTTCACCAAGGCACATTTTCAATTTTTTTTTATTTTTGAATTTTTGGAAGAAGGCAAGCTTTTTAGATAGTGCTCCTTGAAAGGATAAACCATGATATGCCAAGGATTCAAAATGATATGCTCAAAGATGCTGATAGGGAAAGGAATATGGAAAAAAAATGGAGGATAGGGTTTTATGTAAAGCAAGTGAGGTTGGAAGATAGGAGGAATAGGCAAATGAGGAAAAATGATAGAAGGTAGAAGGATAATGCATGGAAGGATTGTGAAAGGGTAGATGAAAAGGAAGGCAAGTTCAACATCAACACATACCTTGAAGGGTGGTGAGAGAATGGAGGAATCATGAATGAAGGAATACGTAAAGGAATATGGTGAATGGATAGCAGAGGTTGTGGTTTAGGCACATGAAATGGAAGAATATTTTTGGAGGGAGAGGAAGTGGAAGCCTTTGGAAGCTTGAATGTCAATTTCACTTTTTTCTCAACACCAGACTCTTTCAAGAGAGACTTTGGAATCCATATAGCCGTAGGCTTTTTATTTCCTTTTGATGATCTAGAGAGAATATCTTCAATGATGGATTTTGGAACCCATACTTGTCTTGTAGTTTTTTTCTTAGATATCTCTTTTGACTTTATGCCTCCATGTCGATTAGATGAGACATGGTGATCTTCTTTTTTTGATGGATTCTTGCATTGCTTCTTTTTCTTGTATTGAACATTCAAGTTACTTCCAAAAGACTTGGGATTTGTGGAAGAAGGAGGATATGACTGGTTTAGATGGGTGGGTGGATGAAAAGGATTCAAGGGTATGCATCTATGTTGATCTTGAGGAAAGATGGGAGATGGAGGTATGTAAGGACCCAAGATGGATGGCGAATCAGGAGAGTTAGGAGGCGAAAGTGAAGGGACATAAGGACCCAAGATGGAAGGAAGGCGTGAAGATCTTTGTAGTGGTGGAAGAGGTCCAAGGATGGAAGTGGAAGACGCAAAAGGATAATCAATAAGTTCATCAGCATCTATATGACAACCAAGGATATCAGCATCTTTAGAGTGAGCATTAGGATCTTCAATAGAATCATGGACATCTTGAATATGAGCACCTTCTTTGATAGGATTGTTCAAAGCTTGCAAAGACTTAGGAAGAGTAGAAAGTGGAAGTGAACATGGAGTGGTAGAATAAGAAGATGGAAGACTTTGATCTTGACAAGGATCTTTGGATAGCACCAGCGCATAATTTCTCTTGATTTTCAATAGGCTTAACATTGGAAGTAACAACACTATTTTTACCAACCTTAATGGAAGTATCATCTTTGGAAAGCGCAAGTGTAGTAAGGTTGTTTTGATTGTCAATAAGCTCAACAGTGTGAGTAGTAGCTTGATCTTTCTTAGGAGAAGACTTAAGACATGGTGGAATGCATGAAAAAGGGGGTACAGGATCAAAAGAACCCTGAGGTGGATAAGAGACATCGTGAAAAGGAGTGGATGACATGGAGGGTTCTTGATCTTGATCTTTCTTTATGTTCTTTTCTTCATCATTTTTAGAGTCCTCTTGACATGGAGCCACTTCTAAGGACAAGGAAGCATGTTGGGATTGTATGGATGACTTTGGAAGAGATGGTGGAGGACTAGCTGAAGTAGGGATTATAGCATATGAAGGCTTAGGCTCTTTAGGTTTATCATTATTGAAAGTATTTGCAGCCAAGTGAAGGTTAGCTTGAGTATCTTTAAGAGGTAGCCCTGGGGGATAACTATAGGGAACCGCATGAAAAGTATCAGGGCTTGTGTCAGATGAAGGTTCTGTGAAAGATTTGAAAGACTTGGAAGCTTTAGGAAATGTATGGGTATTGGAGGAAGTAGGGGATGGAAGGGAACCATCACTAGACAAAGGTTCAGCATTAACATGATCTTGCTTGAGAGTGTAATCTTTATTTTCAACTGGAGAGTTCTTAGAGGAGAGATCCTTATAGTATTGACGTTTCAAGCTAGCACGATGTATTTTATAGTCCTCAGTAGTAGTAGATGGATCATCATCAAGGTATTGTCCACAAAAGCCATCAAAGTCTCTTTCAAAATTAGAATCATATGGATCACCATCACGATCTATCCAATGTGATGGCCCATTTGTAGTAAGCAGGAATGAACGATGAGGAGGACTCTTAGGAACAGAGGTGCCATAGGTATCATTACATTGTCTGTTGTCATAGTCATCATAGTCTCCAAAGCTAGATGTGTCACTCTTTGTGGAAGAGGTATCATATTGTTCAAATTTTTTCCGGGGGCATGGTGACATGTACAAGTCTTTATCAAATGGAAAAGAGTATAGAGGTTCCTTTTCTTTCTTAAGATTGTTAAGTTCAACTTGCATAGCTTGCAGCTACTTCATCATAGCGGCGATCAGAATTTCTTCCTCATGTGTACTGATTCTTTGAGACATGTGTACTGATTTTCAATAGCTACTGATTTGTTCTTGACACAATGATATTTTCGACAGATTCTGGAACTAGGCTGGAAACATTGGATATCTTGCAATTTGACAATTTCTGACAACTCTCTCAAATTTTTCCAAACGAAACTCTGTAGACTCGTACGACACTGGGTAGTCTATGAAATGACAGTTGCTAAACTCGTATGACTTTTGACTTCTTGAAATGACTTTTGACTCCAGAAAAGATTTTACGTCAATTTTTGCAAAATTTAAGGTCTTCAGTTTTGTATTGTTTGCAAATTGTACTGTCCAAATTTTGAAGGTTATACCAGATTTGATCATTTTTAATAGCCAAGTAGATAAACAAGCACGTAGAACAGCAAGCAAGTGATTCCAAACACGTTTAAAAACAATGAACAAGGGCAAAAGAAACCTTGCGCATGAACAATCAAGTGACCAAATTATGCTAATCCCTGAGAGTACTAATTGTGTATGTTCTGAAAAGTTTTGCAATAACACACATATACCTGAAAGTGAAAAATTGGCCTCTTTAGGGTTTTTAGTAATGGTTTGACTCTGCAACTTTTATGATTCAAAGGGGTGAACTCCAATCCTGGCGCACCAGGGTTTTGACACAGTTTGAGAACTTAATCTTCAAGAGCTACTAGGGAGATCTGACAACCCAACAATGAACTATACCCGTGGAGATTTCTTCCACAAGAACATTTATATAGCGGCTGTCACTACCATGGCGAAAATGGCTATTACCGCTTGAGGTTCCGTCAACGCAGTTTGCCCTGTGAAAGGATTGTCCGCTACGGTTAACCCTCTCTAAAGGTGACTCACAGATTTATACCACAAGGGGACTTGGCTCCAGATCCAAGGTTTTTGACACCTTTTCACTTTTAACCCAAACAAAGCAAGCAGATTAATCCGACACGCTAAGACAAAGTTTTATTCCACCAAAGTCTGTGATATCAACTCCACGTGATCTATCAACCTCTCCGGGGAGAGAATGTATCAATCAATAAGAGAAGATGCACCAACCAATTTTGATTCACCAAAGCTCGTGATATCAACCCTACGTGATCTATCAACCTCTCCGGAGAGAGAATGTGTCGATCAAAGAGAAGACTCATTAACCAAGTTGAATGTGAAACGCACTAAGTATCCTCCCTACCTACAAGGATTCCATCATCAAGGAAGAATTTCGCTAGGAATCCAATCTCTCAAGAATCATGAATAGTGTTAATAGGGCCTAATTACTATGTGAGCACAGATATATTCCCGAAAGCAAATCTACCAAAAGTACCCAAAAAGTAGAAAGAGGAACACTTAACGCTTAAAGTAAATATGAGATGAGTCCACAATGTGGAACACTTAACACCTCACACAAGCTGAAAATGAGTCCCCAACTTAGAAAATAAGTGAGTTCCTAAAAGCACAAAAGGGTTGCCAAGTGGAACACTTAATGCTTCTGTCCTGTTGACCCCTCCCCTTTATGGCCCTGAGATTGCAACCACGAAGCGAAAATGAGGGGCCAGCGGATTAGCGAGTCCAATAACCCAAGATAGCAATCAAGATCAATCACAAGTATTCTAAGACTACTTAATGAATCCTTAAGGGATCACAACCTAGTATCAAATTATGCAAGTGTGTAGAAATAGATCAAAAGCATGAAAATATGCACACAAGCTTGACACATAAGAGATTTATTTTAAGTCCAAATCAAAATATTTTCAAAACAAGGAGAATACCTCATGATCCTCACAACGCGCTTAGTAGATTCTACCTGATTTTTAGCAATTTTTGTTGAGCTTTTCCATGCAAGCAAGTGACAAACTCTCCAACAAGCAAACAAGCAAACAAGATATGCAAAATATATTCAACTTATGAAAACCATAGGTTTAGCTCTAAAAATCAATTTTTAGGAGAAATAATAACCATAAATTAATCCAAATGACAACTCATATCATGCATTGAATCATATGAAAAATAAGTGCATACCCATCATAAAATTTTAATTTTTTTGCACTACATTTGACCTAGTCAACAAGATCTGATTTTTTTGATATGATTTTGGCCATAAAAATAAAAATTCAGAATAGAGACCCCTACTAAAAAATAGAGAGCTTTCCAAAAATGCAAAAATTTTAGAAAAATATCTTCATTTGTGCCCTAGAGACCCATTTTATCAAAATAGACTAGTTTTTGCAAATTGACTATTTGAGCTATTAAATTGTATCCAAATTTAAAACACAAATAATATACCCCCTATAAAATTTGAAGAGATTTCTGAAAATGTAAAAATTTTAGAAAAATATGCTGATTTGCGTCAGATATTAATTTTTTATGAAAAATAAATTTTTTTTTATTAAAAATTCAAAATAATTCAGAAAATTATGAATTTTTTTTTGAAGCTTCCTTGATATGTCTCTAACTTGTAAAAAAAATTTTAGACCAAAAATCCGAGCCGTTTGGGAGATAAAATTAAATCTTTGAAACTTTAGGGTTTTAGCTCCAAGAATCAAAATCAGCATGCAAAAGTGGGTTGCCCCACAGTGGGCGCTAGAAATGTGTGTGTGAAAATTGTACCTAATCTGTAGACACAACACTCAGTAAAACATTAGAGGTTAGCAAAAATTGAAATCGTGCAAAATTGAAAACTATGTAACCAAGCGATTTACTGCCTTCTAATAGGTGCGAGATTGATGTTCTCAGATTGTAATCGAGATCAGTGACTTAGACGACACCTAAATGAAGGATTTGAATGCAAAAGATGGATATGAAATTGAATGCAATTAATCTATATTTTTGATATTTTCTATGCAATAAGAATGATAAAAACCGATATGAATCTATGCTAGATGAAATTGATATGCTATGCTAATCTAACAATGATATGCAAAGCTATGAAATTCTATGCTATGATATGAAAAATATGCAATTGAAATTGATCTCACAAAGCTTTGAATTCACAAGTTGATTTTTTCAAGCTCCAATTGTGCAAATTCTCCAAATCTGATATGCTATGATTCCTGTAGAGTAAGTTTGCAATTTGCGAGATGATTGAGAGATTTTAGAGATGAATTATGAAGAGCTGAGCGTTGTTTTTATAGAAATCCAAGGCTTTGGAGGTGCATGGGAAAAACCATAAATCACTCAAATAACTCAGGTTGATTTTTGAGTTATTTTTAAATAAAGATAATTAACTCACAAAAACATGCAAAAGCTAAGATTAACTCAAAATAGAGTTTAGCTTTAATTGATATTTGATAGTTGTTTGCTTTTGTGATTGTGCATGTTTTATTTATGAATTAATTTAATAATAAAGTGATTTATTTCCAACTTAACTGCTTTTAAAAATAAAACAATTGATTTATGGGTTAATCAATTATTTAATCAAACTTTTATTAAAAACTATATTATTAAATAATGACAAAATGCTTTAATTAATTAAATAAAAATTTAATCAATTATTCATAGGATATTTGGATTTATTGTCAAAATTAAATAATATAATTAATAATAGATAGAATTAAATTTAATTACACAATTAAGTGGCAAGATATTAAATCTAATTAATTAAATATAAAAATATTCAATTAATCAAACTTTAGGATAAATATGATTTATTGCCAAATAATTATAAAATTAAAGATAATTATGATGATTAGGAATATTACTAGGAATATTCCCCGATGTAGAATTTAAGATAATCAATTATGATTCGATAATGTTTAGATGTGCCTTAGATTAGGACTTTGATGTCGATTTCATTCGATTTGTCGATGTAGGAGGTTAACGAACTTATAGCCCATTTTTGGGGTATTACAGATTGAACTTGAGATTTCTATAAAAGAACCCTCATTCTTCATTCAAAGGATCCAAATTTTCAAGCAATGAAGTGCTGTCGCATTGTTATCAGAATTCATTTTTGCATTCAAGCTTTCTTGTTTTAGCATAATCTTCATTTCTAGATTAATATATCATGTTTAGAATAAATTTGCACTTCATTTCTTAATCTAGTTTGCTTTCATTGTTTCTAGATTAATTGCATACTCATTTTAGATTAATCTTGCACGTTCATTTCTAGATTAAACTGCATAAATCCTTCATTCTAGTAGTAGTCTATGGTTGCATGACTCTCAATTATGAGAGCAATTTCGAACCCTACCTAGATAGAAGGCAATAGGTCGAATCATTTAGACAGGTGAGATGAATAATCTAATATTTATTCTTGGCTGTAGCTGGTGAATAATGACTATGTTGAAGTGTGGAGCTAAATCAAAGGCCCATATTTAGTTCATACATTTTTGGCACCCACCGTGGGGCAGAAAATCAATTTTTGGCCTCATTGTATTTCATCATATTTTCAATTTTCTATCAAATTTTTTTATTTTGTCAGTACAACCATACATCCCTGTACGGATTCTCACACAAAGGTTCCGACTATGTCGCACAAAGATTCTCACTGTATCACATGAAGTTTTGCTGGTTCTGGCATTTCCTCGCGCGGGACTGTGCATAATCTCATGCGAAATTTTGAAATGAGAGACTTAAAAGTTGCAGATTTGTACTTTTAGCTTGTTGATTTCTGACACTTACTATTTTCTGTGGATTTTGTTGATTCTACTTTTTGGAAACAATGTAATACTGGATTGTAGAGCTTTGGACCTAAGGTGAGTTGCTACAATCTCTATAACATTTTGGCTTTGGACATTAAAATGAATCTCTCATGTGTATGGCTTGAGTGTTTCCTGCTTTGATAAATCACACTTCGATTTTGGGCTCTAAAAAGAATCTAGATTCAATTTCTGCATATTTGTTTCACATAATAAATAGGTCCTATGAACACTATTTGTGGCGTTCTTGAGAGAGTGGGCTTCATTTGCTTGTTTTGCATGTGAAGCTCTTCTTGACGATAGAACCCCTTGTAGGTAGGGAAGGAGTTGATATTATCTCATGGTCTTACTTGGTTTTTGTCTTCAATTTTTGGTGGTACGTTCTCTCTTGGTCCCACTTATAGAGCTCAGTAGCCATTGTTGTTGACATACAAACCTTGGTGAGGTAGTTTCAATTTAGCATGTCAATGAATCTGTCTGCTATGTTTGGGTGAGGTGAAGAGGCTAGAGGATTATTCTCTATTCCCTTTTTGGGCACATCAGAAACTTAGATCCTTGAATTTGAACTGAGTCCCCATGTGGTCCTTTTTGTGAGTCTCCTTATTAGAGAGGGTTAACCATAGCAGACATTCCCTTTATTGGGTCAACCATGTGGATGGAACCTCAAGCGATAATAGCCATTTTCACCATGGTAGCAGTAGCTGCTATATAAATGTCCTTGTGGAATAAATCTCTATGGGTGTGGTTTCTTGTTGGGCTGTCAGATCTCCTCAGCATCTTTGATCGATTAAATTCTCAGAATGTGTCAAAACCCCGATGCGCTTGGATTGGAGTTCGCCCTCTTGAGACTGCAAAAGTTGCAGATTTGAGCATTACTACGAACCAAAGTGCAACCAAATTTTGTTTTTCTAGGACTATGTGTGTGATTGCAAAACATTTTGAGAACATACACAAGTAGCACTCTTAGGGAATTGAATACTATGTCACATATTCTTATTCATGCACAAGGTTGCTTTGTCCCTTGCTCATTGTTTGAAGACATTATTTGCTTGAAATTCCTGATTGCTATCTTATGTGCCTGATCATAATAGAAATTTGTTGATGCACGTAGAAGCTAAGTTTCTAATTTGAATTATCTGATATCTGTCTGAAAAATGGATATTCTGTCAGAGAACGGGCAGCGCTGTGTCTCAAAATCTATTTTTGCCTCAAAAACTATGTCAAACTGTCAAACTTTATTCTTTCCCATGTGAGATTTCATCTTTCTGAGCACTTTCTCATGCGAGATTGAAAATCTTCATGTGTAGTCTGGCACTTTCTCACGTGAGACTGCACTTCTTCATGCAAGACTGTTCCCATATTTTCAAAATAGTGAGCTTATTCCCATCAGTTGGTTAATTTTCTGTCTGATCTAGTTTTTGTCTGGGCTTTGTCTACCTATTTTCCTATTGTACACTACCTGAAACTGGATGTCTCAGGCTGAGAACCAAGTGATTACTACTTAAACTCATGTTGTCTCTCTGTTATCTATCCTTATCTACTATGCTCTTATACCTTACAATGCAATAGTCACATCTCGGTTGTTCTAACCATACTCTCGACAATTTGTATTGGGTACATTTCACTTTTATCACTCTTTTCTATTCCTGAGATAGAGTTCTAAGCATAATCCTAAGTCCTCTCTTGTCACTTAATCCTCATCTATGCCTATGACAACTAGAAGCGGCAACATGTTCACTCCACGCCTCACCAGATAGGATAGAGGTAGACCTCACAATCGAGGAAGAGGTCATTTTGAGCTTTCCATACAATTTGAGTACCATAGAGGGTCTTCATGTTCTTGCTCTGAAATGTCTGAAGAGGAGTCCTTTCGCTCTCCTTTTCCTGTTATTTGACCTCGTATCTAGCGTACTCATACTATGAACTTTAGTAAGGTCAGGAATCCCTTATTTTGAGAACCCTAAGAATCTAAAGAATCATCATCAAAGATTAATCCTTTTGAGGCACCCAAGGTTTCCTTACCAGAGATTAATCCTTTTGTAGCACATGACATTTCCTTAGCAATGCCTTCTTGTCATACTGAACCTCCTTGTACTCAGTCTATTCATGTTGTGTACTTGCATTTCAACAAGATGACAAACCAACACCAAGATGGTGAATATAGTAGAGCTCATGATCATGATCAGGATCAAGCTCAAAAAAACCAAGATGAATTCCATGCCTAGAGTGTCTTTGAAATCCTTGGTAATGAAGATGAAGAGATAACCCTGCAAGACGTTGAGGCTGCCCAATCTAACAAAAGCCTCTGTAAGATGATGGAAATCCTAATGAAAGAAAAGAAGGAGAAATACTTTCTCAAACTGGCCAAGCAAGGGGCCAAGCCACCCCCAGACTATAAAGTTGAGACTCTTGTAGTCAAGGAAGAGGAAAAAAAGACCACTAAACTACAAAAACTAGTTCAAGCGATGCAAGACCAAATTGGACAACTCATGAAAACCAAGGACAAACCAGAAAACTAGTTCACACTAGAAAGCATCTATCCATTCCCTTTTGAAAAGAGTCTTAGCATGCCATCTTTTCCCAAAGGTGTAGAACTCCCCAAGTACGATAAATATCTGGGTACCTCTAATCCTCAGGATCACTTGAGAGAGTTTAGTGCTCTACCCATGGAGTTCATACATGATCAGACTTATCTCATGCATCTCTTTCCGTGTAGTTTGGGTGGATCTACTATGGAGTGGTTCTCTCAACTTCCTACTGGCATCAAATCTTTTGATGAAATTGTTGACAATCTATTTCTCTAGCATTATTCACATAACATCCAACATCTGGTCAATATCTGTGATCTTTGCAATCTGAAACAATGATTTGGAGAACCTTTCCTAACATTTCTCTAATGATGGAGACAACTCTATACCAAATATTCTCACAAAATACCAAAATTTGAGAAGCTTGATATCTTTCTAGACAACCTCCTTCTGGATTTTGGATACCTAGTATGTCTGCAAGGTCCTTTGACCTTTGATGACATGATCAAGTAGGTTGTTACAAGAGAGACATTTATGGTCAAGAAAGGAGAGCTCACCCTACACAAAGATAACAAGCAAGGGTCCTCCTTAAGAAAAGATAAAACTAAATTTGTCAACAAAAAACTGCAATGTTGTGAATGATGGAGTCATTGACAACGTGATCCCAAAGCCCCCAAAGGATTATTTCAATCTTACCTCTAGTATGGAGGCAACCAAAGCCATTGAAAAGGCTACTACAGATACTCAACAACCTTCTAGGTTTTCTAGAAGTAAACCTTGGGTACCTCGACCCAAATGTGAGTTCACTTCCCTAGGGGAACCTCTTGACATGGTCTACAAGACTCTTTTATAGAATTAGATACTCACACCCCTAGAAAACTTGCATCCTTATGATCCACAACCATGCCCTACTTGGTGGAGTGAATCTGCATACTGTGAGTACCATTCAAACAAAAGTCATAAGACTTCCAACTATATTCAACTTCGACATAAGATCCAAGATCTTATCGATAATGGTGATGTTGTTGTGAGTGGTCATAACAAGAACTTGGATCATCAAGCATTCAAAGACCCCTTTCCTCCTCATGAGAAGGGTGAATATTCTAAGGCCAAGAATACCAACAACAAGGTCAACTATACGTACAATACTAATGACAATTTTATTAATATGGTTGAGCCTGTCGATATCAAATACTGTGATGTGATTACCATCAAAGGGAGCGAGGATGCTCCTAGACCCAAAGCTCCATTCATTTTATGAGGCCATGTGTCTTAATCCTCTGAATCAAAATAGTCTTAGGTTTGTGCGAATGCTGTCACTCAATCTCGTGCAAAGGTTGTTCTCAAAGGCCTTGAGCCTTCTACATCTACACTAAAACAACCTGTAGATACAACTGTTGTTGGCCCTACCAACAAGAATTCAAAATCAGTCCCCATACCTACTAATTCTAATTACAGCATCCTAGATCAATTACAATGTACCAACACTCAGATCACTATCTTTGAGTTGTTGAAGATCTCACCTACTCATAGGAAGATACTTGATAAAGCCCTCGCTGAGGCAAATGTCCCTACAGATCTTGATCTTGATCAGTTTCAATCCATGGTGGGTCACCTGACCTCACCCCATTATCAATCTTTCTCTGAGGAAGATGATCATTTGCTGAGCCATCCGCATAATGCCTATCTACATATTGAAGTCATGATTGGCCAAAAGTGTGCCCACCATGTTCTCATTTATAATGGTGCCAGTCTCAATATCTGCTCTGCTAAATTGCTCACCTAGCTAGGCTATGGTGAAGACTGCATAGATGCCCGCAAAAAGATCACCATCAAGGCATACAATGAAGAAGAATGAAAATCCCAAGGCTTAGTGGTGTTGCCAATTTGAATTGGACCTATCAAGAGAGATGTTATCTATCAAGTCCTAGATATTCCTCTTGCATATAATATACTACTAGGAAGACCATGGATCCATGATATGCAGGCAATTCCTTCGACATAACATCAGTGCATCAAGTTCCCATTTCATGGAGTAGAAGTGACTGTACCTGCCAACAAAAGCTATTCATGCAATATGCTCACACAATCTGCTGATAGCTTTGTCCCAACCAATAATGAGTCTTCTAAATGTTTTGATGCCAAACTCAAAGAAATGGAAAAAAATTTAAAACTCAAGGATTCTGGTATGGGGGAATATCAGATGGAACCTGTATTGTCATTGACAACTTTGCCTCTATCTCCACGTTGCTACGAGAGACCTTATAAAAATAAGAAACCTTCTACCATGTCCCCTCAAGTAGTTTATGATGGCACCTTTTTATAGGCTACAATGCCATTAGAAGACGAGGATAAAAACATAGCTATTATGGCTTGGATTTATAAAGGGAAAGACACATTTGAATAAATCACCCTAGCTTGTGATATAGAACATGAACCAAACAATGAAGGTTTCAAGATCATGAAATGCTTTGGCTATAAAGGGAATGGCCCTATAGGGGTGAATGATAATGGATTACTAGAACCAATTGAAGCCATAGGATGAAGGACAAAGGACACTACAGGTCTAGGTTTCAAAAAGATCTTGTTCAATTTAGGGATCAATAAGTTTTTACTAGAACCAGAATGCCCACCAGCATCTAGGGACATTATTTCAACTGAAAACTTAGAGGTTAGTTCAGATGAGGATACCTTCCCTTATCCTATTCCTCCAGATCTTACTGTGCTCCTCGTAGAGCTAGATGATTTTGTGCCGCGTGTCAAACACCTTGAAACTAATAGTGATTTTGATGACACCGCCTCAGTTACTCCATTGTCATATGAGCGGTTGAGAAAGATGAAAATGGATTATCCTAACTATCAATGGGAATTGTACATGCCTTCACCTTTCCAAAAATAGGTCAAATAGGAACAACTTCAACAAAACATCAATGCTACAAGAGATGAGAATGAGTTCGATGGTACAACTAGTATTGGAGTTCCCGTATCTAGTATTACAGACTCACATGAGTATGAGTTTGATTATCTATCTGACACAACTTTTGACAAGGATGTAGACATATTACACACATTTGAAAACCTTCTCTAAGTAGGTGAAGGGTCTAGCATCAGGACAACCGAGTGTGATTCTACTAACGTTAACATACCCTCTACTTCTGATTTGAGGTCTTGAAGGGACTCAAGCACACCTTTAGATGAGATCGCTTTAGGTCTCAACTTGTTTGTCCATACCGTGAATGCACTTGAACCTGTCACTTCTCTTTCACTCCACCATCCTAAGCTGATAAACTGGAACCCCTCCTCTACATCCATAGAAGTCCTTACGTTCCAGAATGACTATGCTCTTTCTTGCTACCTTAACACTGTCGAACCTGTAACATCCTCCACCAATGAAGACAATATCGACATGACTGAAGTTGACATCAAGTATCTCAGTCATACAATTAAAAGAAAGAAAAAGAATAAGCACTCTGATGGTGAAAACCACATTATTGCAGTGTTAGAGCCAAAAAAAGTAAAAACAAAAGACGTATTTGAGGGTGAAAACCTCTCTGAGGTGCCCGAGGATGGGATACTTCATACACTTCTGAGTCATTTTCAAGAAAGATATTCAATACTGATAGAGCCAACTCAACCAATAAACTTGGGCACATAAGCTACACCTCAGAGGAATTCACCAATTTCTTTTGAAGCAAGAAAATCAAGTTTGCTTGGACCCATTCTGATATGCCTAGATTAGATGCTAATCTAATTATGCATCACTTATCTATTGCACCAGGCATCAAACCTATCAAACAAAATCTTCCTAAGATGCACCCGCATGTGGCACTTTTAGTTAAAGCTGAGTTAGAAAAAATTCTCAAAGTTGGTTTCATTAGAGCAATTGACTATGTAGAATGGATTTCTAATATTGTCCCAGTTACTAAACATGATAAATCTATCAGAGTCTGCATAGATTTTTGAGATTTGAATAAAGCTTGTCCCAAGGATGATTTCCCATTACCCAACATTAACATGATTGTAGATATGATAATATGCTATGAAATGTACTCATTGATGGATGGTTTCTCTAGCTACAACCAAATCAATATCATGCTAGAGGACCAAGAGAAGACAACCTTCACATGTGCTTGGGGAACTTTTTGTTGGAATGTCATGCCCTTCGGACTTAAAAATGCTGGAGCCACATATTAAAGAGCTATCACCACTATCTTTCATGACATGATGCATAAGATGATGGAAGATTATGTGGATGATACATTAGTTAAGAGCATGGAATGAAAAGTACATCTTGCAGATCTAGCTCCTATATTAGATTGAATGGAACAATTTAGTCTAAGTCTCAACCCAAAAAAGTGTGCATATGGTGTTACATCTGGAAAGCTACTAGGTTACATCATATCGACAAAGGGCATAGAGGTAGATCTTGAGAAAGTCCAAGCCATCATGGAAATGCCTCCTCCATGCAACATTAGTCAAATGAGAGGACTTTAGGGTAGACTAAAATCCATTCGGTGCTTCATTGCACAACTAGTAGACAAGTCACAACCATTCACTAAGACTTTACATAAAGGTGTGAATTATGAATGGAATGAAGACAGTGACAAAGGGCTCCAATAGATCAAACAATATATTGCAAATCCACCAATACTGATGCCTCCTATTCATGGGAAACCACTCATTCTCTACATCTTTGCTACAGACACATCACTGGGTGTCTTACTAGCTCAAGAATATCAGAATAAAAAATAAAGAGCTATTTATTACATCAGTAGAATTCTAGTTTCTTATGAAATGAACTACTCTGTCATTGAGAAAGCTTGCCTAGTAGTGGTATTTGCTTCATAGAAACTATGACATTACATGCTCACTCACACTACAAGACTCATTTCTAAGATTGATCCCCTAAAGTATTTACTTAGCAAAGCTGCCCTCAGAGGTAGACTGGCAAAATGGGTGATGATACTCAATGAGTTTGACATTGAGTATGTAGAGAGAAAATCCATTAAAGGACAAGCGATTGCAGACCAGCTAGCTGATGCACCTATAACAGATTATCAACCATTGAGAATTGAGTTTCCAAATGAGTCCATAATGCTTGTCACACATCAGACATGGACTATGTTCTTTGATGGATCATTTACCCAACAGGGGTCAGGTGCCATAATAATATTCATCACACCATTTAGATTCTCTTTACCAAAGGCATACAAGATGTTGTTTCCTTGCACAAATAACATTGCTAAGTATGAAGCCCTGATCAATTGTATGAAGATAGTCATTGAATGACGAGTAGATGAACTAAATATCTTTGGAGATTCATAGTTAGTCATCAATCAAGTTAATGACATTTATCAAACCAAAGATGAAAAATTGGTGCCTTATAAATGGATGGTTGATGACCTAAGAAAGTACTTTGCACATGTCACTTTCTAGAAAATTCCATGAGTAGACAACAAAGCAGCCGATGCCATGGCCACACTTGCTTCCATGTTACAAATGCCTGAAAATAACATTCGACATGAATTCCTTATGGAGATGGTACGCTACTCAGCCTATGACACTCATAAATCTAGGATGATCTATTTAGTCATTAAACATGACTCATCTCGCTACCATCATATCTATTCCTATCTCCATGACTAGATCATTCCAGATACTTACACCCAAAATGAGAAACGTCACCTTATCCGTAGTGCTTCATGGTACATTATCATAGCTAATGATTTATAAAGGTGAGGTCTAGATGGTACCCTTCTTAGGTGTTTAGAACCCGACGAGTCTAAGTGTGCATTAGCTGAGGTGCATGAAAGCATCTATGGGTCTCACTCGAGCAGCCTGACACTGGCTCGTAAACTTATTAGAGCTAGTTACTATTGGCCAAATATGGAGAAGGAAGCTACAAACTATGCTAAGGCTTGTAAACAATGTCAACTTCATGGGAATCTGATTCACGCTCCCACAAAGGAGCTAATTCCATTCATCACTTTCTGGCTTTCAGTAATGGGCCTTTGATTTGGTGGGTCAGATTCATCCCTCTTCATCAAATGGAAATAAGTTCATTGTCACCGCTATAGACTATTTCATTAAGTGGGTCGAGGCAGTCCCTCTAACCATAGCAAATGGCAAATCTGTAGCCATGTTTATATTGAATTACATCATTTGCAGGTATGGTGTACCCTCCTTAATAATCACTGACAACGAGGGGTGGTTTAAGAATAAGGATCTAAAAGAGCTTTTCTCTAAGTTCAAAATCAATCAGCATTGGTCTTCAATCTATTATCCTCAGGGTAATGGATAGGCAAAAGCATCAAACAAGGCGATCCTTAAGCTCCTGCACTGCACAGTTCATAAATCTGGGTGAGATTGGTATCTCTAGATTAATCTAGCTCTATGGGCTTATCAAAAAAGTATAAGAACACCAACAGGGGCCATGCCCTTTGCCTTAGTTTACAGAGCAAATGCTGTATTACCTATTGAGGTTGAGATTCCTACTTTGCGAGTCTCTTTGAAAGGCCTCATCATTGATGAAGACATTAGAATATCTCAGCTACAAGAGCTGGAACTACTAAATGAATGTCAGAAAGTGGCATTTGACCATCTTCGAGCATATCAGAAATGGATGTCTAAGAGCTACAACAAAAAGGTTAAACCAAGGGACTTCCAAGTGGGTGATCTCGTTCTGAGAGAAAACCCTAAGAATCAACAACGGATCCAAAAGGGAAAGTTTGAACCAAATTGGCTTGGTTCATATATTGTTACTACAGAGTTTGGGTCTGGTGCCTATCAACTCTCTACCACTAAAGGAGAACAACTCAAAGAGCTGATCAACACTCTGCACCTGAAGAGATTCTATAGCTAAGACATCTGCTGCATGCTCCTTGTACATAATCTATTATGAAAAAATCCTAAAAATTGTAAAAATGTCCTGAAAAATGATCATCTTAGTGAAAACCTGGTAAACAAGAACTTTGATGCATCAACCAAAAAAATTGAAAATTCAAAAAATACAAAAAAAATCAAATATCTAAAAAATAAAAAAAAATTGAAAAAGAAGAAAATGTGCCATTGATGAAAACCTAGTAAACAGGTGTCATGGTAGCAAAAGCAATAAATCTTGCCAAGATGGTGAAAACCTAGTAAACAGGCACCTCTTGTTCTATAATGCTATACCTCTCATAGCACCGCTTGGCCTTGTACAGTTGCTTTCCTGCTTTCCTGCTTTTAGTTTGCTAGCTCATGCACTTTCTCTCAGTTACCTTCAAGATTTTTCTTGACTCTACATGGATTGAAGTTGATCACACTTGGGGGCACTCTTCTTGGTCTAGGGGGCACTATCCTATCTTTTCAGAGGATCTTCCTTGCATCAGTCACCAGTGGTTCTCACCACATCTATCTACTAATGTTTAGCTAGTACTCAAATCTCTCTCTTTGAGGATCTTCCTTGAATGAGTCACCAATGGTTCTCACTGTGTCTATCTACTAATGTTTAGCTAGTACTCAAATCTCTCTCTTTGAGGATCTTCCTTGCATCAGTCACTAGTGGTTCTCACTGCGTCTACCTACTAATACCTAGCTATCGCTAAGATCTATCTCCTTGAGAATCTTCCTCATATTAGTCATTAGTTGTTCTCATTGCATCTGCCTCCTGATAATTAGTTAGCACTTTGACCTCTCCTCGAGACTGTCTCTCACGTCAGTCACTAGTGGTTCTCAATGCATCTGTCTACTGTTGCTATCCTGATGAGACTTCTTGTGAATGCTATATACTTTCGATCCAACAATCAATCTGCTTGAAAACTAAAAAACTGAATTTGTAAACTTTTTGAAGCGTGCTGAGCTTTTATTCCTATGTGCTTCTCTTTTCACTTTATCATTCCTCCTTGAGAAACTCCAAGATGTCTATCCTAACCGAGAGATACAAAGACTGGGGGCATGATCTTTTCTTGGCTTTCTATTTGCTGGTTTAGTTCCAATGATCCAAGGGATCCATCTAAAATGGGTGTCCACTGTGAGAGCCTCTATCTCATGTTAGATGGCCATGTGTACCTTGACTCCTTTTATATGGACACTTTGGTGAGGTTGGTTCTTTTCCTTGTCTGTTTGAGTGACTTATTTCTGCTACAAGTGAAATTGCAAATGCTTGTCCTGCTAAGTGAACATATAGGTCACTACAAGCATTCCTAAATGTAGTCATTAATCACTTAGAAAAAAAAGCCACTCTCATGTGTTTGGTGTGTTTGTACGCAAGAAACATTCAAGTCATCCTAGAAACTATGCTCTGATGCTTATGTTAACTTGCTAAATCAAAAGGAATAGGTGTTCAAGTTATTCTGGCTTCTTGTGCCTTAATGCTTACACCTCATTTCGACAATCTTAAGACTCATGTCATATTCATATTCTCATGATTGCCATGTCAATGAGAGTTGTATGACATTTCACAACCATTCGATACTAAAAGCTCTATGATGATAATTATCTAATGGGTCCAACAACCAAGTCTTAGGGATTGCGTCTAGCTTAGGCTTGCATTGCGATAATACTTTATAGTTCTCTTTGTTGTATTCTTTTGGATTTGTACGAGGGTTCTCATCTTATGTCCTGGGTTCACCTTGACTGCACAAGTGTTCGATCCTCATTCTCGATCTTTGAGAACATTCTTTTGGTTAGTACCTATCATGTATTGCAATATCCTGCATGAGATGACTAGTACCATATACATTGCATTTCCACTGCATTCACAAAGTGCATTACCATAACTCATATGCATACATTCTACATCTACATATCCATATACATGTGCATCCATCATAAGCATAAATCAAATCATACATTGCATTTATCCATCATTGCATTTCACATTGCATACATACATAACAATAAAACATGTGCGCATTCATTTGCACATTCATACATATTCACCTACATAATCCATACATTCATCATTTACGATACATCTCATAAAACATAAAACATCCAAAGAAATGAATGACATGTACAATGATACCAAAAGATGAGCTCATATATATATATATATATATATATATATATATATATATATATATATATATATATATATATATATATATCGATCAACAGTGTCAATACAAAAATGGTGCTACTCGAGCATAGTCTATCCAAAATGGGGCTACAATACATCATGAAATCCTAATCTAGTCCTAGCCATCACCACCTGGAGGAGGTGGCATATCCTACTGTAGTGGTACCTGTGGAGGGGTCCTTGTGGAACCACTGGTGCTCTGACATACTCTAAAAATTGTGAAATGTGCTCCGCTAGCTCTGGAACCGTACCAATATAAGATGCATAGTAATACATTGCTTGTGTTGTCTCATATCGAGTCTCCACCCATGCCCTCACCAACTCCTCCTATAGCTCTCTAATCTCCCTATCCCTCTTTGCTATCTAGGTATCTTGGATGATGACCTATATGTGGAGATCACTCAGCTCCCTCTGTACCTACCACACTCTATCTCGACTCCTCCGTAGTGCATCTTGTAGCTGAGTGACCTGATTTACAAGAGGGGGACCCTGTGCGACCTAATCTTGCATAGCCTCATCCTATGTCTCTATGGGTGGTGATTACTATGATGTCTTCATAGTCTTCTATCTCGTCGATCTATCTTGACCTCCATTGCTACCTACACCATGATCTATCCTCATCTATCTATGAGGAATGGGAGTCTGCCTAGTCCTCTATTGTAGACCCGCTTGCTGCTACTGAGGTACCTACCACTGTGCCACCTATTGCTATGGTGGTGACTGTGCTACCTACTGACCCATCCCAATTGGATTTGTGAATTGGGGGAATGGATGTGCCAATAGATGATCTTAGTATGTTGGTGTCATCCCCTCATTAGCTACAACTGCCATATAATCCCATTGGGCTAGCGCTATCCATGCCTCTATCATACACATGCCTTGATCTAATCTCACCAGCCAGCCCTTCTTCACCTCATTGACAAAGCAAGCATATGTATAGTACTATTGAGATATGTCCTATGGCCTAACAAACTACCTCAGGACCCATGACAATGGGAAGCGCTCAATGATAGATATGGTCCAACTGATTAGAGGCTGTAAGAAAAATATGTACTAGATCTCATGTCAGGCATCATCCCAGACCTCTATCCCTATCCATGGCCTCCATGTAACTACAACCATGTCATCAAGCTAAGCCCACCATTGCTCACTCTTACCCAACGCTGGTTGGGTCATAGAGCCACCATACCTGTAAATGTATGGCTCCAAGGGTTGTCTAGTGTCATGGAACACTGGCCTGCAAATGGGAAGATGCTCCCAAGCCCATATCTAAAGCATGAACACTCCTACTACCATGCTCTATGAATCTTGATACATGAGCTCGTGCATCTCATGATACATCTATGCCAGCATTCACTAGCCCCATCCAAATCTCATGAGTGGCTGCACCAACATCTGCTGTAGCATTTGACCCCAACCACACTCCAGTCTGTACTGACCCCTATCTAGCATTAAGTACAACCCAGGAATGCTACTAACACAACTCCTAATTTGTGCCCTACACCATAGTATCTGATCAGATCATCCCATGGGATGGCCGGACCCATAACCAGATCATCCTAAAATATCTCTCTTAATGCCACAGTGCCTGTTCTTGACTGCGTGTTATACTCCATGCATGGCCTATGGAAAGGTACTCTCAAAATCTTGTAGATATCCTCTGGGGTAATTTTCATCTCCCCCTATGGTAAGTGAAATGTGTTCATTTCTGAATGGAAACACTCGACAAGTGTGTCCAATAGTCTATGATTCACCTGAATGTTGGGTACATCATAAAGGTATGATAATCCTAATCCATCAATATGTGTGGAATCTGCATCATCCAGCCATCACACTACCTCACCAATCATGGGGTGATGTGATCGAAACACAATATCAGGGAGGTCCACCTGCAATGCAAGTGACAACACATGATCAATATCTCAATCATGATGATCTTCAAAGCAAAACATAATTTGAAATCATGCACCTATCCTACAACTGACTCTCAGATGCTCTACTTGACTGATTTCATGCAAACTTTAGACTCAAAACATTTTAGTTCTCTACTACAGTCCTGCGCAAGGAAGTAGAAATCTCGTGCGATATTTCTCCACTGTGCGAGCTTGTAGGCCAATTTGCATGAGAGATCTTCCTCTTGGAGGGTTTCCCATGTGACTTCTTGGTCCTCTTCATGCGAGCCTATGGAGAGACCCACATGAGAAAGCCCTCTTTTGGTCTTTTCTTGCACGAGCCTCCTCACTGGACCAAGTGAGGAAACTGTTTCCTCACGCGAGTTCTGGCTAGAAAGTTCTAAAATGCCCTAAATTAAATCTAAATCTACTCAAATGTGATAAAAAATTGAAATGCAAGCTAGGTTCTCGACTACTCATAGGTGGGTCATACGTCACTGGTCGGCTGTGATGTTAGGAGTACTCGAATATGTGCTATCTCACTAGCACGCTCTCCATTTCACTCAGAGCTCTCTAAATCACTCAAAGTCAACGGTTACAAATGAATTGAAAATGACCCTTCTGGGCCTTATATAGGTTTTGACCTAATTTTCAAAAGTGCTCTGTTTTGCGTGAAAACTTCACCCTTGGCTAAATCAACCACTTCGAATCCTTTTCTAAGATTGAAATCAAAATCTAACACTCCTAAATAGCTCAAAATTGCATTTTAAAATTTCTTGGACAGACGTGATCAGATACTTGTGCAGTCGACCTTCTAATGTCATATTCTTGATAGACTCACATCTCATCATAATTTTCTTGAATTCTTCATCTTTTTCATCAAAATTCAACTCTAGTTAACTCTAGTAAATTTTGGTCAACCTTGGTCAAACTTTGTCAACTAGACCTCAAAATTGCTCTAGATTACTTCTATTTCTCCTCAATTCTTCCGTAATCTATTTCGAGTTCTTCTAGATTTCCACTTTTATCTCTATCCACAACCTATTGGTGTCAATTACCTTTATGACATGTCATCTTTCAATTTCGCTCTTGAGGGGGTAGGATGATTACATCATTGAATCTTATCTTATCATTCTCGAATCAATCTGATCTAAATCAAGAGTTCTCATCGCTAGGGACATCTCATCACTTGGGGCATGTTCATTTTTTCATACCTCATGGTCAAAATTGGATGATCCACGATCTTGAATCTTGAGGGGCATCTCTGCGCCTTACATCTTGTCATCATACTGTTAGGTATTTGAGCATTCTAACTTAGATCCCTAAGGATCAAGCTTCGTTTTGGAGATGATTCTCAAAATCTCTATTAGGTATTGGGGCAATCTAACCTTGATCCCTGAAAGTCAAGCTTCATTCTGGAGATGGCTCTCGAAAACTCTTTTACCAATATCTGGGCAATCTAACCCAGGTCTCAGAGGATTAAGCTTCATTTTGGAGATAGTCCTAAATATTTGTATTAGTTATTATTTAATCAACGGGTATTAGGGCAATCTAACCCTAACTCCTAAAGATTGAGCCTTATTTTGGGGGCAGTCTTACTAAAAGTGATAATTTGACTGATGTCTTCGCAATCTAACTTAGACTTTGGAGAATCAAGCTTCATTCTGGAGATGGTTCTACAACTCAATCTGATTGATGTCTTGGCAATCTAACCTCAACTTTTGAGGGTTAAGCTTTGTTCTGGAGATAATCCTGAAAATTTTATCAATTGACACATTCAGACTATTCTTTGAATCAATGCGTTGCTCGCACATCAATTCAAAGAGGGGCAAAATGTAATACCCCAAAATTGGCATCTTGCAATCCTAACCAATTTTGTTGCATTTATTCTCATTCTATCAAATTTCTAAAATCATTAAAGTCCTATTGTACTAGGCAATTTTGTCTTTTAATTGACTTTACTTGACTTAGTGTTAAATGCAAAAAACCCTAAATCTACGTTAATCACATAACATATTTAATTCCTAAATATTGAACATAAATTAGCTAAATAAACCCTATGATCAATTAATTTAATTATAAAGTCCTAGCACTTTAATTAAATTAAATCCACCCTCTTTAGCTAAAACACATGAAAAAGGAATTAAATAAATATTTAGTTTTAAATAAATATCCTCATCTCAATAATTGAATTTAATTATTTAAATAATTGAGAAAATCCACTTATGAGGCAATATTCAATTTATTTAATCAAATATTCTCCACAAAATCTTCTCTTTAGTTCAGAAAAGGAAACTTTGAGTTAATTGAAAATAAAAAAGAGGAATAAAACAGTTAACAACTTTAACACAAAAAAAATAGGTACCTGACTGCCTCTCTATTGAAAACTTTCTATTCTGAACTAAACTCTCATTCGATCTTCACTGTTCATCTGATTCAATCTTGACCATCAATTGAACCTGGGATTTCTGTAAAAGAACCCTCATTCTTCATTCAAAGGATCCAACTTTTCAAGCAATGAAGTGCTGTCGCATTGTTATCAGAATTATTTTTTGCATTCAAGATTTCTTGTTTTAGCATAATCTTCATTTCTAGATTAATATATCATGTTTAGAATAAATTTTCACTTCATTTCTTAATCTACTTTTTTTTCATTATTTCTAGATTAATTGCATACTCATTTTAGATTAATCTTGCACATTCATTTCTAGATTAAACTGCATAAATCCTTCATTCTAGTAGTAGTCTATGGTTGCAGGACTCTCAATTTTGAGAGCAATTTTGAACCCTACCTAGATAGAAGGAAACATGTTGAATCATTCAGACAAGTAAGATGAATAATCTGATATTCATTCTTGGTTGTAGCTGGTGAATAATGACTATGCTGAAGTGTGGAGCTAAATAAGAGGCCCATATTTAGTTCATACAATCTTCATTCATTCTCTCCCTCTCTGTGTTGTTGCTTCTGAGTTGTTAATCTGCAAGTAGGATTGGTCTTGGGAGTACCTTAGGCCCTAGCCCAGTCTTCTCTTGTGTCATTTTGTGTGGAATTATGGATGAAGATGGTAATATTATTGAATTTGATATAAATGTATCCAAATGTGATTCTAGTAACACAATATAAGGTATGACTGGTGTTGTATCTATGCTTTCATTTCTTCTTGAATTAGAAACCTTCACTTTTGACGTAGATGAAATATATCAAATGATAGAATACTTCTAAAAATACAAAAGGGGTTTTAGATTATAGTTTAAAGGTAGAGCTTTTATCTTTTATTCAATACCCAATGAAGCAAAAAGTAAGGTTAGACATGCTGTTGGCATGAAAGTGATGCAGGGTGCTCCCCTTAATACTACAAACACATAACAGACATAGAGAAACAACAACAATAATATGCAAGAACAGAAAATTGGCTTCTTATTATCTCCACAAATGTGGAATTACAAATTTTTAGAATTACAACATGCAAAGCCACATGGGCATTCCCTTACAATATTCTGTAGGACAAAGCCTCGAACTATTACCCAGATCTACTACCCAGAACTATTCTAAACTGCCTAAGACAATAATACAGCCTTCCTTATATAGGCAATTTTCCACCGCCTGGGAAGGTTCCAGAATTTTAGCCAATAAGGCCGACCAAACTTAGAATTATTTTATTTTACATTTTATTACATCATAGTCGGCTCAAGATAACCTTTGAAACCTGAACAGAAATTTTGAAGAAAATTATTTTTCGCCATTTCAGGTGGCCCAACTTCCAAAGACCATAAGTCATCACCAGTTGACCCGATCGGCTATTATAACCCCATTTTGAAAATGCCACGAAGCGCTCTACAGGCTTGACTTGTGCAAGCGCCTGTCACCCAAATTTTCAACCTCATTCGGGGCCTCTAAAGCCTTCAAAACTGAGTTCAAAGTTTCTGTACCTTGCTACCAATACCGAAAATCTTCAATATCTTCCAATATACACTTGATCTGGCAATGAAACTTTACTGGCAGACTTATATGACCAAAATGAACCTCCAAGAAAGAAATCAGATCATTCTGAGCACATACAAAAATTACCAAAAATAGTAACTTTCCATAAATAGCAGCTCTGCACAAAATCGCCCTTATTGAATATAAAAATAGAAATATTTTTTTGGGTGATGCAAGATTGCTCTTACACCCAGGATGCTCCTGCATCAGAAAGAAACAAAAAATCTTACTCTTTTCATTTTTCCATATATGCAACTTGAATACTTATCATTTGAATTTTTTGAAGAAGAAGAGAATGAGGAGAAGAATTCACAAGAAGAGACAATTCATTATTTCACACTTAGATATGCTTTTTTTAGATGTTATGAAATCTCACGTGGTTTCATTTCAATTCCCTATCACATGTCATATTGGTTCAATTAATGAAATGTGTGCATGTGAAGATGGAAAAAGTTGATAATTTAATGATTACGCTTGGTGAAGATTATTTCTCTGATGTTACTCATAAAGTCATGGAAGAAGTGGTTCATGTTTCAATTTTTTTTATGAGGAATGGTTATTAGGGCATGAATGTGTTTTTAAAATGTTTTTGCACTCTATTAGTCTAAGATTTGGTATAGTAGTGGTCACATGGTGATGATTATTCCTAGTTACATCATATGGTCATAATTTATTTTATTGTAAAGGGTCATATTTATCCCATCATGTTGATGGTTTCACATGAGCATCTCGAAACACTCTCAAAGGTAGGGGATTCTTTATCTATGCATTTGTAAATAAAATTTTGATGTGAGGTTGGTTTTCATTTTGGCTTGTTTATTTTTTGTTTGTGCCCAACAATACCCTCACCCTATCCTTTTGTTATTATTTTAACTTTTCTACCCAATAGATAAAGCACTGATCATCATTGTAGATTCTAGGTTCCTAGCTTCATCTCTCACAATCCCTGTCCTCGGTCAGAGCTAGTTGTTGGCCTAATTTTCAATTCAACCAATTTTAAAATTCTCCAATCATCTCAAATTCCTAACACACCCTATGCATTAACCAAACTATATTTTTCCTAAGGGCTGGGTTTTTAGTCTCAATGTTCTATTTATTCCAAAATCCTTAATTCTTGAATTTAATAAAAAAGACAACAATGGAAGTCAAAATACATTTAAGGAATAAGGGGAATACTTTGGTTGGGATTTTTAAATAATTCTTAAAGTGTCATGGGCCCACCACTTTGTTCATAATAAAAAAGAGGGAATTACATAAGCTGAGAATGTTATATGGTTTCCAAAATCCTTGAAATTGCAAAAACATTATTAAGGGGGCCATTAAAAAGACAACGTGAAAAAATTCTAGTAGAACCTAAAGTAGTTATTACTCAATAGCCTGATGTAATACATAAAAAATGACATTGTAAGTTCTAAAATGGTCATTGAGACCCTAAATGATACATAAAACTACACATAAGTTCTTAATCAAGCATCAAAACCTGACATCATTTTCTAAACCAAAAAGAGAAAAGCGAAAAGTTCCAAATTCATTGTTAAAGTTTGATACTTCATTGGAAAGTCAACAAAATTCAACAACACTAATTGTTGCTTCTAACACAAGGTTTGAAACCTGACACCTCACTTCCTGATGACATTATTATAAGAAAATTAAAACTTGGCATTTGACATGAGTTCTAGAACTCATGATGGGGTGCAATGCGATTGAAAGAACCACCTTTCCATCCCACTTACCTATTAAGACAAATATCTTGTATTACAAGCTCTTTAAAAGTGACATGAACATTTGATTAAAGCATGGAACATGGAGAAAATTGATTGTATGATACAACTGCAACAAGAACTATGGTATGGAGAAATGATTTTTAAAGAATGAATAAGTCGGGGAAACACTAAATATTTTCAAAGAAATACTTTAACAAGATGGCATGTAAAAAATGGCTATTCTGATCATCAAACACCTACTTAGTGTACAATCAATGGGATGAAACTAAAAAGGGCATACTTGCGAGTGAGTGTAAATCAATTTTTATATGTAGAATGTTGAAACAAAAACATTACAATAAAACTATTGTACATGATAATTCAAGGGGATGAAATCTCATAGTGTACAATTAGAGCTTTGGAAAAAATGATAAATTCCCATCAAGCATTGAGAACATGGGATTTGAAGTCTACAAATGTTGCCAAGATGACCTAGCTCTATGTATCAAAACATAAATTAGGTTATGACACACATATTAAAGTACAAAGAGTTTGAACATATGACTAACAACTATGCTACCCACTTGGAGTTTTCTACCAATATACATGTTTTCGATATGTTTTAGATTGCAAGTTCCTTCATCCAATATAACAATCGTCTAATCCCTATGGTTTTGGAGTAAATAATCCATCATGAACATGGAGTGGATTTGGTTTTGGGAAAAATCATTATAACAAAAAAGCATCTAAGAGAAGTAATAATTTTATATAATTGTTAGGAGCTTATACCAGTAGAACCCCTTTCAATACTATCACATTAGTAGAACCAATGGATTTTGTACCTCTTGTCAATGTACCAAGTATGAAACAATCTATATAGTATGCCATATGGTTGAAGGATATATGGGGTGTTGATGAGATTCTAGAAGATGAGTCACCACTACATACAAGGAAAAAGAGAAAAATGGCCATAAATTCAATCCAATGGTATTCAAGAAACTATTGTGATCATTTCTATGTCTATGGAAGTAGTTTGGGCACTTAAAGTTCACAAGTAAAAATTTCACTACATCACAATTGACAATGCTTCTACATGTGTTGTTTTGGTTACCGATAATGCTATGTTTCAATTATACATTGTATCATCATATAAACATTACCTCTCTATATCTTCTCCAAGTATATATGTTCTAGTGACTCTATATATTCATAGATTCAAGCTAGGATGGCTAGTTTGTACTAATCCACATATTGGTAAGGCAGGTGCCAATGTGGATAATGAAGAATCACAGTAATTATTTTCTAGTTGGATTGGTGATTTTTAAATTACATAGTTGTGTTTCAAAATAGAGATCAATATAATCCTTGTGAAAGTATTTAACAAAGAGGAATGTTATGTATATATATGAGATATACACTCGCAAAATCACTTGGAGATTAAGGGAAGTGAGAAATCTTATAGGATTTATGAGCACCGATTCTTCAAAATCTGAAGATGAACCTTGATTGTGACTCACTAATAGAATATTATAGGAAAGGATTTTATTCAAGATGACACATGTTCACAACCATATGAATGAAAATCTACAACTGAGTGTTGAAGTGGGAAAGAAGATAAGGCAGTACCCCAATAATGACAAGAAAGAAAATAATATGTAAACATAATACATTTTAGGGGAATATACTCTCTTCTAACAATATTGTGTACCTTACCACTTTGAAATGTTTTTACTATAAAAAATGATGAGTTTAATATTAATGACTATGAGAAAAGTAAAAATTTATGATATTAGAAATTGAATGGTTTCTTTAGAGTGTGCATTATAACAGTACGTCTTTTAAGTTAAATGAGAAGGCTTTTCAAGAAAAAATTATAAAAGTTGAAATACTCTTAGAGAAATTTAAATATATAATCATAGGAAAGATGGAGGGAGTTTCTTGATCCCCATTGTCCTTTGAGACATGAATGAGTATTGACTAGGAGGATGAAACTTGGATTTTCAGTTCTTAACAAAGAGGGATAGAAGTGATTTTCTGTAGGGATGTTTTGTTGTATAAATAAGGAGATCCTTTGAACTCTTTAATGTTTGTCAAGGAGATTTTTGATTCTTTGTGTTCATTTTTACTTCCTTTTGATTTTCATTTCCTTGATGTCTTGCAATTTCTCTTTGATGTTTGTCATCTATTACATCACAATGTGAGTGGGTTTATTGTATGATCTTCTAATTATAGTTCTTTCATGTCATGTGAAAGTAATTAGTGTGTGTGTGAAAATTGTACCTGATCTGTAGACACAACACTTCAGTAAAACATTAGAGGTTAGTGATAATCAAAATCATGCAAAATTGAAATCTAATCTAACCAAGTGATTTACTGCCTTCTAGTAGGTGTGAGATTGATGTTCTTAGATTGTAATCGAGATCAGTGACCTAGACGACACCTAAATGAAGGATTTGAATGCAAAAGATGGATATGAAATTGAATGCAATTAATCTATATTTTTGATATTTTCTATGCAATAAGAATGATAAACTGATATGCTATGGATGCTAAATGATCTAACAATGAAGATTCTAACAATGATATGAAAACTATGAAATTCTATGCTAAGATATAAAAACTATGCAATTGAAATTGATCTCACAAAGCTTTGAATTCGCAAGTTGATTCTTTCAAGCTCCAATTGTGCAAATTCTCCAAATCTGATATGCTATGATTCCTGTAGAGTAAGTTTGCAATTTGCGAGATGATTGAGAGATGATTGAGAGATGAATTATGAAGAGATGAGCCTTGTTTTTATAGAAATCCAGGGCTTTGGAGGTGCATGAAAAAAACCATAAATCACTCAAATAACTCAAGTTGATTTTTGAGTTATTTTTAAATAAAGATAATTAACTCACAAAAACATGCAAAAGCTAAGTTTTAACTCAAAATAGAGTTTAGCTTTAATTGATAATTGATAGTTGTCTGCTTTTATGATTGTGCATGTTTTATTTAATAATAAAGTGATTTATGCTCAACTTAACTGCTTTTAAAAATAAAACAATTGATTTATGGGTTAATCAATTATTTAATCAAATTTTTATTAAAAACTATATTATTAAATAATGACAACTTGCTTTAATTAATTAAATACAAATTTAATCAATTATTCATAGGATATTTGGATTTATTGTCAAAATTAAATAATACAATTAATAATAGATAGAATTAAATTTAATTACACAATTAAGTGGCAAGATATTAAATCTAATTAATTAAATATGAAAATATTCAATTAATCAAACTTTAGGATAAATGTGATTTATTGCCAAATAATTATAAAATTAAAGATAATTATGATGATTAGGAATATTACTAGGAATATTCCCCAATGCAAAATTTTAAGATAATCAATTAGGATTCGATGATGTTTAGATGTGTCTTAGATTAGGACTTTGATGTCGATTTCGTTCGAATTGTTGATATAGGAGATTAATGAACTTATAGCCCATTTTTGGGGTATTACAATTAGTAGTATTTATTACTAATTTTTAGTGGGTAACAAGTAAAATATCTTTGATTTATTTATCTATATCCCCCTTTTTATTCAAATTCATAACTTTGCACTTGTTTCTTGGTGTTGGGCAAGTAAAACTACTTTTTAGTTAAAAGCATACCCCAAAATCCAAATTATACCATAAGATGGATTTGTACCTCTAAAAATCAAAGAAAATTTTCTAATTCAATAGAAATTCCACCAATTGTTAATTGCAATTGATCTCACATTTAGGCTAGAGTTAGTCATTTCAATCATTATTTACAAAAGGCCATTTGATCTGTTAACCAACACAAATAATCCTTCATAACTGGAAACCCAAGAAAAAACATAGTAATGAAGCATACTACCAAAACCATGCTTTTGATACACATCTCTAAATTTTTTTTAACTAAGATGTTGCATAGATATTATGAACATTCCCTCCAAACCGCAACACTGCAAACATAAGTAAAAAGAAATGTAGAGAATTTCCCAGGCTAGTCTTGATAGAAACCCAAAAAGGCAATGAAATTTAAAATATTAGCAACAAAACTAGGGAGTAAAAAAGATAGGAGTGTGGCATCTACAAAATATACAATCTATGTTCCAAACTACAAGGCCATATTAATAAATATAGAGGAATGAAGAAAATTCTTCTAGGCACCTATAAAAGTAGTTCCCTGCGAATGCACTCTTTAACATTCTTCAATGATAAAAACACCTAAATTATTCATAAGCATCATTTTTCCATCCATTCTAGTGTCATTATTTTAATCCTCATCTTAATAATGCAAAGTGTATAATTTTTATGTCAATAACATCATGCTTATATAATCCTCATCTTAACAATGTCATGCTTCAAATTCTCATCTTAACTATTACCCCGATTAACAACACACATATCATTCCTACTATAATTATTCTAGTTAGAAACACAACAATATCTCACTAAAAAATGGCATAAATAATACCTACACAAACTTCTACCATCAACAACATACTAATACTAGAGCATCAATACATCTGTCATACAACGTGTATGACTCCACAATTATGTCATTAAGGGGTTGGTAACACAATCATCAATGACACACACACATATCATATCATATTATCACTACTAAAATAATTACATATATAAATAAGATCTCAAATCCATCACAATCTCACATCTATGATATCATAATTAGCATAGGGTTGACATCAATGACAAAAACAACTGCCAATGGAATGTGTGTATAAATTTTTTCTATTAAGATATAAGAATGTTTTTACTATAGGAACCAAAAGTACTATTTTTCAAGACCACCTGAACAACTCCATACACTCTATGTCTAGGATGTACACGGGGGTCAAGGATGACAACACAAGGTGCAAATGTCTTGTATAATTGAGGCATACTGACCCATACCCAAATGTAAAGGGCAACCGAGACTTGAAATTAATTACTAAATTTGATATATATAGTAAATAGGAAGATAATAGTAATAAGTAAATTTATGTAAATATGAAATAAATTGAGAGATTACTCACAAAATTCTAATGTTGAAGCTTCAAACATAGACCATGATCTTCTTCAATGTACCTATATACAAATGAGTGGATACAAATTTTTTGGGTGGCTATGATTTAGAGGTTTACCAAAACAATCCCCACTTTGGTATTTCCACCTCCATGAACATCCATGAATATATATTGATAGTGATAAAATGATAATGAAAATGAAAGTAAAGATGATACAAAGAAACTACACTAATATTAAATACAAATAGAACAAGCAATGTGATAACCTATGAGAAAGAAATTTCCTTTGGACACCAAAAACTAGAGACTTTACAAAGTGAGGAAGGAACATATATCTCCCAAGACAATGAAGCTATACTATAAATAATAATGGTAGTGAGCATTGGATGAACTCTGAAATAAGTAGGAAAATATCAAGACAACCAACACTAGAGATAAAGAGTATCTAGGAGAAAAGAAGAAAATGACATGAATCAAGAAGAGGCAAGATAAAGAGGTTGGATGTCATCCCAAAGTTCATGAGAACCCAAAGAGGTGTTACACTACTAAAATTAGAAAGTGTAATATCTCAATTACCACCTTCTATTAGGATATTCATGGGATGGATGTGTGATGCATGTACATCACCATGGTGCACATGTGTCCATGAATAGTCTAGACTGAGGTGACTAGATAAATAGGTGGTGAAAGGTGGAAAGATAGGCTGAACAAGTTGATGTTGTGGAAGCATGACTCTTATCTTTAGCATCCTGATGATGGATAATGTAGTATGATCCAAAATGTTGATGACAAAAACATTCTACATAATCGAATCTAGAAATTGATACAAAACATTAGTATGGATTGTAGAAATCTAATAGATTTAATTAGAATGTTGTTTGTTACAATTACAATAATTATGGACATATAGCGAAGAATTGTAGATACAATAATGTTGGAGTAAGAATGAATGGTTTGGTAAACAATAATAATGCAAGAAATAACATCAAAGGTAAATAAATTGATACAAATAAAGTAAGAAAGGAAATGAAAAAGATTTTGGCAAGAAAGGTATAGATTGATGCTTCTGGAAAGATCACACCAGCTTCTGGTGTGGATCCCTCTTCATTAGAAAATTAGGTCATAGGACCTAAAGGGGAGTTTTATTAGAAAATATTTTGTCACCCCAATAATTGAAGTAGTTTTGACTTTGATTGAAGATGTATTTGGAGATAAGTTTATGAAATATATTTTGAGAGCCACAGAAGATTTCATGATCATGTGGAGGATCGTAAGTAGATTTATAGTTCACTAGCTATAATTTTTTTTTGGAGAATTAGGGTACGAATGACATTTATTGAGAAAACCAGATCAAATTTCAAGATAAAAAGGCATTTGGAGACTTCATTCAAAACTTTTATATCTAGAGATCAAATGTAAACTTGAGCAGAAAGAAATCGAACAATAATCTTGAAAACCCTAAAATGTATTTATCTTAGTAAAATATTATCGAATTCATTGGTATAGTCATGGATTCTCCATAGATTATTAATGTTATTGAGAAGCCATGTTATGAATTCAAATTTCATCTGTATAAATCTATGGAGGATGATCCCGAGTGTGCATTTTATCATGTACCTGATGGAGTGTTACACGTTGAGGATGTGTGTGCATATATACATTGCAAGCTGGAAGATATTGGTAATTATGAGATATTTAGTCAGTATGATTCTTTATGTTCAAATGGAGTATTGAAGAATGAGTTTCAGAAGGTTAATCTTATTAACCTAGAGCACTACAAAAATGTAGTCACTTTCAATTAACCAAAATGGATAAAGATAGTTCTGAGCAAGATTTATGATCATTTCTTTTGGTTGGATGATCAATTGGTGAAGTTTAGTAAGGAATTGATTCAAAAGGTAACCAGATTCAGTGCTACTAGAGAAGTATCGATGCTAAAATCAACTAAACAGAAGGTTGTAGAATAGTTGACAAAATCACAATGGCAAAGAGATATGACAATAAATCAAATCATTCAACCATACGTAAAGTTCACATCTATGTTATTGGGCTACAAAGTCTATCACATTAGTAGGATTAATTCTATATTGAAAACAATAATACATATTGCTTACCATATGTTGATGGAGGATGTAAAGTTTCACATTTGTGAAATGATGAGGAAGCAACTACTGGAGAACTTAGAGAAAATAAAAAGGGATAAGTCACAAATATTTAATTATGGTTCCATGATTGTGCATATATTTTTCTATTTGATGAATTTATTTCTGGGAGTCATGAATGTAGCTTGGAAGAAATTTATTCCCATGGTATTAAAAATTTCTAATATGTACTAGTAGAGTCCGAAGAAAGATGATATTGATGCTTTAATCTTAGGAAACTTCAAAATGTTTCAAAAGAAAATGTAGAAAAGAGATAGAATTCCAAAGAGTATAGTGGAGAAATATGAAGATTCAGTATATTTCATGGATGAGATAGATCAATGATGTATGGAGGCAATTGCACCTAGATAGATGTGTTAATATGATTTAGAACAATAGAGAGGGGGAGGGGGGGGGTGAATTAGTTGTTCTTAGGTCCTGATGTATAAAACAATCTCATAAACTTATCCTTAAATCAGATCCAAAACCAAAACAAAATCGGTCATCACTGATTAAATAATAGAAACATCTATTAATGCAGTCCACTACCTAGTTGTAACTTAACTTGTAAAACATAGCAATGTTCAGATCTAAACATTCACACAAGTATAAACACCAAGTTTTATAGTGGAAAACCAATTTGGGAAAAACCACTTTGTAACATGCTACTATTATTTTCACTCTTCTGAAGTGAGCTTGGTAAAAAGCCAACCCTGTCAAAGGTTATAATACACACTGTCAGGTGTGACCCAGTTAAAGGATTTCAATCACCCTGTTAAAAGTGAGCTTAGTCATAGGACTTACACACACTCCATTAGAATGCAACCTTGTTCAAAGGATTTAACATATGACTATTAGGTCAACCTCTGTTAAAAGGATTTTGACTATTACAATGGTTAGAAAGTAGCAACAGTATTATCTGAAAAATATACAACTCACTTTGCAAATATCAGATCCAATTCTGTACACTAATGCTGGTTTACTGACTTTGAAACTTTTCCATTTCCATCTCTGATCTGCTTGGAACTTTTCTTCAAGCAATCACCACACTTCTCCTTCAGCCTTATCTGCTTATTCAGTCAATAAATCTTTTCTCTTCCAACATTCTCTATTCACCATGTATATACATATCACAATGTTCAGGTTCCCTTATATTTTCCTCAATTAGGTTAACTCATCTTTTTCCACTCAATCTCATTCGTAGATCTTAGGGTTAGGTCAGATTCATTGAATCTACCCGCTTTATGTTCTTTGGCTCCTTTTCTAGAATCATCTCAAATCTCTTAAAGATTTACAATAAAATGTTTTACAATGCATTTAATGCTTCCAAAAAATCAATAAATAAAGTCAACACATTTTACATAATCCAAGAATTCAACAATGTCAGCTCCAAAATTAAATTCTCTTCAAATATAAAATTGCTGATGCTTGATCAATACTGTGATTGTTCACTCAGTGTCCATGTAGAACGCTCGGTCAATACTAAAACTCTCCTCGGCTTGCACTGTCTTCCTCGACAATTTACTAATGCTCGGTCAACACTATAATTTTGCTCAGCATATACTAACTCGGTTGACACTAGCATCACTTGGCTTAAACATGATTTTCTATTCTTTGCTGGGTTAAGCCTACCAGTTTAGTCTTTAGTCTTACTAAGATAAACAATACATTATCTCATCATAGTGCAACATAGTCAAGTACACTTTGTAGTATCAAGATAACTCAACCTTTCCCTAGGTGCTATTGTTACCAACCTTGCTTAGCCCCTTAGCAACACTCAAATAGATATATTACTTTCTTAAGTAGCAACAGTCTTACCAATTAAGGTTTGACATCAATGAAAATACAACAATTGTTTCAATTCAGTTTCCAACAATCTCCCTCTTTGGCATTGATGGCAACACCATATGATATCATTTGAATAACACATGGATTACCAACCAATACAAAATCTTATCTATCCATCAGAAACTTATTTATAATATCCTTAGCTTCATTTTGATTTAGAATCCTGTAAGCCTCACTCCTGTGACCACCAAAAGTATTCAGATCTCCCTCTATCTCGATTCTTCATTTCAGTTCATCATCCTCTTTTCTTTTAGTTCCATCAGCTCATCAACTCTTAGTTTTCAATATCATGTGTTATCATATCTCATGTGTTATCATATCAGTACATTCTCCCTCTTTGACAAAAATGCCAAAGTAGTAACTAAAACTTACATCCATCCAATCTAGATAATATCTATGTAGCTTTGTGCTTCTCCCTCTATCATCTTGCTTATGATTGATTCCTTGTCTTTGCTTCTCTTCACAACTCTAGGCCAGCCCTAAAGTGTGACAATCTTCTGCATCAATTTGTCAAATGTTCTGCTATAGCACGTTTGATGCGGTGCTCCTAGTTTGTCTAGGCAGCCTTAGTTAGGGGAAGAACCCCTAATTGACTTCTCAAATACTCATGAGCTTCTCTGGGTAAAGCTTTAGTGAATATGTTTGCTAGTTGTTCTTTTGTATTCATATATTCCATTCATACTTCTTTGTCTTGTACTAATTCTCTCAAGTAGTGATACTTTATTGCAATGTGTTTGGTTTTAGTGTGCATCATTGGGTTCTTAGAAATATTGATAGCACTTGTGTTGTCATAGAAAATAACAACAGGTTCAGTGATTTCTTCTTTCATGCCTATCAACAATTGTTTTATCCATACCAAGTTTGAATAGTTCACCACAGCAGCAACATACTCGGCCTCGATAGTAGATTGGGAAATGCAATTTTGTTTCTTGCTTGTCTAGGAGACTAATCTCTATCCAAGAAAGAAAGCTCCACCACTTGTACTCTTTCTATCATCTACATTTCCTACCCAATCAACATTTTTATAAACCCAGAGTTCAAATTTGTCATCCTTCTTATAATATAGACCATAGTCAACAGTTCCTTTCAAGTATCTCATAATTCTTTTCACGGCCATCATATGTGTTTCCTTAGGATTGGCAGAGAATCTTGCCACAATCCCAAAAATTGATGCAATATCTAGTCTACTATGTACAACATACTACAATTTTCCAATCATAGATATCTATAGGGTTTGATTCACTTCTGCAACATCATCATTCTTAGATAACTTTTGTCCAGTAACCATAGGAGTTCCCACTGGTTTAGCATCTTCCATCCCAAAAGTCTTCAGTATTTCATTAACATACTTAGACTGTGTAATGAAAATTCCATTCTTCCTCTTATATACTTGTAAACCAACAAAGAATTTGATCTCACCAAACATACTCATTTCAAATTCAGTTTGCATTTTGTTTGAGAAAATTTTACATAATGCATCTTGTCCACCAAAAATAATGTCATCAACAAAATTTTTTGCCAACAAGATACCTTTACCTTCTTCATCCTTCATGTATAGATTTCTTGTGTCATTTGTTCTTGAAAATCCAATCTGTATCAAGTAGTTGTGCAACCTCTCATACCATGCTCTAGGTGCTTGCTTCAATCCATATAATGCTTTGTTTAGTTTGCACACCATGTGTCTTTTGTTTGGATCAATAAAACCTTCTGGTTGTTCTATGTAAACTTCTTCTTCTAGTATACCATTCAAAAATGCAGACTTGACATCCATTTGATATACCTTGAAATTTTTATAAGCAACATATGCAAGCAGAGTTCTTACTCCTTCCAATCTAGCTACAGGGGTGAATGTATCCACATAATCTATTCCTTCTTCTTGTGCATAGCCTTTGCATACCAGCCTAGCTTTGTTCCTAGTGATTTCACCATTTTCATTCATCTTATTTCAAAATACCCACTTTGTTCCTATAACATTCTTGTTTTCAGGTCTCGGCACCAGAGTCCAAGTATCATTCTTCTCAATCTGGTCAATTTATTCATTCATTGCTTGTATCCAGTCTTCATTCCCCAATGCTTCTCTAGTTGTCTTCGGTTCAAATTCACATAATAGACATGTTGGATCCTTAGTCTTACTTCTGGTCTAGATTCTAGTATCTTTGTCTCCAATTATCTCTTCACACTTATGATGTCTTCTCACATATTCTGGCAAAATAGGATCAGCTATTCTCTCCTCTATTTCATCATGTTCATCAACAAGATTGTTAGATTCCACTTTAGAATCCTTAGCAACCTCTTCCTAATATTCAACAACATTTTCTTGTAGCGCAGGATGTTCTTGTTCTCTCTTGACACTATTTTCTTGACCCTCGAAAACTTCTATCTATCGCTCGGCATTGCTTACTCGAGACTCAACATCAGGTGCAAGTCGGTTACTTGCCTCTTCTTCTTCTTCAATATACACAAAAGATCTATAATCTTCTGGTTCTCTTTTATTGTCAGCTTCATTTCTTTCTGCATACTCATCAATTTTGACATTCAAACTTTCCACAATTTTGTTAGTGTTATAGTTCAAACACTTATAAGCTTTACTTTTTGTGGAGTACCCTAGGAATATGCCTTCATCACTCTTAGCATCAAACTTTCCATTCCTAGTGTCTTTTAATATGTAGCACTTACTTCCAAATATTCTAAAGTATTTAACACTAAGTGTATGTCCATGCCATAATTCATAAGGTGTCAGATTTGTACCTTTCTTGATCTGTACTCGGTTAAGAGTGTAGACAATAGTGCTTATAGCTTCTTTCCAATATCTCTGTGCCACATTCTTTTCAATCATCAATGTCCTTGCACAATCCAAGATAGATCTGTTTCTCCTTTTTGCTATACCATTCTATGGAGGTGTTCTAGGTGCAGACATCTATCTTTTAATTCCTCTATCATTGCAAAATAGATTAAATTAATTTGATGTAAATTCTCCACCTCGGTCAGATCTAAGACATTTTAGGTTCCTACCTGTCCCCTTTTCAACCTTAGCCAAATACCACTTAAAATATTGAAAAGCTTCAGATTTTTCTTTTAGAAACATCACATGCATCATCCTAGTATGATCATCAACAAATAAGATAAAGTATCTAGCACCATAGTAACTTTGTACACCCATAGGTCCACAAAGGTCAGTATGAACCAAATCTAAAATGTTTTCAGAAGTAAAGGATTTTCTCTTGAAACTTTACTTTGTCATTTTTCCTAACTGGCATTCCTTGCACATCACATTCTTAGGTTTCTTCAATCTAGGTAGACCTCTTACCTTTTTCTTCTTACTTATCTCTACAAGATTGTCAAAGTTAACATGACACAACCTTTTATGCCATAACCAAATATCATCAAGTTGTGCAATCAAACATGTTTCTTCAGATAGGTCAAGATAGAACAAATTACCTCTAGTCTGATCTCCACTTCCAATCAGTTCTCCAGAAGCATTAAATATTTTAGGTTGCTTGTGATGAAATTCCACTCGGTAACTAGTTTTGTTAAGTTGAGCAACACTTAGCAAATTGTAATTAAGACCTTCAACCCAATATGCATTTTCACAAGATATCTTATCAGTTAGTTTAATCAAACCTTTTCCTCTAACAGGACATGTTGCGTCATTACCAAATCTTACACTTTTACCTCTGTAATGATGTAAGGTCTCAAACTTATTTTTGTCACCAGTCATGTGATGTGAACAGCCACTGTCAATAATCCATTTATCATTCTTGTTCACATAGGATATCAATGTAGTTTTCTCATCCTCATCAGATTTATTTTTCATTGCCACATAAACTACCTCAATTTCAAAATCATCACTATCAGTCTCAGTCTATTTTTTAGCAATGTAACAAGATTTCTTACCTTTTCCGTTGTAGTCTCTATTCCATTGGTAGCTTCTGTCATCTTTTTTGTCTTTGTGTTTTCATTTCCTTTCATCATCTTTATCCTTCCTGTGAGGACATCTAGCAGCTATATGAGCAACTTTATTACATGCAAAACATATAATAGGGAGTTTACCTTTATACTTTCCTTTTCTCCTTCTCAGTCTTCTAGCCATAAGAGCTTCTAGATCTTCTAGGTCTTCATGAGAAGTGTCATTGTCACTTTCACTATCAATTTCACTTTCACTTTCACTGATGCATCTTTCTTTTTCTTTCTTAGGCTTGTTTAGAACTAGCTGTGACTTAAAAGTAGATTCAACATTTCCAATGCTTCCAATAGTGAAATTGTCATAATTAGAGAGTTCAAAAGCAGTCAGCTTACCAACCAAACTTTCCAAAGTAAGCACATTAGTAGAGTTACATCTAGATTCCTGAAGAGAAAAGATCTTAATAGCATATATAGGACGTACGGTTCTTAATACTTTCCCAATTATAGTTTTATCATTAGTAGTCCCATTAGCTCCTCTAATAGCATTCACAACTTCTTTTATTCTACTACAATATTGTGTAATGTTTTCACCTTCTTGCATTCTCATTTCATCAAACTTACCTCTAAGACTCTCGACCTTTGCTTTCAGCACATTTAAGTCACCACCATAGATCCTTGCAAGAGTGTCCCATATATCCTTTGCATTTGTGCAGTCCTTAATGTCCTCAAATTCTGGATAGCTTAGGGTAGATGCAATTTCCAGCATTGCCTAGTTATGTTCTTGCTTAGCTCTCATTTCTTCGGCAGTCAAAGGTGTGACAGGTGAGACATAACTATTCTCAATGTAGTACTTTGCAGAGTCACCAATACCGGCTAGATGTAGCTTCATCAAGCTTTGCCATGCAGGGAAATTTTCTTTGTTCAGCTTCGGTACCTCCTTATACGTCCTGATCATTTGCTTCAAGCCCCTTTAAACTTGATATCTATGAACACTAATAATAAGCAACTTAGCTCTGATACCAATTGTTAATATGATTTAGAACAATAGAGAGGGGGGGGGGGGGGGTGAATCAGTTATTCTCAGGTCCTGATGTATAAAACAATCTCATAAACTTATCCTTAAATCATATCCAAAACCAAAACGAACTCGGTAATCACTGATCAATAATAGAAACATCTATCAATGTAGTCCACTACCTAGCTGTAACTTAACTTGTAAAACATAACAGTGTTCAGATCTAAACATTTACACAAGTATAAACACTAGGTTTTATAGTGGAAACCCAATTTGGGAAAAACCACTTTGTAACATGCTACTATTATTTTCACTCTTCTGAAGTGAGCTTGGTAAAAAGCCAACCCTGTCAAAGGTTACAATATACACTGTCAAATGTGACCCAGTTAAAGGATTTCAATCACCCTATTAAAAGTGAGCCTAGTCATAGGACTTACATACACTCCATTAGAATGCAACCTTGTTCAAAGGATTTAACATATAACTGTTAGGTCAACCTCTGTTAAAAGGATTTTGATTGTTACAATGGTTAGAAAGTAGCAGCAGTATTATCTAAAAAATATATAACTCACTTTGCAAATATCAGATCCGATTCTATACACTAATGCTAGTTTACTGACTTTGAAACTTTTCCATTTCCATCTCTGATCTACTTGGAACTTTTCTTCAAGCAATCACCACACTTATCCTTCAGCCTTTTCTGCTTATTTAGTCAATAAAACTTTTCTCTTGTAGCATTCTCTGTTCACCATGTACATACATATCACAATGTTTAGGTTCCCTTATATTTTCCTCAATTAGGTTAAATCATCTTTTGCCCTTCAATCTCATTTGTAGATGTTAGGGTTAGGTCAAATTCATTGAATCTACCCACTTTATGTTCTTCGACTCCTTTTCTAGAATCATCTCAAATCTCTTAAAGATTTACAATAAAACATTTTACAATGCATTTAATGCTTCCAAACAATTAATAAATAAAGTCAACATGTTTTACATAATCCAAGAATTCAACAATGTCGGCTCCAAAATTAAATTCAATACTGTGATTGTTCACTCAGTCTCCATGTAGAACGCTTGGTCAATACTAAAACTATCTCCTCGGCTTGTACTGTCTTCCTCAACAATTTAATGATGCTAAATCGATACTATAATTTTGCTCAACATATACTAACTCAGTCGACACTAAAATCACTTGGCTTAAACATGATTTTCTATTTGTTTCTCGGTTAAGCCTACCAGTTTAGTCTTCAGTCTTACTAAGATAAACAATAAATTATCTCATCATAGTGCAACATAGTCAAGTACACTTTTTAGTATCAAGATAACTCAACCTTTCCCTAGGTGCTATTATTACCAACCTTTCTTAGCCCCTTAGCAACACTCAAATAGATATAGTACTTTCCTAAGTAACAACAATCTTACCAATTAAGGTTTGACATCAATGACAATACAACAATTGTTTCAATTCAGTTTCCAACAATCTCCCTCTTTGGCATTGATGGCAACACCATATGATATCATCTGAATAACACATGGATTACCAACCACTCCAAAATCTTATCTATCCATCAGAAACTTATTTATAATATCCTTAGTTTCATTCTGATTCAGAATCCTGTAAGCCTCACTCTTTTGATCATCAGAAGTATTCAGATCTCCCTCTATCCTGATTCTTCATTTCAGTTCATCATCCTCTTTTCTTTTAGTTCCATCAGCTCGTCAACTCTTAGTTTTTAGTATCATGTGTTATCATATCTCATGTGTTATCATATCAATACATTTTCCCTCTTTGACAAAAATGCCAAAGTAGCAACTAAAACTTACATCCATCAGATGTAGATGATATCTATGCAGCTTTGTGTTTCTCCCTTTGTCATCTTGCTTATGAATGATTCCTTATCTTTTCTTCTCTTCACAACTCTAGGCCAGCCCTAAAGCGTGACAATCTTCTACATCAATTTGTCAAATGTTCTGCTATAGCACATTTGATGCAGTGCTCCTAGCTTGTCTAGGCAGCCTTAGTTAGGGGAAGAACCCCTAATTGACTTCTCAAATACTCATGAGCTTCTCTGGGTAAAGCTTTAGTGAATATGTCTGCTAATTGTTCTTTTGTATTCACATATTCCATTCAGACTTCTTTGTCTTGTACTAATTCTCTCAAGTAGTGATACTTTATTGCAATGTGTTTGGTTTTAGTGTGCATCACTGGGTTCTTAGAAATATTGATAGCACTTGTGTTGTCATAGAAAATAACAACAGGTTCAGTGATTTCTTCTTTCATGTCTATCAACAATTGTTTTATCCATACCAAGTTTGAACAGTTCACTACAACAGCAACATACTGGGCCTCAGCAGTAGATTGGGAAATGCAATTTTGTTTCTTGCTTGTCTAGGAGACTAATCTCTATCCAAGAAAGAAAGCTCCACCACTTCTACTCTTTCTGTCATCTACATTTCCTATCCAATCAACATCTGTATAAACTCAAAGTTCAAATTTGTCATCCTTCTTATAATATAGACCATAGTCAACAGTTACTTTCAAGTATCTCATAATTCTTTTCACAACCATCATATGTGTTTCCTTAGGATTGGAAGAGAATCTTGCCAAAATCCCAACAACTAATGTAATATTTGGTCTATTGTGTACATCATAGTGCAATTTTTCAATCATAGATCTCTATAGAGTTTGATTCACTTTTGCAACATCATCATTCTTAGAGACTTTTGTCCAGTAACCATAGGAGTTCCCACTGGTTTAGCATCTTCCATCCCAAAAGTTTTGAGTATTTCATTAACATACTTAGACTGTATAATGAAAATTCCATTCTTCCTCTTATATACTTGTAAACCAACAAAGAATTTGATCTCACCAAACATACTCATTTCAAATTCAGTTTGCATTTCGTTTGAGAAAATTTTACATAATGCATCTTGTCCACCAAAAATAATGTCATCAACAAAATTTTTTGCCAACAAGATACCTTTACCTTCTTCATCCTTCATGTATAGATTTCTTGTGTCATTTGTTCTTGAAAATCAAATCTATATCAAGTAGTTGTGCAACCTCTCATACCATGTTCTAGGTGCTTGCTTCAATCCATATAATGCTTTGTTCAATTTGCACACCATGTGTCTTTTGTTTGGATCAATAAAACTTTCTGGTTGCTGTATGTAAACTTCTTCTTCTAGTATACCATTCAAAAATGTAGACTTGACATCCATTTGATGTACCTTGAAATCTTTATAAGCAGCATATGCAAGAAGAGTTCTTACTCCTTCCAATCTAGCTACAAGGGTGAATGTTTCCCCATAATCTATTCCTTCTTGTGTGTAGCCTTTGCATACTAGTCTAGCTTTGTTCCTAGTGATTTCACCATTTTCATTCATCTTATTTCAAAATACCCACTTTGTTCCTATAACATTCTTGTTTTCAGGTCTTGGCACTAGAGTCCAAGTATCATTCTTCTCAATCTGGTCAATTTCTTCATTCATTGCTTGTATCCGGTCTTCATTCTCCAATGCTTTTTTAGTTGTCTTTGGTTCAAATTCACGTAATAGACATGTTGGATCCTTAGTCTTACTTCTGGTCTGGATTCCAGTATCTTTGTCTCCAATTATCTGTTCAGGCTTATGCTGTCTTCTCACATATTTTGCCAAAATAGGTTGAGCTGTTCTCTCCTTTATTTCATCATGTTCATCAATAAGATTGTCAGATTCCACTTAGAATGCTTGGCAACATCTTCCTGATATTCAACAACATTTTATTGTAGCTCAACATGTTCTTGTTCTCTCTCAGCACTAATTTCTTGATGCTCGGTAGCTTTTGTTTGTCGGTCGGCATTGCTTATCTGAGACTCGACATCAGGTGTAAGTCAATTACTTGCTTCGTCTTCTTCTTAAATGTACACAAAAGATCTAAAATCTTCTGGTTCTCTTTTACTATCAGCTTCATTTCTTTCTGCATACTCATCAATTTTGACATTCACACTTTCCACAATTTTGTTAGTGTTAGAGTTCAAACACTTATAAGCTTTACTTTTTGTGGAGTACCCTAGGAATATGTGAGGTCCTATCCCAACCCATCCTAGTTCGACTGTCATTTTGACATTTGACTCATTAGGATGATACCTTGAGTATAGACATTTGATCTATTTTGGTTTATAGATGCTATCATTTGGACCTTATGAGTTGGTTGTTATAGATTTTTATGATGATCATGGTAGTTGTACTCTTTACTTATGCTCATTTTGATACCATGATTATGTATGATATATGAATTCTACATTTGTTATGTTGTCTTTCAGTATTATGATCATTGATGGAATCATGGTTCTATGATAAGTTTAGGATTACATGCTTATGTGGAATATGTAATGTTTTATGATGCAAATATATATGTATTTGTCTAGTTTAGATGTTATTACTTTATTTTGAAATGATTATTCATGCAAGATTTTATAATGTACTGACATTGAGTTTGAGCATGCAGGGACATGGCGATGGTTGTAAGTCAGGGAAACAAGATAGGATCTAAGTGCAATCAGTTGAAAACCAAGGTCGACTCTAGAAGAGTATGAACTCATCGTATCATGATTTATTTTGTAAATGTGATGCCTGTGTGTATATAGTTGACAATGTTTGAAATATATGTTGTAAGTAAATTTTTATCTTTGTGTAAATGTATAAATGTTTTTTCACACAAGGCATGCCACATGTGTTTGTGATGTGTGTTTTAGTGAGGTGTCACTTGACACCATGTTGATGAAGTGACATGTTGACTGGAGTATGGACCCCACCCTCTCCTTAGTTAGTTTTGAGCATTACTAAACTAGGTAGGTGGTTTAAGGGACCAAGAATTGTTGAAACCAATACTCTATTTTCGGATGCATGATTAATTGAGATTTTTGAAAAGTTTTGTGAAGTCCTAGGGAGAGGTTTAGGTTGGATTTTGGTGCCCCAAGGCTAGTGCTTGGGTTAGGGGGCTTATTTCTTCTATTTTCACTTTCCTAGGCCACCTATATGCCTCTCCAAATGTGCCATTTTTGATATGCATGAAAATGGAAATGTTCCCTAAGATATCTCTTATTTTTATATGTGGAAATTCATCCCAAACCTGAGGGAGGGGCAAGTGTCATTTTGTCTTAGATCTAGAAACTTAATAGTTTTGGGAAGGGAGATGAGAGAAGAATGTTTTTGGGGAAAGTCATAAGGGGAGAAAGACTTAGAAACACTTACACTAGCTCAATCTTGTCTATGCTAGTTTGAGAGGGAGTAAGAGGAGATCTAGAGAGTTTTTGTGTAGTAGATTTGAGAATAGCAAGCTTGGTGACAAGGGAAGCTCATATTCAATTCTCAATTTAGCCTTGTCTTAGAAGGAGGTTGGTGGTCTTCTATCTTGTGTTTATTTGAACATGCTTGAAAGAAGTGAATTATGTGAAAATTGTATCTGTTTTACTGTGTAAACTTTTATTTGTTTGTTTTCATTTTTGAGTTTTTGTTTCAATTTTGTTGCCTTCTTGAAATTGTTCATGTTATGGGTGTGCAAGTTCACTCCTCATCCTTGGGAGGATTAGAAGAGAACTTGGGGTGAAGGGCCTAAGTTGGGATTTCCTTTTTGTATGAGTGCATGGTTATATGGGAACCATGAGAACCTTCTTATGCTATTTAGGGGTCATAAGGGTGTTTGGGGGCCATAAGGGTGTTGTTTTTGCTCATGGATTTGAGCTGTTTGGGTTGGAAGGGCCTTGTGAAGGCTGGTAATACATGCTGTGAATGTTGTTTATTATAAGTTAGGTGACTTCATAAGGAAGATTCCACCTTCACCCATTATATGGATTCTATGTAAGAGTCCTTTGTGCAAGCTTGGGAAGGGAGTAATATGTGTAAATCTATGTTTCAAATTATGTTGAATGTTTATGTTTGTGTTGCATGAGTGTATCCTATCCTATAATTGTTTCCCCAAGCTCAGGGGTGGCCATGTAATGGCCTAGGCTGGGAGGTGAGCCTCCATGACCATGTGAAAAAGTCTAGTATTGTAGGTCTTGGTTCTTGGCTTGAAGGAGCAGTCCAAATCTGAAGGTTAAGGATAAAGTTGAAAGTTCCTAAAGATAGTTTTAGGATGTCTCTAGTTGAGAGAACTTGTTCTTTATAATTGTTTAATTCCTGTACAAAGATATTGTAATATTATTAAAGCTAGAACTTTAGACTGGTTGGTTAGTAGTTTCCTGTATTGAGCCAAATTATTTGCTCTCTTAAATTAGTCCTAAATCTATATCTATTATTAGAAATATAAATTCAATTACTAAGATTTAGATTTTTGCATTAAGTTAATTGAAGGCATAAAGCTGTTAAATAGAAAGTGATAGTAGAATTCAGATTTAACCTCTCTTTACAACAAAATAGTACGATTTTGCAGATTTGAATTTATGTTAATCATATTCATTGTACATCCCCTTGCATCAAGAACAATATGCTTAAATGATATTTATGAGATTTATGCTTACCCTGTATGAACATGACAAACTGAGTCTTGAAATGTTGTAGGAAGATATTAATTAAATAGTAGCAAATTTAGCTATTTATGTATGCATTATGGAGTGGAAAAGAAATTAATTAGTTTATCCTAAATCTGTTGTATATAATGAACTAATAGTACAAATTTCATTTGGATATTATAATATATATATATATATATATATATATATATATATATATATATATATACACATATATATATAGTAATATACTATATAGATATATATATCTATAATTGTTAATTATTCCTTATCATCATCAGTTTCTACTTCAATTCCTATGCTTGCAAATTTGAGATTAACATATTTGTATATATGATTGTTTATATATATCATATTATACATAATAATTTGTATAATATTAAATAAATAAACATATATTATACACTTTAAAAGGACCTAATTTAAAATTACGTTTCACTGTTAAATAAACCTGTATCATTTAAATAAAAAAAAATAGCATTCGTATATAATATAATATTATATATTATATTCTATACAATATATATATATTGCATAGTATATAATATATAATATTATAATTATATAATATAATATTATATTGTAATAGAGTTTCAGTTTAAAAATAATGGAAATCGCATTAAGGGCCAAAACCCTTCATCTTTACCTTTGCACGTGTGACAATCTCAAGTGATGCCGTGACTCAAACCCTTCACAGACCCTCTACGCGCGACCTTCACAGGGGCTGCCGTGACTCTAAGTCATGATAGTGCCTAGGCACTGCCAGGGCTTAGAGCCATGACAGTCACTACCGTGGCTACCGACACGACAGAGACCTAGGTCTCTGTCATGGTGGTAGTCACGACAGTGACCGCCATTGCCGCACCAGTCCTGTAAAAACATGGAGTTAGGGCCTCCTTAAAACCCTTGCATCATTTATAAAAGACTATTAAAACTATACGCCTAGATTTGTAAGTTTAAAGAAATGTTTGAACGCTATTTTAATGGCATGATAATAGTTCACTATCAACAGAACTATAGTATGGGATATCAAAAAAAAAGATTAGAAAATAATATACATTCGAATAGTGATATCAGATTTAAATCCTAAACAGTTCTTAAATCTGTAGAAATAAAGTCTGCTAACTATGTCTGAACAACAACAAATAAATTATATATAAATGCTTGCAGTAAGCTAACTAGATTGAACCAGAGAGAAAGACAGGATAATTTATAGAATGGACTAAGAGAGATTTAGGGTATCCAATGAGAGGGAATCCTAGTATCTTTGGAGCCATTTGCTTCAATGATAGTAGTATGAGAGAGAGAGATAATCTGGTGAAGAAGAATATAGAGATGGAGAACTCTATCTTCTTCCAAACCCTCTCCTCCATCATGCCATTAGAAAACAACCCTGCAAGGAAAAACAAGAAATAGAAAGATTAGGGTTTGGTAATGTTTTTATGAGACCCCAACCCTAATTTCAAATTAGGGTTTGGGAGTCACTTTTTAATAATTTAATATATTACATGTTAGTAGTGTTGTTAAACTTTTATTATAAATGGTTGACCTTTGGAAGAGAGTAGTTTGGATTTATCTAGTCTAAGTTAGATTGTATTAATGTTTTATCTAAATCACTTTTATTTTATTGTTCTTTTATTTTCATCTAATTTTATAGTTATGGTGTACGATATTATAATTCCTTTGGAGATTTTATTTTTAGTGTCTGTGAGGTCACAACACATTAGTTAAATTATCTAATAGAATTCTGATAGTTGGAGCAATTATTGGCTAGTAGGTTAACATTAAAATAAAATAATATATATATAATAATAATAATAATAATAATAATAATAATAATAATAATATTAATTATGATAAGAATGGTGAAAGGAATTTATTTTTCCTTAATAGTATAGTTAATCAAGAAGGGATATTGTATGACTAACTTTATAATTGATCTTAAATTGAATTAATATTATTTTGGTTTAATACTCATAGAAATCTTAATCTCATTTTCTACGCTAAAGTTATATGCGTAAATTTAAGGAATGATATTTCAATGTATTAAATAACATTATTAGTTTGAAAACTTAGTTAAATGAGTATTAGCTAGGTCAATATTTGGTTTGTTATTTCAAAATAGATTATCCTTTAGTGAATTAAATGACCCCTTGAGTATTCATAGGAATTAGACCATCTTAACCTTGTACTTCACGAAACCTTAGGGATATGATAAATCCCTTTATAACTTCTATTACCTTCCTTGTCACCTAATGACTTCCACCGTGTAGGGGATGGAGGCACACCAATGCTTACCTCATGATCCCTTATGTGTCGTTGGGTGACTCACCCAAGCTAGCTTACGAATCCAAAGCTTCGCATTGAAGGGCTTTTGTGTAACCTGGTAGACCTAGGTGTATATGTTAGCGTTGTTTCAAAATTTTGTTGTTGTTGTGTTTTTGTCTAAATTATTTTTGGTCATTACATTCTGGTATCAGAGAATGGTTTCTACTCTAGGAACCTTTAGACCCATTATGTTTTCCAAACTTACCATTGTTTTGTCCTAAGTGTAGGATGCCTCTAGTCACGCGTAGTGCTCACCGACGTGGGTGGATACCCAGAGGTAGACATGTGGCAGTAGGGGGAGATGAGCGAGCAGCCGAGGGGTTGGGTGATGAGCAGAGGCCTCCACCTTCACCTCCACCTAACCCAATTAGGATATCCTTAATGCCTTGTATAATCTAGCCAATATCATCATGGACAAATTACCTTTGGGAGGTCAGCAGGCCAGGAACTGAGAGCGGAGTAGGAGTCCCCCTCCTAGATGAGTAGTAGAGTAGGTAGTTCATGAGGGTGAGTCGGTGCACATGCCAGAGCCACCACTAGCGGTAGTGCCAAGAGCACCTCGTGACATAGGTGACATGATCAGAGATCTTGTCAGATTAAAGCCGCCACCCTTTTCGGGATCCACGGCTGGGACAGAGGCAGAGGCTTGGCTTTTAAGCATTGAGAATTTATTTGGGTTGTGTTCTTATGAGAGCAACCTTAAGGCACGCTTTGCAGTACACATGCTGAGAGGGAATGCTTCTACTTGGTGGAAGCAAGAGGAGGTTAAGTGTCACCTTACCATGGACACCCTCACATGGGAGATCTTCTTGGAGAGATTCCAAGGCTGATATATGTAGGAGCATTTCAGGTAGCATCACATCGACGAGTTTCATGACCTATAATAGAGAGGCATGTCAGTAGCCCAGTACAAGAACAAGTTTCTCAAGCTCCTTCCTTACGTGGACTACATGAAGGTTGAGAAGCTCCAGGTCAACCGCTTCATGAAGGGTTTGAACTATGCCATAGCTGACAGAGTGCGGTTGGTACCCGTAGGAGATCTATGTGATATAGTGGAGAGAGCCATGGTAGCTGAGGAGATCCATAATAGATCTCATGATGCCCAAGACCGGTCATAGAACTAGAATGCCACATCTCAGTCTTTTGGTTTCCAAAAGTCCCATTAGAAGGGAAACCAGAAGAACTCATCAGGATCATCTATGGCACCTCAGCAGCAGCAATAGCCACAATAGTCTCAGTAGAACCAGAGACAAAGATCTTCTCAGGGATAGTAGGGCTCTAAGCCCAAGCAGTGGCACTCACAAGGATCTCGACAAGATAAGAGGGGATAGTCCCAAGCTTCTAGAGGAGGATTCAGTGGGTCCAGTACTATAGGAGGACAACAATAGTCTAGGCCTCAGGTTATACAGCTGCAAGCTAGAGGACCATGCTACACATGTGGTGCCATGGGGCACATAGCTAGGGATTGTCCTACAGGCCGTTCAACTGGTAGTCAAAGAGTGACAGCCTTTGAGCCTACTGTAGGAGACATGGGTAGAGCACATAGAATTTTTGCGGTGGTTGATAACCACCAGGCTGAGCACCAGGCCATAGTCTTTGAGGCTGTAGGCATGATCATAGGTAGTAGTGTTTCTATCCTATTTGATTCAGGAGCTATCGACTCTTTCATTTCACCTTTTATAGTGGAGCGATGCAGGCTAGTGGCAGCTAGATAGGATGTTAGTTGGGAGGTTGAGTTAGCCTCAGGAGCTAGGGTATCTGTTAGTTCTTTGGTGAGAGGTTTCCAGTTACAGATTAGAGACTTTACCACCATAGTTGACCTCCATGTCACACCACTTGGATCCTATGATGTTGTTCTCGGTATGGATTGGCTCTATTCCCATAGAGCCAAGGTGGACTACAAATAGAAGATGGTAGAGTGTTTAGATGATGATGGGGTGACCTCAGTTATTATAGGAGTTCAGAGACCTGTATCCCTTCATATGATTTTTGCTATGTAGCTTAAGTGGTGCATGTGGAAGGGATGTCAGTTATATGCTATCACCATCAGTGACAAAGAGGAGGAGGTAGAGAAGGAGACTTCTCTTGATGACCACCCTATCCTTTAGGAGTTTACAGACATATTTCCATCATAGTTACCTGGTATGCCGCCACCTAGAGCAGTGGACCTTCATATTGATCTCGTGCCTAGAGAAGAGCCTGTTTCTAGAGCACCCTATAGGATGTCCACACATGAGTTCAGTGAGCTCAAGATTCAACGAGAGGAGCTCTTGGTGAAAGGGCACATTCATCCTAGTGTATCTCCATGGGGTGCACCCATCACCTTCATTAAGAAGAAGGACATATCTCTTAGGTTGTGCATGGATTACCGACAGCTGAATAAGGTGACCATCAAGAATCGGTATCCCCTTCCTAGGATTGATGACTTATTTGATCAGCTTTAGGGAGCTCGAGTGTTCTTGAAGATAGACTTGAAGTCAGGATATCACTAGCTGAGGATTGTGGATAGGGACATCCACAAGACAACTTTTCGCACATGATATGGGCACTATGAGTTCATAGTGGTACCTTTTGGACTCATGAATTCTCCAGCTATATTCATGAGTCTCATGAATGGGGTATTTCATTCATTTCTAGATAGATTTGTGGTGATATTCCTGGATGACATATTGATATACTCATGAGATGAGCATGAGCATGAGGAGCATTTGAGACAGGTCTTGCAGTGCCTAAGAGATAATCAGTTGTATGACAGCTTGCCGAAGTGTGCATTCTTCAAGATAGAGGTTCACTACTTAGGCCATGTGATATCAGGAGATGGGATCTCAGTTGACCCATCTAAGATTAGGGTGATTATGGGTTGGCCGGCACCCACTAGTGTGACAGAGGTTAGGAGCTTCATGGGCCTTGCAAGCTATTACAAATGATTTGTTGAGGGTTTCTCTAGAGTGGCCCATCCTGTCACTTCCCTTCAAAGGAAAGGGAAGAAGTTTGAGTGGATAGAAAGGTGCGAGAGAGCTTTTTAGGAGCTCAAGAGAGCTCTTACCAATGCACCTATTCTTGCGGTACCTAATCCTTTAGTAGATTTTATGGTGTGCACAGATGCATCTTTAGATGGGATTGGGGCTGTATTGATGCAAGCTGGTCAGGCTATTGCCTATGAGTCCAGAAAACTCAAGACTCATGAGCTTAATTATCCCACCCATGACCTTGAGCTAGCAACAGTGGTACATGCTTTAATGAGATGGCAACATTTCTTATTGGGCCACAAATTTAAGCTTCATTCAGATCATCAGAGTGTCCAGTATATATTCACATAGTCAAACCTCAATGCTAGACAGAGGAGATGGATGGAGTTCCTATGTGAGTATGAATTTGACATTCACTACATCAAGGGTAAGGAGAATGTGGTAGCAGATGCCTTAAGTAGGAGACATCATGAGCTCTCAGCTATGAATACTAGCATGAACTTGAGAGGATGCATACTCTGGCATTTATAGGAGGATGCCTTCTATTCAAAGGTTAGACAGATGGTTCAGGATCAGAGATCCCTAGAGGGGAAGTTCACAAATTATACCTTGGAGTTTGATGGCCTTCTTTGTCATAGAGGATGCATTTATGTACCTTCTTCTAGTGGGTTATGAGATTTCATCATTCTTGAGGCTCATAGAGCTCCTTATGCAGTGCACCCCAGAGTTAAGAAGTTACATGCAGATGCTGGGAGGATTGACAGAGAGTATATGATAGGTGACATGGTCTTTTTGAGAGTACGGCCGCATAAGAGCCCAATCCATTTTGGAAAGGGTTCTAAGATTGCCCCTCACTTTGTCGGACCTATTAGTCCATTTTCTAGTTAATGCAAAAATCTAATGAAAATGGCCTTTCCCTTGCAAATCTAGTTAAGTTGTCTTGCCATGCCTGCAATCATAGTTTTGTTTTGTGAAGAAAATCTATGATGTTTCCTAGTGTGCACCCTTAGCCATATGATCTTTATTATATCACCTTGCTCCAGTTTAGATCACATCTCTTAAATCACAAAATCCAGAGAGTTATTCAAGTTTTAAGGTCTGTAGGAAATAGTCTCAGAATCTGCCCAGTGTCGAAAACCCACAATGGTTTTTTTGAATACCTTGGATGTTTTCGATCTTTCACTGAAAACCCTGTGTTTTTTTGACCTTGCATTTATTCTCTTCTATCGGCACTCCTTGTTCGTTGGTCTTAAGTGCACAAGTGTGATGGTTGGTGGGGCTAGATTCTTCAAGCAGCAGAGGGAGGAGATTGACGGTCAGCGTATGAGCGTAAGAAATATTCCATGCTCATGAGATCATGCACCTGCCGTTGATCTCATTTGTCTCAAACATATCTTTGGTGGTGGTCCCACTGCCAGGTGAGTTGACTTGGTGGTATCTCATTGGTCCACAGGAGTATGAAGTGGAGTGTTGTCAGTGGGACCGGTCTTCTTGGCATTCAGGCAAATTAAAGTTTAGTTTAATCTTGTGGCTATTGTTATACCATTAATGAAACATGCTCAACCTTTAATGTAGTGGTATAGTGATAGCCGTTGATTCTCATAAGGGAGGTAGGTGGGTCCATTAACATGTATGCATAGTTGGCACTATTTTATTCATCCATGTATTTGCACAGTGGCTTGTTGTCAGTGGGACCTAGTTTTTGAATGTGTCAGTGGGTCATGATCCTATTAGTTAATCGATGAATGGTGTATAATCTCATCGAGTGTGTCAGAGGCTTAAGATCTTGCGATGGCCATTGATTTTGTATCTTGTGAGAGGGTTGTCAGGGCTGGGGGAAGATTCTTCATTCGACGATGGGCATTAAATCTAATAAAATCTTGGAAGTCTTTGTGAACTTGAGATGGCCGTCGATCTTCTTGTGTGGGCTCGGTTGAATTTCTCAGTGTCTTTGGTAGTTGTGATAAAATGTTTAGCGGCTTGACAAATTTTCTTCCTGTTTGCTGGTTTGCATAATGTTTTGGTGGTGCCCCAGTTTATTTGGTGATTCAGTGAATAGTGGTTGTGTGATCGCTAAGTTTTTTAGTGATGGTGGAAATTATTTTGCGAATTGGCGGAAGTTCTTTGGTCGCCAATTTGCCAGATAAACTGGGGCCGCTTGCTTGGTTCTAATTGGCCGGTGAGTGCCGAGCTGGATGTTGTCAGTGGGGCCATAGTTTTTAAAGGAAGTAGAGCATCTGCAAGTCTGTGAAGATCATGTGGTTGTCATTATACCACTGAGGTGAGATGCTTGACTTTTAGCATCACGGTGTAATGACGATGGTTGATTTTGTTTAAAGAAATATAAAGTGCATGGAGCCTGCAAATTTTAAAAAAGGAGTATCACCGTTGTGGAGTTAAGGTGGTCCACGATGCCAGTGCTGCTGACGTTTTTGATTTTGAATGGTTGTTGACTACCAACAGGTCCAAGGATTTCTTAGAGGGGTTGTGATCGACATTGCATGGCTAAGTGATTGCAGTCGCATGATCGCAAGGGTGAGTAGGGTGTCTTGTGATCATGCGACCAGGCATAAATGTAAACCAAGATTCCTTTAAGGGTTGCCCGATTTGCCGAGAAAGATGGATCATCAATGGCCATGTTTTAAAATGAGCTGGGTGCTAAAGACTTGATCATTGGAATTCAAATTTAAATTTGTAGATGGTTTTTGTGACAAGAGGTACCAGAATTTATGGTTTTCTGGCCGTTTCTTGGTCTGGTTGGTGGCATCGATTGTTGCAGTGTGGTTCAGGGGGCTTTGTGATTTCTTATAGAAGTTGTTTTGTACCTGGTGGAGTTTGTTTTTGAGCTCGAGAAGCTTTTAGCAGGTGGTGATTTGTACTGGTTTTCATGGCTATCCCTGGTGTTCTGTACTGATCCCTGAGATTTTCATGATTACAGATCATTCTTGGATTTGTTTTCTCTTGGATCGCCTAGTTTTCATCCTTGTAATAAATTTGTGACTATTTTAGATGGTGTGGTGGGTGAAAACCCTTGCCCTAGCTGTCCGTAGCTTGTTGCAACCTATTTTGGGTTTCCAAGGCAGCTAGTGGTATAAGTTGTAGCTTTTTTGACTTAGAAGGGGTTCAAATTTTAATCAGTCTAAGGGTTCTGATTTTGATTAGTTCTAGGGAAATAGTGAACTTTGTCACATTGTAGGAGGCTGAATAGAACTTCTTTGTATCTTTTGCAGGTTATTGAAGTGGTAGTCTCATTTCTGGTATAGACATGTACATGATTCATCATACTTAATATAATTGTTTCAAGCTTTCAAGTCTCTCCTTGGTGTCAGTTTTATGAGTTTTAGATTTTCTGGTCCATTGCATAGGGTTACCTTTGCATATGTTCTAGTCTTTAGTTCTTGATCTAGGATCAAGTGAAAAATACTTTGGATAGGGCATAGATTCATTATATTCATATACAGAAGGATCTTATAAGTAGTGGATGGGCTGGAATAGTTGTATTGATGGCTTTGAGTCTTTGACAGTAGTTGGTTTATGTTTCTATACTTGCATTTGATGATTTGCCCAATGGATAATGGCACTGATCAAGGATTAGTATATTTAGTTGAGTCCAATGTTTGATGGGTTTTGGCTATTTCCTGCATTTTTTTATATCAACACCATTTCAAGTCTTTTTCATTATTTGGTTGATAGTAATAATACCCTTCACAAGACCATTTTACCCTGCATAGTAGAGTTGATTCAATGAATACCTGGTTAGTATTTAGTAATCCTTTACTATAATCTGCTATATGAATCCAAAAGTATAAGGTGTGTAGTGAGCCGAGTCTTGTCTGGATTAGGTGTACCCATCTTGGTTTTGCAGAGCCAAAAGCAGAAGAAGGCATATTAAGACCCTATAGTTGGTCTAGTTGCCTTGCAGAGCTCCCATACTTGGAACTAACCACTCCTAACATTAGTCTCAAGGCATATTGGTAGCCCTAAGTGGCATAAGCATTTTCAAACACCAACAAGACCTTTTGAGATTTTGGAGAGGATAGGCCCAGTAGCATACCATTTAGCTTTTCCACCTAGCCTTTCGTGCATCCATGATGTTTTTCATGTGTCTATTTTGAGGAAGTATATATATGATGAGTCTCATATTATTGATTGGGATGCTTTACAAGTGGAGTTGAACGAACAGCTAGCTTTGGAGCCAATACGTATTCTGGTTCGCAGGACCCTGGCCCTTCGAGGTCAAGAGCTAGACCAAGTTAGGGTCTAGTGGGATTGCTACGATGAGGTCACATCTTCATAGGAGGACATAACACAGATGAGAGATTAGTACCCCCATCTTTTTGATGAACTCCAGGAGGAAGTTCATGCCTAGGGGGGGAGGATGTGAGGTCCTATCCCGATCCATCCTAGTTTGACTTTCATTTTGACATTTGACTCATCAGGATGATACCTTGAGTATAGACATTTGATCTATTTTGGTTTATAGATGCTATCATTTGGACCTTATGAGTTGGTTGTTATAGATTTTTATGATGATCATGGTAGTTGTACTCTTTATTTATGCTCATTTTGATACCATGATTATCTATGATATATGAATTCTGCATTTGTTATGTTGTCTTTCAGTATTATGATCATTGATGGAATCATGGTTCTATGATAAGTTTAGGATTACATGCTTATGTGGAATATGTAATGTTTATGATGTAGATATATATGTATTTGTCTAGTTTAGATGTTATTACTTTATTTTGAAATGATTATTGATGCAAGATTTTATAATGTACCGACATCGAGTTTGAGCATGAAGGGACATGGCCATGGTTGTAAGTCGAGGAAACAAGATAGGATCTAAGTGCAATCAGTTGAAAATCAAGGTCGACTCTAGAAGAGTACGAACTCATTGTATCATGATTTATTTTGTAAACGTGATGCCTATGTGTATATGGTTGACAATGTTTGAAATATATGTTGTAAGTAAATTTTTATCTTTGTGTAAATGTATAAATGTTTTTGCACACAAGGCATGCCACATGTGTTTGTGATGTGTGTTTTAGTGAGGTGTCACTTGACACCATGTTGTTGAAGTGACATGTTGATTGGAGTATGGACCCCACCCTCTCCTTAGTTAGTTTTGAGCATTTCTAAGCTAGGTAGGTGGTTTAAGGGACCAAGAATTGTTCAAACCAATACTCTATTTTCGGATGCATGATTAATTGGGGTTTTTGAGAGGTTTTTTGGAGTCGTAGGGAGAGGTTTAGGTTGGATTTTGGTGCCCCAAGGCTAGTGCTTGGGTTAGGGGGCTTATTTCTTCTATTTTCACTTTCCTAGGCCACCTATATGCCTCTCCAAATGTGCCATTTTTGATATGCACGAAAATGGAAATGTTTCCTAAGATATCTCTTGTTTTCATATGTGGAAATTCATCCCAAACCTGAGAGAGGGGCAAGTGTCATTTTGTCTTAGATCTAGAAACCTAATAGTTTTGGGAAGGGAGATGAGAGAAGAATGTTTTTGGGAAAAGTTTTAAGGGGAGAAGGACTTAGAAACACTTACACTAGTTCATTCTTGTCTATGCTAGTTTGAGAGGGAGTAAGAGGAGATCTAGAGAGTTTTTGTGTAGTAGATTTGAGAATAGCAAACTTGGTGACAAGGGAAGCTCATCTTCAACTCTCAATTCAGCCTTGTCTTAGAAGGAGGTTGGTGGACTTCTATCTTGTGTTTATTTGAACATGCTTGAAAGAAATGAATTATGTGAAAATTGTAATCTATTTTACTATGTGTAAACTTTTATTTGTTTGTTTTCATTTTTGAGTTTTTGTTTCAATCTTGTTGCCTTCTTGAAATTGTTCATGTTATGGGTGTGCAAGTTCACTCATCATCCTTGGGAGGATTAGAAGAGAACTTGGGGTGAAGGGCCTAAGTTGGGATTTCCTTTTTGTATGAGTGCATGTTTGTATGGGCAACCACGGGAACCTTCTTATGCTGTTTAGGGGTCATAAGGGTGTTTGGGGGCCATAAGGGTGTTGTTGTTGCTCATGGATTTGAGCTGTTTGGGTTGGAAGGGCCTTGTGAAGGCTGGTAATACATGCTGCAAATGTTGTTTATTATAAGTTAGGTGACTCCATAAGAAAGATTCCACCTTCACCCATTATATGGATTCTATGGAAGAGTCCTTTGTGCAAGCTTGGGAAGGGAGTAATATGTGTAAATCTATGTTTTAAATTGTGTTTAATGTTTATGTTTGTGTTGCATGAGTGTATCCTATCCTATAATTGTTTCCCCAAGCTCGAGGGTGGCCATGTAATGGCCTAGGCTGGGAGGTGAGCCTCCATGACCATGTGAAAAAGTCTAGTATTGTAGGTATTGGTTCTTGGCTTGAAGGAGCAGTCCAAATCTGAAGGTTAAGGATAAAGTTGAAAGTTCCTAAAGATAGTTTTAGGATGTCTCTGGTTGAGAGAACTTGTTCTTTATAATTGTTTAATTCATGTACAAAGATATTGTAATATTATTAAAGCTAGAACTTTAGACTGGTTGGTTAGTAGTTTCCTGTATTGAGCCAAATTATTTGCTCTCTTAAATTAGTCCTAAATCTGTATCTATTATTAGAAATATAAATTCAATTCTCTGCATAAATGTTGGTTAGATTAAACAGGGACTAGAAATGTTAGTTTCATTTTATTTGCTCAAAAGAACTTGAAATATATGCAATTGTAAATAATCTAATTAAGTTAGTTTCCAGAATATATACATGTGTTATGAAAGATGTTATGTATTCTATATCTAGGTTAAGTACTTTGATGTTGTTAAAATATTCTTAATGTTATTACTAGGATTCATATTTCTTCATTAAGTTAATTGAAGGCATAAAGCTGTTAAATAGAAATTGATAGTAGAATTCAAATTTAACCTTTCTTTACAACATAATAGTAGGATTTTGCTGATTGGAATTTATGTTAATCAGATTCATTATACATCCCCTTGCAACAAGAACAGTATGCTTAAATGATATTTATGAGATTTATGCTTACCCTGTATGAACATGACAAACCAAGTCTTGAAATGTTGTAGGAAGATATTAATTAAACAGTAGCAAATTTAGCTATTTATGTATGCATTATGGAATGGAAAAGAAATTAATTAGTTTAAGCTAAATCTGTTGTATATAATGAATTGATAGTACATATTTCATTTGGATATTGTAATAGATAAATATATTTATATAGTAATATACTATATAGATATATATATCTATAATTGTTAATTATTCCTTATCATCATCAGTTTCTACTTCTATTCCTATGCTTGCAAATTTGAGATTAACATATCTGTATATATGATTGTTTATATATATTATATTATACATAATAATTTGTATAATATAAAATAAATAAACATATATTATACACTTTAAAAGGACCTAATTTAAAATTACCTTTCACTGTTAAATAAACTTGTATCATTTAAATAAAAAAAAATTAGCATTCATATATAATATAATATTATATATTATATTCTATACAATATATATATATATATATATATATTGCATAGTACATAATATATAATATTATAATTATATAATATAATATTATATCGTAATAGAGTTTCAGTTTAAAAATAATGGAAATCGCATTGAGAGCCAAAACCCTTCATCTTTACCTTTGTGTGCGCGATAATCTCAAGTGATGTCGTGACTCAAACCCTTCACAGACCCTCTATGCGTGGCCTTCATAGGGGCTACTATGACTCTAAGTCATGGCAGTGCCTAGGCACTTCTGGGGCTTAGAGCCACGATAGTCAGTATCATGGTTGCTGACACGGTAGAGACCTAGGTCTCTGTCATGGTGGTAGTCACGACAGTGACTGCCATTGCCACACCAGTCTCGTAAAAACATGGAGTTAGGGCCTCCTTAAAACCCTTGCATCATTTATAAAACACTATTAATACTATGCACCCAGATTTGTACGTTTAAAGAAATATCCCAACGCCATTTTAATGGCATGATAATAGTTCACTTTCAATGGAACTATAGTATGGGATATAAAAAAAAAAGATTAGAACATAATATACATTCAAATAATGATATCAGATTTAAATCCTAAACAGTTCTTAAATCTGTAGAAATAAACTCTGCTAACTACGTTTGAATAGCAACAAATAAATTATATATAAATGCTTGCAGTAAGCTAACTAGATTGAACGAGAGAGAAAGACAGGATAATTTATAGAATGGACTAACAAAGATTTAGGGTATCTAATGAGAGGGAATCCTAGTATCTCTGGAGCCATTTTCTTCAATGATAGTAGTATGAGAGAGAGATAATCTAGTGAAGAAGAATACAGAGATGGAGAACTGTGTCTTCTTCCAAACCCTCTCCTCCATCATGCCATTAGAAAACAACCCTGCAAGGAAAAACAAGAAATAGAAAGATTAGGGTTTGGTAATGTTTTTATGAGACCCCAACCCTAATTTTGAATTAGGGTTTGGGAGTCACTTTTTAATAATTTAATATATTACATGTTAGTAGTGTTATTAGACTTTTATTATATTGTTCTTTTATTTTCATCTAATTTTATAGTTATGGTGTACGATATTATAATTCCTTTGGAGATTTTATTTTTATAGCGTCTATGAGGTCACAACACATTAGTTAAATTATCTAATAGAATTCCGATAGTTGGAACAATTATTGGTTAGTAGGTTAACATTAAATATAATAATAATAATAATAATAATAATAATAATAATAATAATAATAATAATAATAACAATAATAATAATAATATTAATTACGATAAGAATGGTAAAAGGAATTTATTTTTCCTTAATAGTATAGCTAATCGAGAAGGGATATTGTATGACTAACTTTATAATTGATCTTAAATTGAATTATTATTATTTTGGTTTAATACTCATAGAAATCTTAATCTCATTTTCTACGCTAAAGTTACATGCGTAAATTTAAGGAATGATATTTCAATGTATTAAATAACATTATTAGCTTGAAAACTTAGTTAAATGAGTATTAGTAGGTCAATATTTGGTTTGTTATTTCAAAATAGATTATCCTTTAGTGAATTAAATCACCCCTTGAGTATTCATAGGAATTAGACCATCTTAACCTTGTACTTCATGAAACCTTAGGGATATGATAAATCCCTTTATAACTTCTATTACCTTCCTCATTGCCTAATGACTTCCACTGTGTAGGGGACAGAGGCACGCTAGTGCTTGCCTCATGATCCCTTATGTGTCGTTGTGTGACTCGCACAAGCAAGCTTATGAATCCAAAGCTTCATGTTGAAGGGCTTTTGTGTAACCCGGTAGGCCTAGGTGTATATGTTAGCGTTGTTTCAATTTTTTTTTGTTGTTGTGTTTTTATTTGAATTATTTTTGGGCATTACAGAATATGCCTTCATCACTCTTAGTATCAAACTTTCCATTCCTAGTGTCTTTTAATATATAGCACTTACTTCCAAAGATTCTAAAGTATTTAACACTCAGTGCATGTCCATGTCATAATTCATAAGGTGTCAGATTTGTACCTTTCTTGATCTGTACTCGGTTAAGAGTGTAGACAACAGTGCTTATAGCTTCTTTCCAATATCTCTGTGCCACATTCTTTTCAATCATCAATGTCCTTGCACAATCCAAGATAGATCTATTTCTCCTTTCTGCTATACCATTCTGTGGAGGTGTTCTAGGTGTAGACATTTATCTTTTAATTCCTCTATCATTGCAAAATAGATTAAATTCATTGGATGTAAATTCTCCACCTTGGTCAAATCTGAGACATTTTAGGTTCCTACCTGTCTCCTTTTCAACCTTAGCCAAATACCACTTAAAATATTGAAAAGCTTCAAATTTTTCTTTTAGAAACATCACATGCATCATCCTAGTATGATCATCAACAAATAAGATAAAGTATCTAGCACCACAGTAACTTTGTACACCCATAGGTCCACAAAGGTTAGTATGAACCAAATCTAAAATGTTTTCAGAAGTAAAGGATTTTCTCTTGAAACTTGAATTTGTCATTTTTCCTAACTAACATTCCTTGCACATCACATTCTTAGGTTTCTTCAATCTAGGTAGACCTCTTACCTTTTTCTTCTTACTTATCTCTACCAGATTGTCAAACTTAACATGACATAGCCTTTTATGCCATAACCAAATATCATCAAGTTGTGCAATCAAACATGTTTCTTCAGATAGGTCAAGATAGAACAAATTACCTCTAGTCTGATCTCCACTTCCAATCAGTTCTCCAGCAGCATTAAATATTTTAGCTTGCTTGTGATGAAATTCCACTCGGTAACTAGTTTTGTTAAGTTGAGCAACACTTAGCAAATTGTAATTAAGACCTTCAACCCAATATGCATTTTCACAAGATATCTTATCAGTTAGTTTAATCAAACCTTTTCCTCTAAGAGGACATGGTGCATCATTACCAAATTTTACACTTTTACCTCTGTAATGATGTAAGGTCTCAAACTTATTTTTGTCACCAGTCATGTGATGTGAACATCCACTGTCAATAATCCATTTATCATTCTTGTTCACATAGGATATCAATGCAGTTTTCTCATCCTCATCAGATTCATCTTTCATTGCCACATAAACTACCTCAATTTCAAAATCATCACTATCAGTGTGAGTCTCTTTTTCAGCAATGTAACAAGATTTCTTACCTTTTCCCTTGTAGTCTTTGTTCCATCGGTAGCTTCTGTCATCTTTTCTATCTTTGTGTTTTCTTTTCCTTTCATCATCTTTATCCTTCCTGTGAGGACATCTAGCAGCTATATGAGCAACTTTATTACATGCAAAACATATAATAGGGAGTTTACCTTTATACTTTCCTTTTCCCCTTCTCAGTCTTCTAGCCATAAGAGCTTCTAGATCTTCTAGGTCTTCATCAGAAGTGTCACTGTCACTTTCACTATCACTTTCACTCTCACTTTCACTGATGCATCTTTCTTTTTCTTTCTTAGGCTTGTTTAGAACTAGTTGTGACTTAAAAGCAGATTCAACATTTCCAATGCTTCCAACAGTGAAATTATCATAATTAGAGAGTTCAAAAGCAGTCAGCTTACCAATGAAACTTTCCAAAGTAAGCACATTAGTAGAGTTACATCTAGATTCCTGAAGAGCAGAGATCTTAATAGCATATATAGGATGTAGGGTTCTTAATACTTTTCCAATTATAGTTTCATCATCAATAGTCCCATTAACTCCTCTAATAGCATTCACAACTTCCTTTATTCTACTACAATATTATGCAATGTTTTCACCTTCTTGCATTCTCATTTCATCAAACTTACCTCTAAGAATCTCGGCCTTTTCTTTTAGCACATTAAAGTCACCACCATAGATCCTTGCAAGAGTGTCCCACATATCCTTTACTATTGTGTAGTCCTTAATGTCCTCAAATTCTGGATAGCTTAGGGTAGATTTAATTTCTAGCATTGCCTGATTATGTTCTTGCTTAGCTCTCATTTCTTCGGTAGTCAACGATGCAACAGGTGAGACATAGCTATTCTCAATGTAGTACTTTACAAAGTCACCAATACTAGCTAGATGCAACTTCATCAAGCTTTGCCATGTAGCAAAATTTTCTTTGTTCAGCTTTGGTACCTCCTTCTTATACATCCTGATCATTTTCTTCAAGCCCCTTTAAACTTGATATCTGTCCACACTAATAATAAGAAACTTAGCTCTGATACCAATTGTTAATATGATTTAGAACAATAAAGAGGGGGGGTGAATCAGTTGTTCTTAGGTCCTAATGTATAAAACAATCTCATAAACTTATCCTTAAATCAGATCCAAACCAAAACAAACTCGATCATCACTGATTCAATAATAGAAACATCTATCAATGCATTCCACTACCTAGCTGTAACTTAACTTGTTAAACATAGCAATGTTCAGATCTAAACATTCACAAAAGTATAAACACTAGGTTTTATAGTGGAAACCCAATTTGGGAAAAACCACTTTGTAACATGCTATTATTATTTTCACTCTTCTAAAGTGAGCTCGGTAAAAAGCCAACCCTGTCAAAGGTTACAATACACACTGTCAGGTGTGACCTGGTTAAATGATTTCAATCACTCTGTTAAAAGTGAGCATAGCCATAGGACTTACATACACTCCATTAGAATGCAACCTTGTTTAAAGGATTTAACATATGACTGTTAGGTCAACCTCTGTTAAAAGGATTTTGACTATTACAATGGTTAGAAAGTAGCAGCAATATTATCTAAAAAATATACAACTCACTTTGCAAATATCAGATCCAATTCCGTACACTAATGCTAGTTTACTGACTTTGAAAGTTTGCCATTTCCATCTCTGATCTGCTTGGAACTTTTCTTCAAGAAATCACCACACTTCTCCGTCAGCCTTATCTGCTTATTTATTCAATAAAACTTTTCTCTTCCAGCATTCTCTATTCACCATATACATATATATCACAATGTTCAGGTTCCCTTATATTTTTCATCAATTACGTTAACTCATCTTTTGCTGCTCAATTTCATTCGTAGATCTTAGGGTTAGGTGAGATTCATTGAATGTACCCACTTTATGTTCTTCAGCTCCTTTTCTAGAGTCATCTCAAATCTCTTAAAGATTTACAATAAAATGTTTTACAATGCATTTAATGCTTCCAAAAAATCAATAAATAAAGTCAACACATTTTACATAATCCAAGAATTCAACAATGTCGGCTCCAAAATTAAATTCTCTTCAAATATAAAATTGCTGATGCTCGGTCAATACTATGATTTATCACTCAGTCTCCATGTAGAATGCTCTGTCAATACTAAAACTTTCTCCTCGGCTTGCATTTTCTTTCTCGACAATTTACTGATGCTCGGTTGGCACTATAATTTTTCTTGACATATACTAACTCGGTCGACACTAACATCACTCAGCTTAAACATGATTTTTCATTCTTTGCTCAGTTAAGCCTACCAGTTTAGTCTTCAGTCTTACTAAGATAAACAATGCATTATCTCATCATAGTGCAACATAGTCAAGTACACTTTGTAGTATCAAGATAACTCAACCATTCCCTAGGTGCTATTGTTACCAACCTTGCTTAGCCCCTTAGCAAAACTCAAATAGATATAGTAATTTCCTAAGTAGTAACAGTCTTAAAAATTAAGGTTTGACATCAATGACAATACAACAATTGTTTCAATTCAGTTTCCAACATGTTGCACTTCTTTGGCGCGATTCCATGCACACCCAGTTTGACAATGGGCTTGATTATGATCAAGTTAGGAACTTAAATATAACAAAACATGACATATGTAATCTTTTTGTGGATCCCAAAACTAGTTTAAAAGTGGACCTTAAAAAAATCAAGTTGTCAATTAAATGGTGCACAAATGATGCAATACGTGACAAATTTTGGGACCACTGGTGGATGGTTTTTTGATAGACCACCTCACAACAATTTGGATGTCCCATTATATTTCATTAAAAAATTATATGCTAAATTTGTGCTTGGTCACAAGGTAAATTATTGAGTGTGAGACTGAACCAGGGTGTAGGCTTAGGCACTCCTTGGGATAGGCCATGGCCACTCTGGGTGAAATCTCACACATATGTCCCCCCTCCCGAGATTTCACCACCTCCCACAGTGCAACATCTTGATATTATTGCTAAGGCCATCTCACAGACTATTTGAGCCATTCACACCTTGAGTGATCTACTAGTTATGAAGAGTGTGACATTCTTGCCTCCTCGTACTGATGCTTCTAGCCCTTCCACATCCTCCACTAGCTCACATGTTTGTGTGCCCCATACTTGCATTATTTAAAAGAATATGTGCTTAGGTCCCTTGAATGATAGTGATGCATATAAGTACGTATTCAAAGTGGATGATACTACATAGCACACTATGGGCACTAAAGCACCTCATGAAGATGTGCATTAGGGGCATATAGAGCCATAGAATCCTACTATTATGGTAAGTGTAAATAGTTCACTTGTTACATTGTATTTAATTTTAAACGTTTATATTTTTAGTAGAATTTTCTTATAATGATTTCCCACTTATGTTTTTTTATGTGTTACATTTATGTTTAGTTGATGATAGAGGAGGAGATGGCATAGGTGGAGGGGTCCACGCTTTCAGCCATATCATTTGTCCTTGACACTTCCAAAATAAATATGTTTTAATGTACTCATTGGTTTCCTTTTATTATAATAGTATATGTACATGTGTTTTCTATTTTTTATGATCATCTTATTACATATTGATGGAGGTGTCACCATTTTCCACTGGGGGCAATGTGAGGGGGTTCAGGCATTTGACGTTGACAAGGAGAAGGTAATTAAGTAATTTATATTATTTATTCATACATGTATACTTGTCAGTTGCACGTACTCATTTTTAATTTACATGGTTTATTTGAAAGAGGGTGGTGTCTGATGATGTTGTGAGACCCTTTCGATGATAGAGCCACAAGCATCTCAATTCGCAGTGATAGCCCCATGATACATATATTTCTAAATTTATTTGTGTGTATTTTACTATCAAGTATATATAATATGATCAAGTCATTATTGTATGAAGTATTTGTTTGACTTTTATAGGTCACCCCCAGTTTGAGGGAGGTAGAATGCCAAGGGTTTGTATCATTGACAACTCAACCGATATTTCCTGAAGAAAGTTCAACATAGGTAAGTTTTAATGTTAATTTAGCTATTTTGTAAACATATATTTTCTACCAAAGATTTAACATTAAATAATATAACTCATAGATCAATATCATGTTCACAAACATATACAAGTCGAAGTCGACATTGGTGGCATTGGCCCTTTTCTACCAAGGACATATATTAGGTCTCTTGTCCGTGTGAGGAGACAAATAGGCGAGGTACATGAGAGTTCAATTTTAGTTATTTATTTATTTATTATTATTGACTATGATTTTGAATTTTTATTTTTTATTTGTAGAAACCATATAAATTAAGTAATCTAACTTGGGGTTTCACTTTTGTGTTTGAATAAAATGTCCATCAGAGCCAAAGAGTACTTTGAGGATGCTGCATTTTGATGATCCACCAGTAGAATAAGATGTCCTAGAAACATTTGTAGTTTAACATCTTATTTTGAGATGCCACATGACACATTTTGAGATGACGTATGCCACATTGTATCTAGATATGTTGATTTTGTAAATATGTACAAAATTATTGTTCATTTTGATATATATGAAACTTGAGATTCAGTCCAATTTGTTAATTGTGTGTTCATTTATTCAAATGAACTCTTATGCAATGTATTAGATTAGAAATCTATTATACATGTCAAATACACATCATTCCATGAGAATTAGTAAGCACATTCATGGAATGATTCTTCTACATAAACATTTTGTCAAACTGTTATTGAGAAAACAAATTCTAGGTACCAAACCCTCCTTTCTAGGGTCTCTAGGCCAGGGCTTGTTCAAAAAGACTCTTGAAAATCTCTCAAGATCCCCCCAATAGATCTAACACATTCCTATGGACCCCAGTAAAATAGATCCATCACAAAATATAATCATCCATTGGAGTATATGATTGCAACAATGAGAGGTGTTGCTTCATGCACCTTCAATGAACATTTACCACCATTTGTGGTCTCTCCATTACCATATATCCTACATATCCTTGCAACCAAACACTATTGTACATGACACTAGTTAATTCATTTCCTTCAAATGCTAATTAAATGATGCAATATGGACATGGAAGTGATAAAAAGACAGTAGACAATCAATTTAATGCATTTCAAATCACATACACATTCCATAATGCATTCAAATGACCATCCTTGGTCTCTTTACATTTGCCAATGACACTTTATGGTCATGTCCCCATCTCCCTTGGAGAAGCAACATCTATTCATTGTGGGAAAAAAATGATGCTTCCATCACGTCTGGTTGGGTAGGTTTACCCTAGGAATGGTCCCACTTTGTCTCTTGACATACCAAAATGCTCGCCAACATACACAATGGTGCTTAGTGCACCTTGGGGACACTTTGGTCTGACATGTTCATGAATGTTCTACTAAATTCATGTTTTGAATGAGGTTTTCATTAGTATTTACCCAGCTAATGAGAGATAATGGCACACACCATTTGGTGCTAGGACGAATGGTTTGGAAGAAACCTAGTGCTGCAACTTTCAACTGACCCTCACTGCAAGTTTTGGCATCAAGCGAGATTGGCATGCCAAATTCAAAAAAAATTGAATCTCCCAGAATGGAGAGAGGTTATTGTAGGCCTTAGAAACATGGTCATGTAGCATCTCATAGTTTTCTGATACATATGACGGGCTCTGAGATATGAGCCTCAAAAAATTTCTACCCAATTGTGCTCAGTGTACCTTGGGGACACTTTGGTTCGGCATCTTCACAAGAATTCTAGTGACTCTGTGGTCAAAATGGAGTTGTCACTAGTGTTTACTTGACCAATCAAAGGTAATGGCATAGACCATTAAGTGCCAGGATGAACGGTTTAGAAGAAACCCAGTGGTGCAACTTTTAATTGACCCTCATTACAAGTTTTTGCATCAAGCAAGATTGGGGTGCCAAATTCAAAAAAAATTGAATATCCTATAATAGAGAGAGGTTATTATAGGCCTTAGAAACATGGTCCTATATAATCTCATGGTTTTCCAATAGCTCTCATGGGGTCCAAGATACGAGCCTCGTAAGATCACTACCCAATCGAAGAATCAGAAAATGCACGCCCTTCTTCACCAAACTATATAGATGGGAAAATTAAAATACATCTATAATAAGAGTTGCTGCCTTTGCCTAGGGCCATTGAAAACTACCAAAATTTTTCCAGAAAAATAGCTTTTTTCAAAGGCCGCCCATGTTTTTTTTAAAATGGCTGTTCAATTGCTTTTTCTTCTTTCAATGGTCGTCCATGATTTTTCTGCAATTTTTGATTTCGTACATAGTTATTATAATTTAATACTTTCTACTCTCCCACTCATGGAAATGGTTGTTACATTGTAAGTTTTTGGTAAAAAAATTGTTCTTTTTGAATTTAACTCTTTATTTGCCCAAAATATCCTTAAGAAACAATGTGAATATGAATAGTTGGAAAGTTGTTAACTATTCTACTAACTTCCCTTTGAATTTTAACAGGTACAACTCCCTTATGTGAAGATACGCAATGAATTTTGTTTGTTCTAAATCCTAATGGGGTATGTTCTTGACCAGAGAACAATAGAGGTAACCAAATTAGCCGTCGGTGAGAAACTAATCCAGGCAGTGAATTTGATTCTAAATTCTAACCAATTTTGGGATTTCACAATACTTATGAAATTCGCACTAGTGGGAATGCAACGATAAATTCTACTTGAATTAATGAAATGTAGTAAAACAATATGGATGAATCTAATCTAAACATGGCATACATGTATTCTCCCAACCTCCAATTAATGCTCTGATTACTGTTGATTAGCTGTACTAAAGAAGAGAAATAGAACTTCATCTATTTGCTAATTTCAATCTAGCTTAAGGAAAACAAACATTCAAACTTACAAATGCATGAAACAGTAAATAAATGGCACAAAACACATTCTAGATTGACTCTGCAACAAGATGTATTTCACACCAAAAATTAGCCAACATTTTCATTGATTTTCAAAGTATTACATAGAGGCTTCAAGAGTTAAGCCATTACAAAATAAACTAAATCAATTCATATTCTACAAAGTCAGTAAATGACAAGTGGCCATTTATCGATCATACAATGTATATCAAAAAGAAGAGGGGAAAGCTATTTTCTCTTTGTTGGCTTCTTTGCATTCTCCAACTTAGTCTTATGAGCTTTGACGACCGCAAGAATCAGAATCATCCTTTCAGAATCTAGGATGTACACATTTTTCAATCTTATGAGCCAATGGGCATGATCTTTCTCTATGCCTTTTGCATCATCCTTTTGGGGTTGTGTCTTCTGCATGGCTTTGTGTATACATCCACCAAGTTGTTGAAGATTAGGTATTATGTCAAGGTGAGACCCAAATAACTCTGCATGCTGGTCCAAGTAGTTGGAGCATGACTTCTGCATGTTGGTTATACTAATTGGGCTCTTACCATCTCTGCTAGCTTGAGACTCAGAGTGAAGACCTATCAAATATATAAAGATTATACTTTTCTCTTTGGTGACTTCCTCTTCGATTGCTTTCATTTCCACCTCTACCTTGATTATCATCTCCATTTTGAACTCAACTCCTTGGAGCCATTCGATCAGAGGTTCATCTCCTTTCTACAATATGTTGGCCTTGATTGCATCTTTAGTCTTCATCACGACCAGCCAATGTAATAGCACCATGCACTCTTCACATCTCAACCTCTCTGCTATGAGTTTCTACATGTGTCCCTTGAGAGAATCCTTCTCTGCCTCTAACTATAAAAAGATATTCCCGAGCTTCTCAATGGTTACCAAACCTTCAAATTTAAGTTGTTCAATCCACCTCCTGCCAATGTGCCCGAAATGTCTATCTTCTTGCAATTTGGCAAGTATTGCTTGGTTCTCGGCTACAACAAGATCAAATGTTGTTAGGGAACTGGGTAGGCTTGCCATAGGAGAGACCAAGTGCATAATGAAGTTAGTCATTTGTTTAATCTCTACCTTGAGTTGAGTCTTGGTGACTTTGAGTTCCTCAACTCTTCCTCAATCAAGACATTGCTAGACTTCCAAAAGTCTACCTTGGTATCATGTCTAGTGAGAAACATGTCTAAGGACTGGAGTGCAAAGTCTAAGGTAGTAAGGTCTTCAATTCTTCCATCCTTTAGTGGCTTGGCTATTTCCATTGTCAGGTGCCCTATGTCTAGATCTTGACCAAGAGTGGTCAGAGTCCTAGTCTTCTTAGCCTTGCTTATGGTTGAACCTGATTGCATTGCTTAGGAGAACATCTCACCACTAGGAGTGCCTTGCTCAACCCCTTTTCTTTTCCACTCTAGAGTATTCTTGAGCCATGATTCTACACTTGTAAATTTTGTTGTAGAAATCAAATCTTCAACAAATAGTTTCCTGATAACAGGAGGGGAAGATTTAGGCTTGGAAGCGAAAGGATTAACCTGTGGAGAAGAAATGCTCTTTTCCTTTTGAGGAGACCCCAAATGCTCATCTGTCTCATCAGTTTCCAAACTTCTACTATCATCACCAACCTCAACAATGGTAGGAGCTTCTTGAGTGGGAGTGTCACCTTGTATCTTTGTGGTTCCCCCTTGTGCTTGCTGCTCTGGTTTCATGGCCCCAATAGTTTCTTCCCCCGGCTTTTTAGATTTCTCCACTTCAGCTTCTTCATTCAAACCGACGACTCAAGATGAACCTGCTCTGCAAGTATTCTTAAGTGGGATTTATTTTTCAAGTGGTTCATCATCTCCACCTACTGGTTGGGCTGGTCCTTTGGCCATAGATGATGTTGGGAAAGAGAAGGATGTAGGAGCACTCGTTGGCTCGATTGAAAGAGCTTGTTGAGGAGTAGGCTTCCCAGATCTCTTTCTCCTTCCCATCATCCACTGAACCCAATTATCAATTCTCTTAATGACTTTAGCCGTTAAGGTCTCGAAATCTTCTATAGCTTGACCTTGAACTAGTTTAGAGCTCACAGGATATGGCTTGATTTGATCTCGATGTGTGTCAGTATACATATGTTCTCCATCATCAACAATGCCTTCAACATTAATGTTGACATTGAACAACTTGATTTGTTCAGTAGTCAATCTAAAGTAAAACCTCTCTCAGATTTCTAACTCATCCTTGCAGTTCGCCCAATAATCTTTGAGTTTGGGGATGTGCTTGACCATAGTGCCAATTTGGAGGTGATTCTTGGCATAACTTAGGATCAAATTAAGGCCTCAAAACTTCATAGACCTCTAGCTTATATCTACTCTTGAACATCTTCATCACGTTCTTAGGATTTGACCTTGACGCCTAGCTATAAGCTCCAATGGTAAAATGGAATTCATAGCCTTTCTTCTTAATTCCCACACTGATCAGGTTCACTTGCAACATCTGTCAGATCACCTCTATGATCATGATCATGTCATCGAGGTACCTTGGTAGCTTCATGGGAAAATCATCAAAACCTGCAAGATGAAGGTATGAGAAACTAGAAAATTGAATGAAGAAGCTCCCAACTTGGGTGATGAATTCCATGGCCTCTAGCGAGAACCTCTGCTATGGACATCCTTGTAATTCTCTGCACAACCTCATTGTAAATGAGTCATTAAATTTATTGAATTTGGCATAGCTATTTTGTAACTTCAAATGAGGGAAGAAATCATAAATTTTCACATCATCTTCATATTCTTCTAGCCTAAGGTGTCCTGACCATACTTGTAATATAGCTAAAACATAGATTAAACAAGAAGACATATAAAACTTGTTTTGGCACTTGGTGAGACTCAAGGCATTGGATAGATTTTCACTTACCACTTGAGCCCAGTCTATATAATGATGCTCATCATATATTACTTGGACCAAGAAGAAGTAGTGCTCTATGAAGTTCAATGCGTCACTTTCACCTTTTATTCTATGAAGGAGTACTAGGATGTCGACGATCTCAGCCTTCAGATCTATCCTGAAAAGCATCTTCAGCACTTTTCCCTTTATGCTTCTAGCCTTCTGTAACCACAAATTCATGATCTCTTTCCTCCACCTCATCTTCTTCTATTATATTCTAAAATTGCAATCGAGAAGTTCATATTTGAAAACTCCACTGGCTCTGGGATACGAAGACTATTATGCAAAGACTCTCTGTCAATGGAGATGAGTACTGTTTCATCCAACATCAAAATCTATTTTGTATCTGGGTTGAATCTGGTTATACATTCCCAGATTAGTTCGGAAGCTTGCACTACAATAGGAAATCCAGTGGCTTCGACCAAACTGATACCTTTGAGCTTCTGTGTCATGGGGTGGATATTTTATTTGTTCAATCTTCTATGTAGATTTCCTAGATTGTAGAGTCTGAGGGATGTATCTATCAAATTTTTCCATTTAGATGTGATCCCATTCAACCCATCGAAACCCATGAATCTAGTGGCCATAGCTTCTAATTATGCTTTTGATTTATTGTTAAGAAGCATTGGAGAATGCCGTAAGATGATTTGTGAAATTGTGGGAAATCAAAGGCGTACGAGAAAGATGTGAACAAATGGTAATTTTTGCTTGATAGTTTGAGTCTTTTATAAACAACCATCTTCTTACTGTTACTTTCCATATCTCGCACCACACGATTGAGAAATTTTAAAAAATATCTGTTAAAGTTCTAACATTAAGATTTGAATTAAATGCACCTTATCAATGGCCTTAAGAAATTAATTTTACCTATTTGGAGTAGCTGTAATGGTAACTTAATTGACGTAGTAGATTTTTACTTTTCCACTTCTCTCCATTCAATGCCTTTGTTGGAAAACTCACTTCGAGGGTAGAAACCCGACTGTGGAGAAGTTGGGAGGTGATTTTCCAAAAATCTACAACTGACCCATTTCTTTAGCAATTTATTTTAGATGACAAAGTAGGCTATCTTCATCATAGAAGATCATTCCATCCTCATGATTTCTTGTGCTTATTTCCTCACAATTTTTCGCTTCTCAGAAACTAACCTTCTCAGGTGATTTTTTGATAAGTGATGCAGGAGCATCTCAGGTCCTTGGCAATCGTGTGTAACCAAAAACAATTTGGAGTTTGTCTGTGTTGCTTGGTTCCTACTTTGATCGAGTTGGTTGGTAGTTGGTCAGTTTCCTTTGGTTACTGAGTGTGGTCGGTTATCTCCTAGGTAGTCGATTATTTCACTAACACTCGATATTGCCTGTCTGCTACTCGGTTATCTTGCTCACTAACGGGTTTAGTTTTAATTTTTATTGTGGCTGACTTGTGCATTTATATTGGATTATGGATTTAATGTTGGAATCCATCATTGGGAAGCATGTGGTCCTAGATCTGACCATTCCTTTTGTTGATTATGGATCTGAAGGCTGACTCAGTTCGGTAGCTTCTTGTATAAATGTAGTTGTTGGTTTAGAGTTTAGGGGGAAATTGTTGGGAATAGGAGTTGGATAGAAGATACAAGTAGAGATTTTGGAAGATCCTCGCATGTTTGAGGACTTTTGTGATTCATTGTAATATTTGGCCCTAACTAGGAAGGCCTTACAACCCAACATGTATGGTTCTATTTGATGATAATAGATAAAAGACTCTGCATTCTCTCTCTCTCACTGTTGTGTTTGTTTGCTTTTGCATGTGTTGGGTAGGCTTGGATCATTAGGGTGCACCATTGTTTGGCACCTCTTTCTCCCTATCTTGCATTAGGTGGTATCAGAGTGAGGTTAGATCTTGATCTAGGTCTATGGATCTAGGTTTGTAGGTTCCTCTTGAAGCCCTAGTTGATTGTTGTGGGGTAGCATTTTGCGATTTGACCTGCAATTGTAGAGGGTTGTCAAGATGGTTCATGGGAGGTGAGATGCAGATCCAAGATTGGTAGATATGATAAGGCAGATTGCTGCTAGGTTAGAAGTTGATGAAATAGCCTAGAGAAGAGGCAAATGTCTTGAAGATGTTAGTGATGATGAAGTTGAACTTGAGGAAGAGCAAGCGAATGCAGAACCTGCACCTATTATGGATCAAGGTGAAGAAAGATTTTTGAAGGCTTTAACAAGTCTGAAGTCAACACCACATTTTAATCCTCCTGAGTATGGTGGAAAGCTATATTTTGATGAATTGGTGGATTGGATCACTGAGATCGAAAAGTAATTTGAATATGAAAACATTCTTGAAGACAAGAAGGTGAAGATTGCAAGCACAAGGTTGAAAAGTCATGCCTCCTTATGGTGGGAACATCTAGAGTTGGATAGGAAGAGGAAAGGCAAAGAAAAAATCAAGGTATGGAATAAAATGGTGAACAAATTGAAATTAAAGTTCTTACCTTGTGATTATCAGGTTAACCTAGTTCGGCGAATTCAAAGTTTGAGGTAGAAAGATAGCTCAGTAAAGGAGTATACTGAGGAATTCTATAGATTAGATTTTAGATCTGGACATGATGAAGATGATGTGGAAAGAATTGGTAGATGCCTGAATGGTTTGAGAGTATCCATCCAAGAGGAAATTAGTATGGTCAAGTTGGAGAACATTGAAGAGGCTTATCAATTTGCTTTGAAGGCTGAGGAGAAATTGAACAAGAGACATGAACAAAGACAAAGAGGTCGAGGTGGTAGATTCCCTAGAGGAAGAGGTAGATCTAATGGTGAAAATAGTAGATCTAAAGGAGAAAAGACAAATTTGGACAAAGGCAAGATCGAGTGGAAAGGTGAAAGTTCATCTAGAGGTAGAGGCAGTAACTACTGAGGTGGTTATGGAAGAGGAAGTTTATGAGGAACTTGTTACAATTGTGGAGAAGAAGAACATAGATCTTTTGAATGTACACATGCTAGTAAGAAGGTTGGTAGCAGTAGAAATGCTTTGGTGCAAGAAGAGTCACCGAATGAACCTAAGAAAGAAAATAACTTGATGATAAGGAGAGCACTATGGAATGAAAGAAAGAAGGAAGATCCAGTAAGGAAAAGTTTGTTCAAGACCAGATGTAGAGTTTCTGATAAAGTTTGGAAGGTAATCATTGACAGTGGTAGCTTAGAGAATCTGTCATCTGAAGAGATGGTCACAAAATTGTAGTTGGAAAGGTTGGTACATCTGAAGCCCTATCAAATTTCATGGATCAAAGATGAGCATAAACTCCTAGTAAGTGAACAGTGTTATGGGAATTTGAAGATTGGAAAGTACTATGATAAGGTATTATGTGATATCATGCCTATGGATTGTTGTCATATTTTGTTGGGTAGACCTTGGCAATATGATAGACATGCTATATATGATGGGAGATTGCATAAGTATACTATTATGGCTGATGGAAAGAAACAAATCTTGTTACCATTGATGGAAGAACCTATTAGTAATGTCTACACATCTGTGAAAGTTTATTTGATGGAGGGAAGAAAGTTTGTTAACTCCTCGAAGAAGAATGATGTATGTTTTGCTGTGATCCCTAACAAACCAAGTAAGAAAACATAGGATAATGTCCCTGAGGAGATTGATAAGTTACTCACCGAGTATAGTGATACCATTTTTGATAATGTACCTAATGGTTTTCCACTGAAAAGAAGCATGGATAATTGTATGGATCTAATCCCTGGAGCTAGTTTACCGAATAAGGCACCTCATCGGTTAACACCTATCGAGAATCAGGAATTGAACCGATAGATTCAAGAGTTGCTGGAGAAAGGTTGGATTAGAGAGAGTTTGAGCCCTTGTACAGTGCCTACTATATTGGCACTGAAGAAGAATGGAGAATGGAGAATGTGTACTAATTCCAGAGCAATCAACAAGATAACAGTGAAGTATAGGTTTCCTATACCGAGAATGGATGACATAATGGATGGTTTGACTAGAGAAAAGTATTTCATAAAGATTGATTTGAAAAGTGGGTATCATCAAATTAGAATCAGAGAGGGTGATGAATGGAAGACTACTTTTAAGACAAAAGAAGGTTTGTATGAGTGGTTGGTTATGCCCTTTGGTTTAACTAATGCACCGAGTACTTTTATGAGGGTAATGAATGAAGTTTTTAAGAAATTTTTGGGTAAGTTTGTGATTGTATATCTTGATGAAATTCTGATATTCAGTAAGACCGGAGAAGAACATTTGTTGCATGTTAGACAAGTTTTGCAGAGATTGAAAGAGGAAAAGTTGCTGATAAATTTGAAATTTTTTTCATTCATGAAAGAGGAGATTGTGTATTTGGGATTTGTTATTTTAGCTGATGGTTTGAAGATGGATCCTAAAAAGGTTGAAGCTATTTTGAATTGGCCTACACCTATGAATACTAGTGAGGTAAGATCATTTCATGGTTTGGCAAGTTTTTACCGAAAGTTCATAAGGAATTTTAGTTCAATCTGTAATGCTATGACTGAAACTATGAGATGAGACAAAAGAGAATTCAAGTGGACACATGGAGCTGACAAAAGTTTTGAGACTCTGAAGTTGAAGATTACTAAATTACCTATTTTGGCATTACCTGATTTCAGTAAGGTATTTCAAGTAGAATGTGATGCAAATGGAAGTGTAATTGGAGCTGTGTTGAGTCAAGAAGGTAAACCTTTTGCTTTCTTTAGTGAAAAGTTGAATGATGCTAGAAGCAAATATTATGTGTATGACCAAGAATTATATGCTATTGGTCAAGCACTAAAGAAATAGATACATTATTTGATACCGAGTGAATTTGTGTTGTACACTAATCATAAGGCTTTACAATATTTGGATAGTCAGAATAAGTTGAATCAAAGACATATGAAATGGGTTGAGTATTTGCAGAGTTACACATTTGTGATAAAGCATAAGAGTGGAGTCACTAACTGAGTTGCTGATGCATTAAGTAGAAGAAGATCTTTGATGACTGATATGAAAATTGAAGTTCTTGGTTTTGATGAGATGAGAGATTCTTATGAGTTTGACCCCAATTTTTCTGAGCCATGGAGAAAGTGCAGAGCACCTATTCAAGATCAACAAGATACTAAATGGGATGAATATTTTATTCAAGAAGGTATGTTGTTTAAAGGTATTTAGTTGTGTATACCAAGAGGAGTAATGAGAACTAATATGATAAAGGAGAAACATAGTAGTGGTTTGGCTGGACATTTTGGTATTGATAAAACATGGAATTTGCTTAAGGAGAAGTACTATTGGCCACAGTTGTATAAAGATGTTCAAAAATTTGTGAAAAGTTATGGAATTTGTCAAGTTGCAAAAGGAGTAAGTCAGAATACTAGATTGTATACACCGATTGTTGTTCTTGAGAAACCTTGGATTGACATTAGTATGGACTTTGTTCTTGGCTTACTGAAGACAGTAAGAGGTAATGATTCTATATTTGTTGTTGTGGATAGATTTTCTAAAATGGCACATTTTATACCATGTAGAAAGATAGCAGATGCAGTACATGTCGCAGATCTTTTCTTTATGAAAATTTTTAGATTGCATGGATTATCAAGGAGTATTATCTCTGACCGAGATAGTAAATTTGTTGGATACTTTTGGAAAACACTTTCAAAGAAATTTGGCACTAAGTTGAAATACAGTTCTACATTTCACCCATAAATTGAAGGACAGACTGAGGTGGTGAACATAAGTTTGGAAAATATTTTGAGATGTTTAGTTGGAGACACACCGAGTAATTGGGATTCTGTGTTGGCACAAGAAGAGTTTGCATACAATAATTCAATAAATAGGAGTACTAGAAAGACACCATTTGAGATTGTGAATGACACACAATCAAGAGGAATATTTGATTTGAGAGACATTACTGATGAGAATAAGAAAAGTGTTGAAGGAGTAAAATTTTTTGAGTGCATGAAGACATTGCATGAAGATGTGAAGCTGAAGCTGGAAGATAGTAATAAAAAATACAAAGATAGAGCTGATAGATCAAGAAGATATAAAACTTTTGATGTTGATGATGAAGTGATGGTTCATTTGAAGAAAGGCTGATTTCCTGTTGGAACATATGGGAAGCTGGAGATGAAGTTTGGACCTTGCAAAATTCTGAAGAAATTTGACAGTGGAAATGCATATGAGATTGAGTTACCTAATGACATGGACATATCACCTATTTTCAACATTGCTGATTTGTATGAATATCATAAACTTGATGAAGTGACACTACCGACATAATATCCTAAGAAGTAGAATGATGAAATTGAACAGATTTTGAAGGAAAGAGTTGGCAAGAGTACAAGAGGAAAACAATATATGTAATATCTAGTAAAATGGAAGAATAGACCAATGGAAGACAGTTCATGGATTTCACAGTCTGAGTTGGATGAAGCTTGGACCAGACCTTCCAAATGATTCAGAGAATCATTTCAAAATAACCCCAGGTGTTTGATGCAAGAGCATCTCGCGTCCATGGCATTCCTATGTCACCAAAAATAATTTGGAGTTTGTCTATGTTGCTTGGTTCCTTCTTTGACTAATTTGGTCAGTAGTTGGTTGGTTTCCTTTGGTTACCGAGTGTGGTCGGTTATCTCCTAGGTGGTCGGTTGGTTCATTGACGCTCAACATTTCCTGTCTGTTGCTCGGTTATCTCGATCACCAATGAGTTTAGTTTTAATTTCTATTGTGGCCAACTTGTGCATTTATATTGGATCATAGATTTAATATTAGAATCCATCATTAGGAAGCGTGTGGTCCTAGATCTAACCATTCCTTCTGTTGATTATGGATCTGAAGGCCAAATCAGTTTGGTAGCTTCTTGTATAAATGTAGTTGTTGGTTTAGAGTTTAGGGGGTTAGTTTTTGGGAATAGGAGTTGGATAGAAGATATAAGTAGAGATTTTGGCAGATCCTCACATGTTTGAGGAATTTTATGATTCATTTTAATATCTGGCCCTAACTGAGAAGGCCTTACAGCCTGACATGTATGGTTCTATTTGATGATAATATATGAAAGACTCTACATTCTCTCTCTCAATGTTGTGTTTGTTTTCTTTCACATGTGTTGGGCATGCTTGGATCATTAGAGTGCACCATTGTTTAGCCCCTCTTGCTCCATGTCTTGCATCAATAAGGGAGAAGCTAAAAACCAATTCTCTGAAAAAGGTCTCTTACTCACTTTCTCATATTCTGAGACCGTTTTATCCACTGCAGGGGCTCAACCTCATTTCTTCAAAATCTAGACGCTTGACTTTCGAGAATCTCTAATACACTTTCTACTATCCTTTGAAAAACAACTTCTGTAGGAAAAACTCTGCAAGAAGGGAAGTTCATTAAAAATTCTCTGCCAAGCTAATTTTTTGGACCCAACTCAATCCTAATCTGAGAATCTCGATCTCTAGGCCTTGTCAATGCACTTGATGATTCCAGTGTTCTCTTCCTATGGAAAATTACCTTCATGGGTTGAAACCTGCCAAGGAGAAGGCTATTTTCAATTTTTCGACAAAGGGGAAAAATGACAATTTAGAGCTTCACATTCATATGAATATCATCGATTAGAACTGAAAGAAATAGAGTCTTTATTGAATTAGGAACTATAACTTACCCATTCCTAGGAAGGAAATAAAAACCAACTCAGCGTAAAAAGCATAAAGAATGCAGGAAGGAATTATTCGATAAAGACCACCTATCCTAGGGGAATTCTAGACTTAGACTCCAATTTACTACCTCAAAAATCATGACTCAATCTAACACAAGGTATTCACTTTTGATTTAAAGTGAGAAGAACAAAAGTGGGGCAACAACTGGCTCTGTCTGGGGACTTGGATATGATTATATCTAAGCAAGGAATCCAAATCTCTAGTTTTTCAAAGGTAAATTAAAAGGTGGCTCACAACAAAACTAAATCAAAGGAAGGAAAGACAAAGTGAGGGAAAACTAAAGTAAGGAAAAAAGAAATAGGAACTAAACATAACTATCATACAATACAGGGGTTACCTACTTTCAATTTGGAATTTGATACAATTTCAAATCTTGACCATTATAGGTCAAGGGTAGTACTTCACCATTTGGATACACCAGTTTGAAAGAATTTCTGTCAAAGGCCTAATGGAAGATGAATGATCCCTTCTAGAGTGTCTAAAATTTGCCATGCATTCCTTTAGGCACCCTTCATTTATCCCATAATAGAACTAAATCTCCAACCATGAACTTCCTTGGTCTGGTTTTCTTGTCAAAGAGATTCTTTACCTGCATCTGATGTTCTGTGATATGATTAACAATCTTCTCTCATTCTTCCTCAAGTTTATTTAGATATAGAATTCATTTTTCCAGCCCATCTTCATAGATGCCATCTTCTACCACCATTCTCAACTTGTTAGTAGCCAATTCCAAAGGTAGGGGAAGGCTTTCATCAACTTCGTATACCAACTCAAAAGGTGAAATGCCAATCACCCTCTTTGGAGTTACTCTATCAGCCTAGAGTGCTTCGTGAAATTTCTTATGCCAAGTCCTTTGGTTATTTGATACAAGTTTTCTCACTATATTTACCAGGTTCTTATTACTTGAATCAACTTGACCATTCCCTTGTGGGAAATAGTCAGATGAATGACTAGCAGTTATGCCATACTCGAAATAGAATTTAGTAATTTCAGCTGAAGAAAAGTAAGCTGCATTATCCATAACTAGTTTAATAGGCACAACGAATCTTACCATGATGTTCTCCTTGATGAATTCACACACTACTTCAGAAGTAGTTCTCTTAGTGGCCTTTGCCTCCACCCATTTTGTAAAATAGTTAGTTCTAGTGATTATATAAGTGTGACCGACACTTGATGTAGGATTGATAGGCACGATGAAATCTAGGCCCCATTGCTGGAAGGGACCTTCTATTATTACTAGTCTAAGAGGAAGAGATGCCAGTTGAGGTCGATCTGTGAACATCTTGCATTTTTCACACTTGGATACCCAATGATATGCATCCTTGAACATCCTTGGCCAATAATAGCATTGCCTCAAAATTTTAAATGCAGTTACATAAGATGAGAAATGACCACCACAAGCTTCGTTATGAAATGTTTTTAACAACCTCTCCTACTGTTGCTTGTCCACACATCTAAGAAAAGTTCCATCTATAGATTTTTTGAATAAAATCCCTTCCCAAATGACATATTTAGCACCTTTCAACCTCAAGTCTCTCCTTTGTTTAGCTGTCAACCTTTTAGGGCATTCACCATAAGTCAGGAAATAAATAATGTCTTCAAACCATGGGTCCTGTAAACTCACTGCTAAAACTAGTTGTTCTATTTCAGGCTGATTATCCTCTTCACTTTCTACCATATCTTTGCACAATGCATTTCCTCATACCAACTTTGTTGGTTTAATCTCTATATCATATTCTTGTGTTTTAGCTACCCAAGCCCCTCTGTTACTGCAATGTCAAGAACAAAAACAACGGAGTGAGAATGTAAGATATAAAATTTGAAGTTCTTCAAGGCTTTCACCACCAAGAAGGCATGCTTCTCAGTCTAAGAATATCTTAGCTCATGATTTTTCAGTGGCATGCTCATAAAGGCAATAGGAGCCTGAACTCCTCTATTTTCTTGCATAAGAATAGCTGACAATGTATGTTTGGATGTGTAGCAATAAATCACAAAATCCTTCTTATAATATGGGTGGCATAAGATAGGGGCATTGGCTATAGCATCCTTTATATCTTGGAAGGCTCTTTTTCTAGGGTCATTCCATTTGAAATTCTGATTACCTTTCATCATGTCCATAATACACTTGGTGATCTCTGAAAAGTCAGGGATGAATCTTCTGAGGAAATTTACTTGACCAAAGAATGACTTTACTCCAATTTTACTCCTAGGTAAACTTATCCTTTGAATGGCTTTGACTCCCTTTGGGTCAATCCTAATACCTTCTTGTGATACAATATGACCCAGTAGTTTTCCTTTGGTAACATAAAAAACTAACTTCTTGGGATTTAAAGAGATCCCATGTTCTCTACACCTTCACAATACTCTTTCCAAATCCTTAACATGATCACTTCTTTTCTTAGAGAACACTGTTAGGTCATCCAAATATATGACAATGATCTTATCTTTCATATCAGCAAAAGAAAAATCCATACCTTGCTGAAATGTTGCATCAACATTGATGAGGCCAAATGGTATTGTGTGGTATGCAAATGTGCCCCAGGGAGTGGTAAATGCGGTCCTGTGCTAGTCTTTCTCCTCTACTTCAACTTGGTTGTTCTTGGAAAATCCATGAGCATAGACATCATTTCGGCTCCTGCAATTGTTTGCAACAAGTGATCCATATTGGGGAGTGCGCAGTTGTCTTTTAAAGAAGCTTGATTTAAATTTCTGAAGTCTATGCATATCCTTATCTCTCCATTATTTTTCCTCACAGGGACAATGTTTTCTATCCATGTAGAGTGGTGGATAGGGTAGATAATCCTAGCTTTGAGCCTTTTGTCAAATTATCTAAAGATAGCATCTGCCACTTTTGGATTGTAATTTCTTTATTTCTATTTGAATGGGGTAGCATCAGGTTTTAGGGGAATTTGATGCTTGAAATTTCCTCCCATGAAGCTTTTTAAATATTCATAAATCCAGGCAAAGACATCTTGGTATTCTAGAAAAAGCCTTCTAGCTTTCACTTTCTCTTTAGGGGTGAAACACTTCCCTATGTTTATCATTCTGGGATTTGACTCACTCCCAATGTTCATCCCTTTATATTCCCCGGTCATAAGACCTTTCTCCATCCTTTTCTTCTTAACATAAGTATCATGACAATTGAACAACTTATATAATGATATAAAATATGGGGGAATGACATTACCTTGTAATTGAGTCATGCTTGGTTCATCTTTCTTCCATTCCTTGGGATGATCTTGTGAGGGATCATTTGGATTTTCTTCAGGGGGACTATCATTACCTTCAAGGAAGAGCTGCAAGCATTTTTCATTGTCAAACACTTACCAATCATCTATGTTATCAAGTACTGATGGCCTGTACATCACCTCTACCTAGTACTTCTTCTCTTTAAATTCCAGATGAGGTAGTAGTAAGGAAGCGGAGACTGCTAGTGAACCTGCTTTGGAGTTTAATTCTCTAGGGACATATTAGATTGCAAAGGCATCCAATTCTTTAATCTTGTCCCATACTCTATTCCTATAACTCTTCAACTTCCTATTTTTTACAGAGTATTGACCTTTGATTTGGCACACAATCAACTTAGCATCACCTCGAGCTTTTAGAACTTTTACACCCTTTTCCTTCGCAACAATTATTCTGAGTAACAATGCATCATACTCAGCTATATTATTAGTATTTGCAAACTCCAGTTTGAAAGCTATCAGCTCAAGTTCACCTATGGGTGGAATTAATACAACTCTGACACCAGACCTAGAGGAAGAACAACTACCATCAAATTCCAGTGTCTAGACTTCTGGAGTCTTATCCTCCTTAGTGGCCTTAACTTATTCTTGCTCACTTTTGGGTTCATCAACAACACCCTCGGTAAACATCATATAGTAACTGAACTCCAATTCTTGATATAGGATCTGAGCTTTTGGATCATCAGATTTCAGAACTGTGAACTTTGACTTCTCCTCAGGCTCTAGTTTAATCTTCTTATTTCCCACAGGAATTACCGCCTGGGACCAATCCAATTTAATTTCTCTGCCCAAGTCCCTACAAAAACTTCTACTGAGAAACAACCCATAACTTGCTGGTATATATGCAACAAGGATTGTCAATAGCATCTTCTTTTCAGGATGGGCAACTAGAGCTACTTGGTCATCTTTGATTTGGCCAAGCAAAGGAACTTGCTTAGCATCCATAGAATAGCATCTACCATGGACCTTTGTCATGGTGAGGCCTAAGGCTTTGGCCACAGGGGAAGGCATCACATTATCAGAGGCACCTAAATCTATGATACAGTTGCTAAGTTTACAACCATTGATATACAAGGAGACATAAAATGGTTCAGGTTTTTGACCTGGGAAGGTAGCTAGCACAATGGTTTCCCCTTGTTCAAATATTTTTGGTATTGAGGAATCATCTTCATTGGAAGAGGTGACATTATGATTCAATTTAATACTATCTCCCTTTAAGTAATTTATGAATCTTTTCAATTCGGCAGGATTTGACCTTAAATAATATATGGGAGAAATTTGGATCTTGGAATTTTTACAGAACTGAATGAAATCAAAGGAATCATTTTCCTTACCCGGCTGCAAGATTTTCATTCCCTGACTGCTTTCTTTCATACCTGAAGTAGATACATCATTGGTTCCCACTAAAGGAATGAAAATAGGAGTTTTATCTTTTTGGCTCCGAGTTAGGACTACACAAGTGGTGCCATCTATGGTAGCGTAACATTCTCCTTACTTCTTAGAATCAGATTCATACTCAAAAAATAAATTTATAGAGTCACCATGCAAGCATGAATCTATTTCATTGTTTGGTGTCGTAGTGTCTAACTCATTGGTAGATAATAACTACATCATGTGAGCTATTTCAGGACAACTCTCACCATTATGGTCTATTGTTAGATGAAATACACACATATTTCCTTTCTTAGGGGAAGCCTTGATTGCAAGCCTCTATTGTGGAGCAGGTAATTGTAGTGTCCTACTATCAGTATTTCTACTATTCTAATATTGAAATGGTTTCTGGTACAGATTGTTAAACTTAGGGAGTTGCCTATTTAAAGTGATGATTTCATTGGACATTTTCTACATCATCTCATTAGTGGAAGTAGTACCACTTGAACTAGTGCCTATTTGTATCTCTCTTTTCCACCTACCAGCAAAAATCATGTCATCTTCCAACTCAATGGTTGTTCTTTGAGCATTATCTAAATCCACACGTCGTGCTCTTCTTAAATCATAGTTTATGTCTAGCGGCATGGCACCCATAAAGAATATCTTTAGATTTGTAGGAGTAGGTCTATCAATAGTGGGAATTCTGTTGGCAATTTTATTGAACTTAGCAATGAATTCTCTCATACTTACAGAAGCTTGTTTCTTGATGGAGGTCAATTGTGCCAACAGGGCATGTTCATCTTCAACCATTTTAAATCTAGCTTCAAAAGATGACCTCATAGTAGCCCAACTCATAATTGGAGTGTCATCCAAGTGATAAAACCAGTCAGCCGCTGTCTCAACAAGAGTTTCAACAAATAGCCTTACTGCAACATCTTCATGTCCAATTCCTAGGATGCGAGTTGCTACAAAGAAGGCTTTAATGTGTTCATCTGTAGTAACTTTACCATCTCTTGAGAACTTAGGAAAGTTCTTTCTAGATCCTGAAGTGAGTGGGTGATATGCTATGAACTGTAATGGACCAGTTGCAGTGGCCCATGGAGCTACCATGACTGTATGTGTAGGATGTTGAAGAAAATTAATAACAGGGGGAGGAACTACTTCGTGTAAAGTTAATACCTAGAAAGCTGTAGGAAATTAAGTTGGTGTCTTGGGAGGTGAAGGTGGTCTACTCCTGCTTTTTCTGTCACCTCTCTGACGAGGTAGGTCTATTATGGGAAAACTGAGCTCAGTGAGCCTTTCAAATGTAGGGTCTTTTCTGCCTTGCCCCTTGGCACTTCTGAGAAATCTTCTTTGATCCAGAGCTCTAAATTAGTTTTTCTATCTAGCTTCATGCTCGGCTTTGCATTGATTTCTTCTCTGAATTTCTCTTTCAAGTGCTTGTACTCTAACTTCTTGTTCAAGCACTTGACTCGTGTTCCTATAATGCTCTGCATTTCTTTTGTATCTCCAAGAAAAAGTATTTAGGGATGAGACTATGTCTTCTTGGTCATCCTAAAAACCAAGATTGGGTTGAAGCATAGGGAACACGTTCTCATGAGGTAACACCATTTTTCCTCATGACAAATATTTTGGTCTAGTGACTATTTCTCTCCCTAGAAGAGTCACCAAAAATCTGTTGGTAAACAGATTATTCTTTTTGAATTTAACTCTTTATTTTCCCACAATATCCTTAAGAAACAATGTGAATACAAACAGTTGGAAAGTTGTTAATTGTTCTACTAACTTCCCTTTGAATTTTAACAAGTAAAACTCCCTTATGTGAAGATATGCAATGAATTTTGTTTTTTCTAAATCCTAATGGGGTATGTTCTTGACCAGAGAATAGCAGAGGTAACAAAATTATCCCTCAGTGAGAAACTAATCCAGGTAATGAATTTGATTCTAAATTATAACCAACTTCGGGATTTCATAATACTTATGAAATTCACACCAGTGGGAATGCAATGATGAATTCTACTTAAATTAATGAAATGCAGTAAAATAATATGGATGAATCTAATCTAAATAGGGCATATGTGTATTCTCCCAACCTCCAAGTAATGCTCTGATTACTGTTGATTAGCTGTACTAAAGAAGAGAAACAAAACTTTGTCTATTTGCTAATTTCAATCCAGCTTAAGGAAAACAAACATTCAAACTTACAAATGCATGGAACAGTAAATAAATGGCACAAAACACATTCCAGATTGACTCCACAACAAGATGTATTTCACACAAAAAATTAGCCGACCTTTTCATTGATTTTCAAAGTATTACATATAGGCTTCAAGAGTTAAGCCACAACAAAATAAATTGAATCGATTGATATTCTACAAAGTCGGTAAATGACAAGTGGCCATTTACCGATCATACAATGTATATCAAAAAGAAGAGGGGAAAGCTATTTTCTCTTTGCTGGCTTCTTCACCTTCTCCAACTTAGTCTTATGAGCTTTGGCAGCCGTAAGAATTGGAATCATCCTTTCAGAATCTGGGATGTACACATTTTTCAATCTTATGAGCCAACAGGTATGATCTTTCTCTATGCATTTTGCAACATCCTTTCGGGGCTGTGTCTTCTCCATGGATTTGTGTATACATCCACTGAGTTGTTGAAGATTAGGTATTCTATCGAGGTGAGACCTAGATAACTCTGCAAGCTAGTCTAAGTAGTCAAAGAAAGACTTCTACATGTTGGTTATACCGATTGGGCTCTTACCATCTCCGCTAGCTTGAGACTCAGAGTGAAGACCTATCAAATATAAAAAGATTTTACTTTTCTCTTTGGTGACTTCCTCTTCGATCACTTTCATTGCCACCTCTTCCTTGATTATCATCTCCATTTTGAACTCAACTCCATGGAGCCATTCGATCAAAGGTTCATCTCCTTTCTACAATATTTTGGCCTTGATTACATCTTTAGTCTTCATCACGACCAGCCAATGTAATAGCACCATGCACTCTCCACATCTCAACCTCTCTGCTCTGAGTGTTTGCATGCATCTCTTGAGAGAATCCATCTCCGCCTCTAACTATAAAAAGATATTCCTGAGCTGCTCAATGGCTACTAGACCTTTAGACTTAAGTCATTCAATCCACCTCCTGCCAATGTGCCTGAAATGTCTATCTTCTTGTAATTTGGCAAGTATTGCTTGGTTCTCGACTACAGAATGATCAAATGTTGTTAGGGAATTGGGTAGGATTTCCATAAGAGTGACCAACTATGTAATGAAGTTAGTCATTTCTTTAATCTCAGCCTTGAGTTGAGTCTTGGTGAATTTGAGTTCCTCGAGCTCTTCCTTGATCAAGACATTGCTAGACTTCCACAAGTCTACCTTGGTCTCATGTCAGGCGAGCCCCATGTTTAAGGACTGGAGTGAAAATTCCATGGTAGTAAGGTCTTCAATTCTTCCATCCTTCAGTGGCTTGGCTATTTCCATCGTTAGGTGCCCTGTGTCTAGATCTTGACCAAGAGTGGTCAGAGTCCTAGTCTTCTTAGCCTTGCTTATGGCTGAACCTGACTACATTGCTTGGGAGAACATCTCAACACTAGGAGTGCCTTGTTCAACCCTTTTTCTTTTCTACTCTAGAGTATTCTCGAGCCATGATTCTACACTTGTAACTTTTATTGTAGAGATCAAATCTTTAACAAATAGTTTCTGGATAATAGGAGGGGAAGATTTAGGCTTGGAAGTGAAAGGATTAACCCACAGAGAAGAAATGATCTTTTCCTTTTGAGGAGACCCCAAATGCTCATCTATCACATTAGTTTCCAAACTACTACTATCATCACCAACCTCAACAATGGTAGGAGATTCTTGAGTGGGAGTGTCACCTTGTATCTCAGTGGTTCCCCCTTGTACTTACTACTCTAGTTTCATGACCCATACAGTTTCTTCCACTGGCTTGTTGTGTTTCTCCACTTTATTTTCTTCATTTGAACCGATGACTAGAGATGAACTTGCTCCGCAAGTCTTCTCAAGTGGGATTTCTTTTTCAGGTGGTTCATCATCTCCACCTGCTGGTTGGGATAGTCCTTTGGCCACATATGATGTTGGCAAAGAGGAGGATGCAGGAGTGCTTGTTGGCTTGACTGTAGGAGCTTGTTGAGGAGTAGGCTTCCCAGATCTCTTTCTCCTTCCCATCATCCACTGAACCCACTTATCCATTTTCTTAATGACTTTAGCCGTTAAGGTCTCCAAATCTTCTATAGCTTGACCTTGAACTGGTTCAGAGCTCACTAGGTAGGGCTTGATATGATCTCAATATGTGTTAATATACATATGTTCTCCATCATCAACAATGCCTTCAACATTAATGTTGACATTGAACAACTTGATTTGTTCAATAGTCAATCTGGAGTAAAACCTCTCTCAGATTTCTAACTCATCCTTGCAGTTCGCCCAATAATCTTCAAGTTTTGGGATGTGCTTGACCATACTACCAATCAAGAGGTGATTCTTGGCATAACTTACTAGATCAAATTGAGGCCCCAAAACTTCATACACCTCTAGCTTATATTTTCTCTCAAACACCTTCATCACGTTCTTAGCATTTGACATTGATGCATAGCTATAAGCTCCAATGGTAACATGGAATTCATAGCATTTCTTCTTAATTCCCACACTAATCAGGTTCACTTGCAACATTTTTTGGATCACCTCTATGAGCATGATCATGTCATTAGGGTACCTAGACAGCTTCATGGGAAAATCATCAAAACCTGCAAGATGAAGGTATGAGAAACTAGAAAATTGAATGAAGAAGCTCCCAAATTGGGTGATGAATTCCATCACCTTTGGCATGAACCTTCACTATGGGCATCCTTGTAATTCTCTATACAACCTCATTGTAAATGAGTCATTAACTTTAATGAACTTGGCATAGCTATTTTGTAACTTCAAATGAGGGAAGAAATTATAATTTTTCACATCATCTTCATATTCTTCTAGCCTAGGGAGTCCTAGCAATACTTGTAATGTAGCTAAAACATAGATTAAATAAGAAGACATATAAAACTTGTTTTGGTAATTGGAAAGACTCAAGGAATTGGATAGATTTTCACTTACCACTTGAGCCCATTCCATATAATGATGCTCAACACATATTACTTGGACCAATAAGAAGTAGTGCTCTATGAAGTTCAATGCATCACTTTCACCTTTTATTCTATGAAGGAGTACCATGATGTCGATGATCTTAGCCTTTAGATCTGTCCCAAAAAGCATCTTTGGCACTTTTCCCTTTATGCTTCTAGCCTTCTAAAACCACTAATTCATGATCTCTTTCCTCCACCTCATCTTCTTCTCATTATATTCTGAAATTGTGATCGAGAAGTTCATATTTGAAAACTCTGCTAGCTCTAGGATACGAAGACTTTTATGCAAAGACTCTCTGTCAATGGAGATTAGTACTTTGTCATCTGGTAGAAAAATCTATTTTGTATCCGAGTTGAATCTGGTTATACATTCTTGGATTAGTTCGGGAGCTTGCACTGCAATAGGAAATCCAGCGGCTTCGACCAAACCGCTACCTTTGAGCTTCTGTGTCGTGGCGTGGATATTTTATTCATTCAATCTTCTCTGTGGATTGCCTCGATTGTAGAATTTGAGGGATGTATCTGTCTAATTTTTCCATTCAGATGTGATCCCATTCAACCCATCAAAACCCATGAATCTAGTGGCCATAGCTTCTAATTATGCTTTTGATTTATTGTTAAGAAGCTTTGGAGAATGCCGTAAGATGATTTATGAAATTGTGGGAAATCAAAGGCATATGAAAAAGATGTGAACAAATGGTAATATTTGCTTGATAGTTTGAGTCTTTTATAAACATCCATCTTCCTTACTGTTACGTTCCATATCTCATGCCACACAAGTGAGATATTTTAAAAAATATTTGTTAAAGTTCTAACGTTAAGATTTAAATTAAATGCACCTTATTAACGGCCTTAAGAAATCACTTTTACCCGTTTGGAGTAGTTGTAATGGTAACTTAATTGATGTAGCGGTTTTTTACTTTTCTGCTTCTCTCCATTCAACACCTTTGTCAGAAAACTCACTTCAAGGGTAGAAACCCGACTGTGGAGAAGCTGGGAGGTGATTTTCTAAAAATTTGCAACTGACCCATTTCTTCAGCAATTTCTTTTAAATGAAAAAGTAGGCTATCTTCATCATAGTAGATCATTCCATCCTCATGATTTCTTGTGCTTATTTCCTCACAATTTGTCGCTTCTCAGAAACTGACCTTCTCAGGTGATTTTTTGATAAGGGAGAAGCTAAAAACTAATTCTCTGAAAAATGTCTCTTACTCACTTTCTCATATTCTAAGACCATTTTATCCACTGCAGGGGCTCAATCTCATTTCTTCAAAATCTAGACACTCAACTTTCCAGAATCTCTGATACACTTTCCACTATCCTTCAGAAAACAACTTCTGTAGGAAAAACTCCACAAGCAGTGAAGTTCATTATAGCTTCTCCACCAAGCTACTTTTCTAGACCCAACTCGCTCCTAATCTGAGAATCTCAATCTCTAGGCCTTGTCAATATGCTTGATGATTCCAATGTTCTCTTCCCATGGAAAATTACCTTCATGGGTTGAAACCTGTCGAGGAGAAGGCTATTTTCAATTTTTTGACAAAGGGGAAAAAATCACAATTTAGAGCTTCACATTCATATGAATACCATGGATCAGAAATGAAAGAAATAGAGTCTTTATCGAATTAGGAAGTATAACTTACCCATTCCTAGGAAGGAAATAAAAACCAATCTAGCTTAAAAAGTAGAAAGAATGCATGAAGGGGTTATTCGATAAAGATGACCTATCCTAGGGGAATTCTAGACTTAGACTCCAATTTACTACCTCAAAACTCATGACTCAATCTAACATAAGGTATTCACTTTTGATTTAAAGTGAGAAGAAAAAAAGTGGGACAAAAAAGCTAATGACATTGATACCTATTTTGGAAACATGTAAAAGAATCAAAATTTCCAGTCTGCCAAATGTATTGTTGGATAGGGGATAGGGAATGAATGAAAATAGGGAGGATAGCCTATTCTACTTTGAAGTTTGGAATTGAATAAATATTTTCACTTGTAATGTCAACATACTCAAAATCGATGGGAAAATATTTAGTGCAACGTACATGTATCCTAGTTTAGCGGTGTAGGTTCTATTATATATTTAATGCTGACAAGGAATTTCTGACAACAAAAATTTAAGAAACTTTATAAGGGGTTATAAGTGGATTGTGAAAACATCATTTCAGTATGAAACTTGAATATAATATTTAATCCCAACAACAAAATTCTATATGATCTAATCCAAAGGTTAACATTTTGACCAAATACATTCATGTTTTCATTGACTTGATACACTCCTGTTAAAGCTTACAACTCACACAAAATGTAGATGTTCATATTACAAAACACAACAAATTATATTAGACCATCAGATATTCTTTAGTAAAATGTAATTGAAAATGATGAAGGGTACTCCCCTTAATACCACAAACACATAACAGAAATAGAGAAACAACAACAATAATATGCAAGAACAGAAAATTGGCTTCTTATTATCTCCACAAATGTGGAATTACAAACTTTTAGAATTACAATATGCAAGGCCACATGGGCATTCCCTTACAATATTCTGTAGGACAAAGCCTCGAATCAATACCCAGATCTACTACCCAGAACTATTCCTGACTGCCTAAGATAATAATACAGCCTTCCTTATATAGGCAATTTCCACCGCCCGAGAAGGTTCCAGAAATTTAGCCCTAAGGGCCGACCAAACTTAGAATTATTTTATTTTTCAATTTATTACATCAAAGTCAGCTCAAAATAACTTTTGAAACCCGAACAGAAATTTTGAAGGAAAATTATTTTCCGCCATTTCAGGTGACCCAACTTCCAGAGATCATAAGTCATCACCAGTTGACCCGATTGACTATTATAACCCCATTTCAGAAATGCCACGAAGCACTCTACAGGCTTGACCTGTGCAAGCGCCCGTCACCCAAATTTTCAATCTCATTCAGGGCCTCTAAAGCCTTCAAAAATGAGTTTGAAGTTTCTGTACCCTGCTGCCAATACCGAAAATCTTCAATATCTTCAAAACTACACCTGATCTAGCCATGAAACTTTGCTGGCAGACTTATATGACCAAAATGAACCTCCAAGAAAGAAATCAGATCATTTTGAGCACATACAAAAATTACCAAAAATAGTAACTTTCCATAAATAGCAGCTCTGCACAAAATAGCCCTTATTGAAAATAAAAACAGAAATATTTTTTGGGTGATGCAAGATTGCTCTTACACCCAGGATGCTCCTGCATCAGACACCCGGGGTAATTTGAGAAGTGACCCTGTCACGACTCAGGTGCGCAGAGGAAAACCAAGACGGTTAACCTCCTCCTTTGTTAGCCATGATGAATCTTCAACAGGTCATCCTTTCCATTTGACCAAATATTCTTCATATGTCCTATTCCTTGTGCTTCTGCCAACATGACTGTCCAGTATGTCTTCAATCTCCTTGATATCTGAACTGGTTGCTGGAATATTCCACTATGCTGCTACAACCTCATCTTCAACACCTCCTTCATGATACTCTGTCAAATCTAAAATGTTAAACACTGGTGAAATATTCAGCCCACTAGGCAATTCTACCTCATATGCATTTTCTAAATCATACTTCTTCAGTATCTTACATGGTCCAAACTTCTTCATTTTCAACTTGTTATATGTACCAACTGGAAACTACTCCTTTCGCAAATGAACCATGACTTCATCTCCAACCTAAAATTCCTTATGCCTCCTTTTCACATCTGCCTTAGCCTTATACTGTGCATTCATCTTGGCAATATGCTTCCTCACCTCCTAATGGATGTTCTTCAAATGTTCTGCAAAATCCTCAGCTTCAGCACTACTTATTTCTCCTTTATCTATCTTCCTCAATTCAGATGCATTTCTTGGACTACTTCCATATACAATCTGGAATGGTGATTTACCAGTGCTCCTATTGACAGAATTATTGTATGCAAATTCTGCCTGTGGTAAAATCAAATCCCATCCTGTTGGCTTATCTCCAACCAAACATCTCAGCAAATTTCTCAAACTCCTATTCACCACCTCTGTCTGTTCATCAGTCTGTGGATGATGTGATGAACTGAACTTCAAATCTGTCTTCAACTTCTTCCACAATGTCCGCCAGAAATATCCAACAAATTTAGTATCTCGATCTGAAACTATGGTCTTTGGCAAACCATGTAGTCTCACCATTTCTCTGAAAAACAATCCTGCTACATGAACAACATCATTAGTCTTCTTGCAGGGAATGAAATGTGCCATCTTCAAAAATTTGTCAACCACCACAAAAATTGAATCATGTCCCCGCTGAGTCCTCGGTAAACTAAGAACAAAATCCATGCTAATATCCTCCCAAGGCTTCTCTGGTACAGGTAATGACTGATACAACCCTATATTCTGCTTCACTCCTTTCGCCATCTGACATACTCCGCAACTCTGTACAAACTTCTTCACATCTTGCTGCAATTGTGGCCAATAATAATTCTCACTAACCAAAGAAAGGGTTTTGTCACGACCAAAATGTCTAGCCAATCCTCTGCTATGCTTCTCCTCGATGAGATTCTCCCTCATAGAACTTCATGGAATGCACAACTGACTCCCTTTGAATAGCATATCATCCTGGATGATGAAATCCAACCATTTCATCCTGTCTAGAGTAACAGGTTCTGTACAAGCTTTCCAAGCTTCACCAAAATCAAGATCTTCTGGATACAAATTCTTGAGTTCCTTGAACCCAACCACCTCAATCTGCATCTCTATCAGCAATAGTTGCCTTCTGCTAAGAGCATCTGCAACCCTGTTAGACTTTCCACTTCTGTGTTTCAAAACAAATGTATAACTCTGCAAAAACTCAACCCATTTCAAATGTCTTTGATTCAATTTTCCTTGACTATTCAAATATTGCAAAGCTTGATGATCAGTATACAAAACAAACTCCTTAGGAAGCAGATAATATCTCCACTTCTTTAATGCCTGAACTATAGCATAAAATTCTTGATCATAAACAGAATACTTCCTCTTGGCATCATTTAACTTCTCACTGAAATATGCAACAGGTTTACCTTCTTGGCTCATAACAGCTCCTATTGCAGTACCACTAGCATCACAATCTACTTGAAACACCTTATTAAAATCTGGAAGTGCTAAAATAGGTTGTTCTGTAACTTTTTGTTTCAATAATTGAAAACTCTTTTCTACTCCTTTAGTCCACATAAACTCTTTTCTATCCTCTCTCATTGTCTCAGTCAAGGGACCACAAATATTGCTAAAATTTTTGATAAAATTTCTGTAAAAACTAGCTAGACCATGAAAAGATCTTACCTCAGTAGCACTCCTCGGAGTAGGCCATTCAAGGATAGCCTGTACCTTCTCTGGGTCCATTTTTAGACCTTCTACTGAAACTACAGATCCCAAATACACTAACTCTTTCTTCACAAAACTGCACTTCTCCAAATTAATCAACAATTTCTCATCTCTCAACTTCTCAAACACCATATGAATATGCATCATATGTTCTTCCAATGTCTTGCTAAAAATCAAAATATCATCTAGGTAAACAATGACAAACTTACCCAAAAATTCTTTCAAAACCTCGTTCATAAGCCGCATGAAAGTGCTCGGTGCATTGGTTAGCCCAAAAGGCATGACTAACCACTCATATAGTCCTTCCTTTGTTTTGAAGGTAGTCTTCCATTCATCTCCTTCTTTGATCCAAATCTGGTGATATCCACTCTTCAGATCTATCTTTGAGAAATACACAGCCCCACTCAAACAGTCCATAATATCGTCCATTCGTGGAAATGGAAACCTATACTTGATTGTGATCTTGTTTATTGCTCTGGAATCTGTACACATCCTCCACTCTCCATTCTTCTTTGGTGCTAATACCACTGGTACAACACAGGGACTCAGACTCTCTAAATCAACCCCTTCTGTAACAACTCATGTACTTGTCTGTTCAACTCTTCACTTTCTGCTGGTGTCATTCTGTGTGCTGCCTTGTTTGGAAAACTGGCTCCTGGAATCAAATCCATCTGATGACTGATCTTCCTTATCGGTGGTAATCCATTAGGTACATTATCAGATACAATATCTTGAAACTCATTCAACAAATCTGCAACCTCTACAAGTACATCCTCTACTTCTTCTTTACGAACTTTTGGAATTAAAGCAAAGCACACATGCTCATGCCTCATACCATCTAGGAATTTCCTTCCATCAACAAATGTTATTCTTGCATTACCACATACCTTTTCTTCGGTCTCCTTCAATGGCTTTAGCTTATGTCGCACTCCATCCTTTGTCAGGGAATAGGTATTCGCATGACCATCGTGTACATCACATCTGTCAAACTGCCACGGTCTACCCAATAACATATGACATGCATCCATAGAGATGATATCACATAGTACCTCATCTTGGTACCCGCCGATCTTGAACTTTACTAGGCACTGTTCACTGACCATGACCTTGTGGTCATCCTGCACCCAGGCAATCCGATATGGATGTGGGTGTTTCTGTCTCTTGAGCTTCAACTTTGTCACCATCTCTTCTGACACCAAATTGTCAGTGCTTCCACTATCGATAATCACATCACAGCATTTACCCTCACACTTGCATCTAGTGCGAAACAGGCTCCTCCTTTGTTCAGGTTCATTCTCACCACTCAGCAAGACTCTTCTATTAATTAGCATTTCTCCTCTTTTAGCATCTTCAGAATTTGATGATCTAGCATCTTCATTGACATGTGTAACTCTGGCCTGGCCTTCATTTCTCTTGTCTGTTCTGCCTTGGCATTGAGGACATTCAAATTCCCTATGACCTTCTTCTCCACAGTGAAAACATGTTCCACGGAAGCCACCTCTTCCAGATCCTTGTCCTCTTCCTCTTCCTCTCTGATCTCTATTATTCTGATCCTGGAAGTGATTGGAATTATTTCCTCGCTGATTCTGACTGCTACTGGCCTCATCCTTCTTTTTCGGATCTTCATTTCGGCCACCATATGACCATCCACCAGATCATTCACCGCGACCTCTTCTATTTTGTCTGCTCTCAAACTTCTTGTTCAGCTTTTCCTCTACTTTTAGGGAAAACTAGTATGCCTCTTCAATACTATTCATTTGAACTAGATTCAGCTCCTCCTGAATGCTTGGCCTTAACCCATTAAGGTATCGGGCAACTTTCTCTTTATCAGCTTCTGCATGGCCTGTTCTGATGAGAAGTCGATAGAACTCCTCTGTATACTCCTGAACAGATCTTTCTGCTTGCTTCAAACTTTGTATTTTTTTCAATAGGTCAAGCTCATAATCAACAAGAATGAACTGTCGCTTCAATTTATCCACTATCCGATCCCATCTCATGATTTTCTCCTTTCCCCTTCTATTTCGCTCCAACTGAATCTCTTGCCACCATATCTTCGCATGACCTTTCAGTCTGGCCTTCACAAATTTGACCTTATCAGGATCCTCAACATCTTCATACTCAAAATATTCCTCACATTCATTGATGCAGTCGATCAATTCTTCTGGATTAAGATTTCCAAAAAATGTAGGAACCTCAATTTTAGGTCTTTTCCCAATCTTAGAAATGGCCCAAAAAAATCTTTCTTCCTCCTGGTTTACAATTTTGACTTCTCCTTCTTGATATTCTTCTTCAGCTTCATCCTCAATTTCATCTCTGACATTAAGATTCATTCCTCTATGAATCTCTTCTTGCCATGCTCGCACTTGTCTCTACAGCTCTCTAACCTCAGGTGTCACAGCACCAGCTCTTCCACCATGTTCTCTTCGTGGAGGTATTTTCGCGATGCGCACTGAAACCCTAACCACGGTCCTGGTGCAAACTACCTCATAGTTGGCGATCTATTTACACACTCAAGAACTCCTGCTCTGATACCACTTGATGAAGGGTGATCCCCTTAATACCACAAACACATAACAGAAATAGAGAAACAACAACAATAATATGCAAGAACAGAAAATTGGCTTCTTATTATCTCCACAAATGTGGAATTACAAACTTTTAGAATTACAATATGCAAGGCCACATGGGCATTCCCTTACAATATTCTGTAGGACAAAGCCTCGAATCAATACCCAGATCTACTACCCAGAACTATTCCCAACTGCCTAAGACAATAATACAGCCTTCCTTATATAGGCAATTTCCACCGCCCGAGAAGGTTCCAGAAATTTAGCCCTAAGGGCCGACCAAACTTAGAATTATTTTATTTTTCAATTTATTACATCAAAGTTGGCTCAAAATAACTTTTGAAACCCGAACAGAAATTTTGAAGGAAAATTATTTTCTGCCATTTCAGGTGACCCAACTTCCGGAGATCATAAGTCATCACCAGTTGACCCGATTGACTATTATAACCCCATTTCAGAAATGCCACGAAGCGCTCTACAGGCTAAACTTGCGCAAGCACTCGTCACCCAAATTTTCAACCTCATTCGGGGCCTCTAAAGCCTTCAAAACTGAGTTCGAAGTTTCTGTACCCTGCTGCCAATACCAAAAATCTTCAATATCTTCAAAACTACACCTGATCTAGCCATGAAACTTTGCTGGCAGACTTATATGACCAAAATGAACCTCCAAGAAAGAAATCAGATCATTCTGAGCACATACGAAAATTACCAAAAATAGTAACTTTCCATAAATAGCAGCTCTACACACAATAGCCCTTATTGAAAATAAAAATAGAAATATTTTTTGGGTGATGCAAGATTGCTCTTACACCCAGGATGCTCCTGCATCAGAAAAACTATTTTCTGTCATGTTAACTTGGTAAACCTTTCCACTTAGATACTCCTCTTGATTCTGGGATTGCATTTCCATTGACCAAAATGGTTTGTTTGATTTGAAAGTAAGGGTAGGAATCACTAGAGTAGAGGATTCATAATGTTTAGGGTTCTTGCAAGAGTGGCTTGCAACAAAAATTAATAATTATGTGTTTGTTTTAACTTATAACATTTTTCCTTGTACATATATAATTAAAATGTTTGGTCTGAGAATTGTAGTAAATACAATTATACTTATGATTTTGATTTTTTGTCCATTACATCAATGGTATTGTTATTTTTCTCATCAAAAACCAAATCGGTCAGCAACTTGCTGCCCATTGGTTGAGTTAAGTTGCCTAATTTTTTAGAAGGGCATCTTGTATCAACATTTGTATTTATAAAATGACAAGAAGTAAGATTTTTCAAACACCATGTTCTTTTAAATATCTTAACCTTGAAACATGACTTTGATATGTACTTGAACACTAGAAAATCTCCCATTGCCACCCCATGATGATTCAAAAACTTTCCCAACCCTCTTGAACTTCTAGTTTATTCAAGGAACACCATAGCCGATGAACTACAACTAATTGAATACTTGAATGACTTGAAGATTAGTGATTAGAGCTCATCGAGTTACTAAAATGATATGTAAGATAATTATATCAGTCATTATGTTGTCATTGATGTCAACTAGTTTTGATAGTACTTATCATGTTAGTTACAAACATCTAAACATCTTTAAAAGGAGAGAAAAGATGAAGAACTGAGATATCTACATGGTGAAAGATGTATATGATAGATGAGGATAAGGAATACTTTGGGTAACTTATTGATGAGTCTATGATCTCATATTGTTGACTTGATTATGTTTCATTAATCTATTATGAAGAAGGAAGCAAAATTGTACAAGGCAATGTGGTTGGTAAATGAAACACTTCAATATACACCGAGCTAGTGTAGTGTATACCGAGAGATAGTATTAACTGAGCTTGTATTCTCTGATGCATTTCTTTGTTAACTGAGTATGGATTAAAGTATTAAATGCTTAGTTTAGCAGACTAAATTTGATGAGCTGGAAATTGTTATGATTTCAAGATTGAGGATAAATTTTGTTATGAGATCCACGGTTGACAAAATTTGGAGAAGATCTAAAGGATGGAATTGAAATGTTTTATTGATACAACTACCGAGGAAGGTTTAAGAGGCAAAATCAATGAAGAAGAATAAGCAAAAAAAATTGATGGTTGATATGAAAATAGTTTATCTGTCTATATAAGAGATATGAGTTTCTTTATGAAACTATGCCCGTAAGAAAGAAGATTGCAGAGATTTTGCGTGAATATAGTTTCATGCATGCCTGATTAGACTGGTTGAAGGAGAATCAAACTACAAAATAGAATCAAGTGTCAAAGAGCTATTACCGAGTGAAAGTAAGTTGAGGAAGTGAATTGAAATATTGATCAGAGGATTTGTATGGGCTTAGAATAGATCTAAACATCTGCAAATTGAGTTGTATTGTAATCAGATCAACTACTATTTTAGTTCAACCATTGATACATAAAATCTCCTAACTGAGTGGACTTAACCATCTTATGTTATGCCCCTATGCCATTTAAGGAATGTACATTGTTATCTGATTGACCCCATAGTGAATGCTAGTCAAAAGTTAACTGTTAGTCTTAAATTCTCTAACAAGGTCACACCTTGTTAGAACAACTGAGAGGGGGGTATCCAGTGTCCCAATACAATATGTATAATCCAAAACAAATTCTTCAACTTCTACTACTTGGTAAACATAAAATACTTTCACTGTCAGTGATTTTACCGATTATCAGTCTAAAACTTATAGTAGTTACCGATCAAATCTAACATGTAATATGCAAAGTATGATAACAAACAAATATCACAATCAACACATAACACAAGAGATTTAATGTGGAAACCCTGTGAAGGGAAAAACCACCTGGGACTGGCAATCCAAAAATATTCACTCTTCTGAAGTGAAGTCGGTGAAGACCCAACCTTGTTAAAGGTTACAAACACACTGTTAGGTGTGACCTTGTTAGAGGATTTTAGACTAGAAGTTATCGTCCAACCAATAGTCACTCTGGGGTTGACAGGATAACAATGTTCACTCTATGAATGAAACATAAAAAGACTTTCTTAGTCCACTCAGTTAAGAGATTTGACTATGTACAATGTTTAAATATGTAATAGTAGATGATTTTCCTTGATACAACTTCAATTGTAGTTTACAGATCAATATTCAGCTCATACAAATATTTCTGATCAATATATCACTTCAGATTCAACTCTATATCAACTTACTGTTTGTCGGTAATTACTCTCTATAGCTTGATAGTTGTTCTGTAGTTCGGTTCTCACTAACCAGTATGATCAAAATGCATGAAAACTTGTTCACGTGATAATTCTGCATTATCTTCTTCTTCTGGCATTATTTCAACAATGAAACCAATGTCTCTTATATAGATGAGTAAATCATTTTTTTTTTGTCCATCAGATTTTGCCGCTTAATATCATCCATTGATTCTGATGCTTTAACCTTCTTCGGCTGATGTGTTAGTAACATGTTTCAATCTACTCCATTAGATCTTCCTTGAATTATGTTAGTCGTTGATCTTCATAACAAACCTTATATGTTACCTCAATTTCATACACTTTCCAGCTCATCAATTTATCGGTAAACTAGTCATTTAATTCCTTTTTGTTATGCTTAGTTAACAAAGGAATGCATCAGTGAACACAAGCTCGGTTAACACTACACTCGGTATACACTTCACTCCATTGGTGTATAATGGAATGCTTCATTTACCGACAACACTGCTTTGTGTCTTTCAGATCTATTCTTCATCATATATGAATGCAACATAATAAAGTTGATATTATCAAGTCATAGACTCATCAACAAGTTACTTAGTGTATTCCTTATCCTCATCTGACATATTCATCTTCCTCATGTAGATACTTCTATTCTTCATCTCTTTCACCTTTCTTCAGATGTTTCAGTATAGTAACTTACAAGATAAGTACTGTCAAACTAGTTGACATCAATGACAACATAATACTGATTTAATCATCTTGCATATCTAATAATCAACTCCTCAGTGATCTTTAATCATAGATTTTTCATTCAGGTTCTAAATCAATTGTAGTTCATCAATCTCTCCCTTTGGCATTGATGGCAACTCAAGTAATATAAAGTGTACCATACACATACCAAACATGTATTCTACAACTCTGTGAACAAATGCATGTAATTTGGTTGAAGATGAGGACATTGACACTGACACCGATGATGATGTTGAGGTAGTATTTGTTGTGATGAAAGATGACTCTGAGGAATAGGAAAGGTATGTACAAACAATACTCATTTCTAAAGTTACTAAAAATAATACTTGGATCATAGATAGTGGCTTTACACATCACATGACTGGTGATGAAGATAAGTTTGATTATCTTGAGCATTATAATGGAGGTTCAGTAAAAATGGGTAATGATACACCTTGCATGGTTAAAGGAAAATGATATTTATTGATAAATGATAAAATTAGATGTGATAATGCTTATTGGGTAAAAGGACTGAATTAAAATTTTCTAAGTGTAGCACAAGTTAACAACTCAGGTCACCGAGTGGCATTTGAAAGAAAGAAGGTGAGGATCTATGATGAAAGTGGAAACCTTGTTGGAACAGGAGGACAATCAAAAGGTAGCTTATTTTATCTTGACAATGCTGAGACTTCTTGTTTACTAGTGAAAAATGAGGATGCATGGTTATGGCATAAAAGGTTATGTCATGTAAATTTTGATAACATGATTAAGATTAGTAGAAAGAGAAAAGTTAGAGGACTGCCTAGCCTAACTAAACTGGATCATGTTATGTGTCATGTATATCAAAAAGGGAAGATGACAAAATCTAGTTTCAAAAGTAAAGACTATACAACAAAAAGAATCTTGGAATTAGTTCACACCGACCTATGTGGTTCCATCAGAACTCAGAGCTACTATGGAGATATATACTTTATTTTGTTTGTTGATGACTATACTAGATTGATGACTGTCATGTTTTTAAAAGAGAAATCTGAGGCATTTAAAATGTTTAAATCCTACAAGGCTAAAGTAGAAAAAGAAACTGGGAAAGAACTAAAATTCTTGAGGTCTGATAGAGGCGGTGCATTTATTTTTGATGAATTAACTAACTATTGTAATGAGCATGGCATCAAAAGATAGGTTTTTGCACCTAGAACACTACAACATAATGGAATTGTTGAAAGGAGAAATAGATCTATTATTGATTGTGCAAGAACACTGATGATAGATAAAAATGTTACACATATGTATTAGAGAGAAGCAGTTAGCACAACTGTATATGTCCTGAACTGAGTACAATTAAAGAAACAAACAAGCAAGAGACCCTACGAGTTATGTTTTGGGTACACACCGAGTGTAAGTTACTTCAATTTTTTTAGTAGAAAATGTTTTATTCTAAAAGATGATAGGAACAAGAAATTTGACTCTAAAGGAGATGAGGGAATATTTCTTGGATATTCTACCAAAAGTAAAGCTTACAAGTGTCGGAACAAAGTTACTAATAAGATGATTGAATGTGCTAATGTTAGAGTTGATGAATTTGCTGATAAAAATGATGAAGAAAGCACTAAGGAGCCGAAAGAATATGGTATATTTTCTTATGTTGAAGATATAGAGTACCTACCAAAGCCACACACTAAGTTGAATGAGCATCAGGAAAAAAAAATTGAGGAACAAAAAAGGGAAACTGAGGATTAGGAAGAAGCTATCGAGCAAGGAAATGAACTTGAACAGAATGAAGAACAAAGAAGAGATCAAGTGCTAGCAAGATTTATTAGAAGACATCATCCTAAGAACCAAATCATTGGAGACAAGTAAGCTGACATACTGACAAGAAGTCAGTTAAGACAAAATGCATGCTTAGTTTGTGAGTTTGAACCGAAGAATGTTAAGGTTGCACTTGAGAATGATGAATGGATCAATGCTATGAATGAAGAGATAGAAAAAATTGAGAAAAATAAGACATGGACTTTAGTACCTAGACCAAAAGATAAAAATGTTATTGGTACTAAATAGATTTTTAGAAATAAGCTGAATGAGCATGGAGAAGTTACTGGGAACAAAGCTAGACTTGTTTGCAAGGGATATGGACAAGAAGAAGGTATTGATTATGGTGAAACTTTTGCACCTATTGCTAGACTATAAGGATTCTACATGTTACTTGCATATGCTGCACATAAGAAATTTAAAGTCTATCAAATGGATGTTAAGTCACCTTTTTTGAATGGAATACTAGAAGAGGAGGTCTACATAGAACAATCAGAAGGGTTTGTTGATCCTAATCAGAAAGACATGGTATGTAGATTGCACAAAGCTTTATATGGATTAAATCAAGCACCAAGAGCATGGTATGAAAGGTTACATACTTATCTTTTAAGTATTGGTTTTGTAAGAACTAGTGAAAACATCAATTTGTACATGAAAGGAGGATTTGATGATACTATTTTGATTGCTGAAATATTTGTGGATGATATAATCTTTGGAGGATAGGATCATATTTGTAAATCATTTGCTGATGAGATGAAAAAGGAATTTGAAATGTCAATGTTTAGAGATATTAAATTCTTTCTAGGCTTGTAGGTTATTTAGCAGAATGATGGAATTTTCATCACACAATCAAAGTACATAAAGGAAGTATTGAGAACATTTGGCATGGAAGATGCTAAACTAGTAGGAACACTGATGGTTACAGGCTGCAAATTAACAAAATATGATGAATCCATAGAGGTAAATCAGACATTATACCAATCTATGATTGGTAAACTGATGTATGTAGTACACAGTAGGCCTGATATTGTACATGTAGTGGGGATTGTGGCTAGATTTTCTAGCAATCTAAAGGATTCACATATGGTTGCAGTGAAAAGAATCTTGAGATACCTAAAGAAAACATAGGATTATGGTTTATGGTATCCTAAGAAAGGTGAATTTGAAGTAAGAGTTTACATCGACGTAGATTGGGCTAGAAATATAGATGTCAGAAAGAGTACAACCAAATGAGCATTTTTTCTTTGGTGAAAGACTTGTAACATGGACAAGTAAGAAACAACCTTGTATTTCTCACTCTACTACCAAAGAAGATTATGTTGCTGCTGCTACAAACTATTCAAACATTGCTTATATCAAACAAGTGTTGGAAGGAATGAATGAGGTAATCACTAAGCTGATGATTATATAATGTGACAACACTAGTGCAATAAATATTTTTAAGAATCCTGTAATGCATTCAAAGACAAAGCATATTTCAATTAAGTATCACTACTTAATAGAACAAGTTCAAGAGAAGCAAGTAAAACTGGAATATGTTACCTCAAAGGAGCAACTTGCTAATATTTTTACCAAGCCTCTACCAAAAGACACTTTTGAATACTTGAGGACTAGACTTGGGGTCTGTCCCCTGTCTACCAGTCACTAATGTGATCTGGAGGTTGCATCAGCCTAATCTTATCAGAAGATCATTCATGTTGATGCAACATAGCTCACACTTTGGATCATGTCTAAGGTTGTGAATGATTTGAGGAGCTAGAACAGAGATTTTCATATCAGTATACAGAGATACATTGTCCATACCAAACAACAAAGAGTTACTTGGCTATTGTAGAGCTATATGTTTTATGTTTTTCTTTGAAATTGTTGTCAAAGGGAGAGATAAACATTGAGGAGAGATAAATAGAAAGATAAAATCTATCTAAGGGAGAGATAATCTGAGAAAATTAGGGAGAGATTTGAATATTTGTTGCTGAGAAAAGAAGGAATCTAAGAGCTAAAAAGATCAAATCTGCAAAGGAGAGTCTGCACTTGTAATGCTATTATGTAACATAGTGATTAAAATATTAAATATCAAGCTAGGGAGAGCTTACCGAGCTACAACATTTACTTACATAGTTTTAGAATACATGTTTGGTATGTGCATGGCATATTTTCATTTTTCTTGTGTTGCCATCAATGCCAAAGGGAAAGGTTGATGAACTACAACTGATTGAATACCTAAATAACTTGAAGATCAGTGATTAGAGATCACTAATTTACTGAAATGATATGTAAGATAATTAAATTAGTCATTATATTGTCATTGATGTAAACTAGTTTTGACAGTACTTATCATGTTAGTTACAAACATCTAAACATTTGTAAAAGGAGAGAAGAGATGAAGAATTGAGATATCCACATGGTGAAAGATGGATATGATAGATGAGGATAGGGAATAATTTGGGTAACTTATTGATGAGTCTATGATCTCATATTATTGACTTGATTATGTTGCATTAATCTATTATGATGAAGGAAGCAAAATTGTACAAGGCAATGTGGTCAGTAAATGAAGCACTTCAGTATACACTGAGCTAGTATAGTGTATACCAAGTGATAGTATTAACTGAGCTTGTGTTCACTAATGCATTTCTTTGTTAACCGAGTATGGATGAATGTATTAAATGCTTAGTTTAGCTGACTGAATTTGATGAGCTAGAAATTGTTATGATTTTGAGATTGAGGATAAAGTTTTTTTATGAGAACCATGGATGACAAAATTTAGAGAAGATCTAAAGGATGGAATTGAAATGTGTTATTGACACAAATGCTGAGGAAGGTTTAAGAGGCAAAATCAACAAGAAGAATAAGAGAAAAAATTTGATGGTTGATATGAAAATGGTTTATTTGTCCATATAAGAGATATGAGTTTCTTTATGAAACTATGTTGGAAGAAAGAAGACTACAAATATTTCACGTGAGTATAGTTTCACGTATGCCTAATCAAACTGGTTGAAGGAGAACTGAACTGCATAACAAAAATGAGCATTAGAGAGCTATTACTGAGTGAAAGTAAGTTGAGGAAGTGAATTGAAATATTGATCAAAGGATTTGTATGGGCTTAGAGTAGATTTGAACATCTGTAAATTAAGTTGTATTTTAATCAGATCAACTACTATTTTAGTTTAACCATTGATACAGAAAATCTCGTAACCAAGTGGACTTAACCATCTTATGTTATGCCCCTATGTCATTCAAGGAATGTACATTGTTATCTTATTGACCCCATAGTGAATGCTGGTCTAAAGTTAATTGTTAGTCTTAAATCCTCTAACAAGGTCACACCTAACAGTGTGTTTGTAACCTTTAACAGAGTTGGCTCTTCACTGAGCTCACTTTAGAAGAGTGAAAATTATTTTGGGTTATCGGTCCTAGGTGGTTTTTCCCTTAGCAGGGTTCCCACATTAAATCATTGTGTTATGTATTTCTGTGAGGATTATTTTATTGTCATACTTTACATACTACATATTTGATTTGGTCGGTAATCACAATGAGTTAATTAACTGGTAATCGGTAAAAGGCACAGATAGCTTAATAGTTTATGTTACCAAGCTATAGAATTTATTGGAATTGTTTTGAGTATTACATCTTTGTATTTGGGACTGTAGGATAACTGATCTAACTGATTCACCCCCCTCTTAGTTATTATAACAAGCTGTACATCATACTCTTTCCCACCTAGGCCTTACAACTACAATCCCATGATATTCTCTGCAGAAAAACATGGTTCTCGGACTGAGGGTCTTGTAGAAAAATATGGTTCTTCAACTGGGGGTCCTCTAGAAAAAGTGGTTCTTAGATTGAGGGTCTTGCAGAAAAATGTCGTTCTTGGATTGAGGTAGCTAGAGAATAAACTTTTTATTTTCGATGCCAGATGTAAAATCAATTAGATATCCGATAATATCAGATATTCAAAATCTCCTACTCAAATTTTATCTAAATATCTCTCTCTCTCCCTTAGGTATTATTGAACATATAATATAAATATTTTAATAAATATTTAATACTAATATTATATTATTATACAGTAGAGAAATAGATAATAATAATATAATACAATATTAATATAAAAATTTCTATAATACTAATGCTATGCTATTATCATTTAATATTAATATAAAATAAAATAAAATTTGTAATATATAACTTAAAATTGAAAAAAGTAGTCAACTCATTTAATATTAATATAAAAAAATTATAATATATAACTTAAAATTGAAAAACATAGTCAAGTTGAAATGTTGAATTGGGAGGGAGATATCTGATATCTGAAATTATCAGATATTCAATTTTATCAGATATCCGATTAGGCCTGGTATTTTCCTTAGGCAATGTCAAACGTGAATGGTCAACCCAAAAGATGTGTTCACCATTTTTACTTTTGAATAGAGGTGAAGTGGATCCACCTCTATAAATGGGATAATTGTGGGGTATGATGAGTGATGGAAAATGTTGTGGACATACAAATTAAATGAAAGGAAATACTTATCTCTAAAGAAGGCTGATGAAGAAATCACTATTTTCTGATGTCTATGCACAGTTTCAGGAAATTCTACAACCTGTTAGAAAGTAAAGATCCCCAAGATAATTGAGAGGGGGGGGGGTGAATCAGTTATCAGATAATTTATCCATTCAATAGCTTTAAACAATATAATCAATGTACTGATCAACCATAGAAAGATAATCATACACAATTGCACAACAACACAAGATATGTTAACTAGGGAACCTCTTGAAAAGAGTAAACCCCAGTGGGAATGATGCCCACAAAATGATGCACTAATATGAAAGTTCCTTGTTAGAGGATGGACCCTGTTAGGAGTCTTATGAAATACATTCAGTACATATAAATCTCTGTTAGGAGATTTTGAATCCCTGTTAAAAGATTCTAATCCGGTTAAGAGTTTATGGAAGACAGAAGGACCCACTGCCCAAACAGCTTCAAGGCAAGATCTCTGAACCCACTGTCCAAAAGATCTTAGAATTATTCAATAGAATAATATGAAATGTATTACCTCCTTCACATTGTGCCAAAACTACACTCTCTACTACACAAGATCACAATTCCAGATCTCTGTACTCACAAGTCTTCATTCATCACTGAATTAGCTCTTTTCTTCACTTCATGCATATATTCACATCTCACTCTTCATAGTACACATTACAATAAGGAAAAAATTCCTTCTTATATACCAAACTCAAATAATTACAAATGAGTCGGTCCTCAATTACAAAATAATAAATTCTACACGCTACACACAGAATTCACATAAAACTGTCGGCTTCCAGATACTGTAACTTTCTCCAAACATATCCTCAAAGTTTGTGCTATGAACCACATCATCATTAATGAGTCTCCAACATCCCTTTAACTGCACAAAGTTAGATTCCATCCCAACTAAGAGATATCCTCCTATTTCTGAACATCGCTACACAGAAACACTGTCTAAACACTGCTTACACCAAAATGCTCATAACTCTTACAAATGAATGAATTTCTTTTTGCGTGGTTAACCATAGGTTAATAACACACCAAAGAACATACCATCAACTATGAAAAAGTCAATATGCAATACAACATGTGCGCAAAACAAAACTATACCTGCTTTCCTGCTAATATCCAGAATATCACTATGTTGACATCAATGACAATCCAAGTCATGAATGCAACAACAACTGCTTATAGAATGACTGCCAAAACACTTTGCATTCATTCCTAACACAACCTAGTCTAGACTAGAAATGCCAAGATAGAGAAAACCCAAATTTTTTTTGTCCTTCTAAGGTTAGGTCATCCTTGACCTAGATAGTGGGGCAAGGTCTTACCCCAGGGTAGGATCCTACCCCTTAGAGCTCTAACAAAAATTCTGTTCATGGATCTCAAAAGTTCACTAAAAAGGGTATCTAGATATACACTTCAATTCACTATCTTATATTCGTACCTGCAAGAAAAATGGTTTTTGTTGTTTGGATGAGGGGTTTTCCTAGGTCAAACCTTGGTTTAGAATCAACCTTAATAATGGAATTGAAATCAAGAAAGCTATCAAGTACTAGAAGTAGATCTAACAATGAAGCTATGATATTCAATAGATATGCAATTGTATTTCAAATGCAAACAAGTATGTTGATATGAAATCTTGAACATAACATTAACAAATGTAAATCAAAACCTCCATGATTGAATGCTTGGAATCCACCTTGAGAGAAGACTGAATGGATCTTGAAGATGAACAAAGGATCTTGAAGGAAGATCACACCACCATGATAGCTAGATCTAGGGCTTTAAATGATGAATCTTGAATGCTTGAACCAAATCCCTTCAAAGGCTTGAATGCTTGAACACTTGATCTTCAATGGAAAACTTGAATGGAGAAGAGGACTTGAATGGATGATTGCTTGAGAGAGAACTTGAGGGATTGTGAATATCTCCTTGAGAGCTCTTGATCATGAAGTTGCTTGGTGAATAATGAATGATGAAAATGAGACAGGAAGACTTCCTTTTATAGTGATCTAGGGTGCAAACCTCTAGAGAAGGCTAACATTGGAGAATTAAATCCCAATTAACCTTAACCCCTATAAATGGACCTATATTAAATGCAATTTAAGGATTTACCATTCTGAAATCCAAAACAGCTAACTTAGAAGTGGGAAAATAAAGTTTTTCAAAATCCGACATCCCAAAAGTTTCAGAAACTAAAATTTGGAACAGGGGTCATCGATGAGGTAGTCTCTGCCCTCGGTCAGGGATGAGGTCATCTCTGACCTAGGTCATGGACTAGGTCATCCTTGACCCAGGAGGTCAAAAACTCTAGATTCTCAGAGGAAGTCACCATAAATGAGGTTGGAAATAGGGAGATAGAAGCATAATAGGGGGGAAACAACCAGATCCATGCAAAGACCTAATCAAGGTGCTTGACATGACCCCAGGCCACTTACTTGGAGGGCTAAATGCTCTTAACATGGAAGTGTTTCCATTTTAAGATGATACAACTTTATCTCCAAACTTCGACCATGTAGTTGATGACCTTTTTTTCACTTGAAATTGATGAAACGAAAAGGGTTTCTTAAAGACATCAACTTTCCATCAATATAATTGCTGTCAAATTTTGAGTTCAGTAAGTAATTATTACTTATTTTTTAATTGAGTTATCTTTAAAGTCCTAATTGACATACTGATTGAAAAACAACTATAAATTTCAAAATGTTTAACCTTTTTGAAATTTGAAACATGCGTCACATTCTATGCTTCACCTACTATAAGAATTTTTTTTTTCAAGTTTGGAAAGTTTAGAATTAGTTAAGGTGGTTAGACACAAGAGTTTTTTTATTTTGAATAAGTTGTAGCAGAAAATTCATAATTAATTATCTATTTGTGAAAAAATTACATAAAAATATACGTCATATCTAGGTATGAGTCTACTACTTATATGTAGAATCTTGTGAAAATATATCATCATTTGATTGTGATTAAGGTGGTCAAACATACACATACTTTTTATCTTTTTCCTGAAATTTTCGTACTACTGCATTGAAATCTAAAATTTTGAACAATTAGATTAATTTTTTTCAGACAAGGGCTAGTATTTTAGAAACTAGATTCAATTTCCTACAGATTCTATTCTTACAACTTTTTCACATAAGGTTGATAAGATGTTCAACTTTTTACATCAAGTTGACTAACCCTAATTTTCTAATTTTTCATTGCCACATAAGGCAATAGTTTGGTATACCATGATCCTACACATATCGAAGGTGATTGAAAAATCTTTGAGCAAGAAGGAGAAATAAGGTAAAATACTATCTAAGGTAGTTGATGTACTCTCAAGAGTTTTACCCCATGTGAAGATCAATCAAGGTAATGTTGTATTTGATTAGTTAGAAGATTTTATGAATAATTTTAAATCCTTGGAGAAGGCAGCAAAGAACAAAGTTTCAAAGGAGTTTGTAAATAAGAAATTTAATCATTTATGCTTGTTGATAAGTCAAGATAAGAAATATTTAAATGCTGGAATAAAAGAGATCAAGAGAGCTATCACAAAAGTAAGTACATTTTTTCAATTATGTATAAATCCTTTCACTCATGTTTTAGACATTGATAAGTTGTTGAAGGAAAATGAGCAATTAATAGAAGCTAATGCAAAAGTATTTGATTCATTAAAGGATTTTGCATCTGATCATATGAGGGAAGTTGTAATGACAAAATTATCATTTTAGAAGTGGAGAGGCAGAGAATGCTTGGAAGATTCTCTAACTTGAGGAATTTGATAGTTCCTAAGTTGAACATTCTACAGAGAATCTTAGAAGTTGTAGAAGGAGCTATAAGGGAACCTTCCTCACCATAAATTATACATGCAACATAATCAACTTTTTTGATATGTGGGAAGATTTAGATTTTGAATAGTACGAGGAAATCATGGAGTGTAGATTGGACAACCTTGTTCAGGACAGTTTCTTAGATATATTCAATTTTTTTTAAGAAAGCACTTATAAGTTGTATATACTTATGTAGATAGTATATGATTTTGGTAGAGATATTTTTGGCCCCACATTTTCTATTAATGTCAAAGGGGGAGAAGAACTGTGTTAAAAATACATAATCTTAGGGGGATTTAGTTTGGTTTTTAAGGAGTTTTGGACTCGGCATTTTGGGATGGACACTTAACCATTTTCAATAGGTGTTGCCATCAATGCCAAAGGGGGAGATTGTTGGAAAGAGTTACTCTATAATTCATGGTATGTTATCATTGATGGAAACTACTAGCATTAATTTTGATTGTGTTGCAGATAAGATAGTTTACTAGAGGATTTGATGCGTATATTTATCTAAGTACTAGGATCAGGGTTGAGACTAGTCAGACATATTAGTATGGTTCTGACAGGTTTTGGAATGTTAGTGGATGTGATTGCAAGACATGAATGTAGATATACTATCAAGTGTCTAATCTGATCATCATAGATTCTAAAGTCATTTGATGCATGAGATATTCATTGAGGAATATCAGGTTGACATAGTCTTTTGGGAAGAACATGATAGTTTGGAGAAATTGAGTTGGTGCACTTGGTAAATCAATTTTAGTTAACATTTTGGTGATTAATTATGATAGAGCTAACATCAAAGGATATTTGGTTTGGATAAAAAGATTTAATTTTATGTTTTGATCTTGTTTTGGTGTAAAGACTTCTACATATTTCATTACTTTATTTGGGCCAACAAAGTTTGAGTTTTGAGCTCATGATCTTATATTTAAGATCAAGTTTTGATTGTGAAGGAGTGAGACAGTGATGATAGAGAAAGTTAGTAAGAAGAGACTATGTTGGATGTGCAGATCTATGTTTGGAGCTTCATTAGAACTATATAGGTATTGTTGATACTACTAGTCATTTTGGTATAGGACTGTAAGTCCATTTTGGTTATGTAATTGGTTGTAAGCCTTGATGTATTTTTTATTGTATAATTGAGCAGTGAGACCAAGATTATAAGCTTGTATGCAAGTGCATTCCCCTATTTATACTTATGTCTTTGACCGAGCACTTATTACTATAGTAGTGAGATATTTGTAGATCGTATCATCCCCACTGGGGTTTTTTCCCTTAACCAAGTTATCCTCCATAAAAAATCATGGTGTTATGATGTTCATGTTGTGTATCTTGTTTAGTTTACTTGCATTTACTTTATGTATTAAGTTATGGTCTTAGTTTAAGAAGTCTAAGAATACTATTGCACTAATTCACCACCCCTCTTGGTGCTTCCTAATCCTAACATTACCATGGTCAACAAAGTACCTCCCACATCAATAGGGATTGGAATAGCCCCAAAGTTTGCTACAAAATTTAAAAAACAACAACCAAAGACTAGAACAAGCCCTTGAAAAATATTAGAAATTGATTGGACACTAGAAGAAGTAAGACTACTATCCATAACAACTAAAATGGACAACCTAAAAAAAAAGGAACTCGGTAGTGGTAGTAACCTATATCACAACCTAGCTACAAGGGGTAGAATAAATCAACCTTGGAGATTGGGATACACACTATCTTCATGCTCGTGGTAGGTAGAAATAAACTATAAACATCTCCAAGCCCCTCCAAGAGCTAGAGAAACAATTTTCCATAAAACATAATACAAACCACCATACCTTCAGTCACCACTTAACACCCACAACTAGAAAACAACAAAGAAAAATTCAAAGGGACCACTAAAATACCAAAGACTACATATCCCTGCATAATCACAAACAAAACTAGAACACAACTCAACACACCTCTAGTCACCATCAAATACCCATAATGAAAAACATAGAGAAAAATTCATGGGAACCACCAAACCATCAAAGCCCACAGACCCTTGCATAACCAAAAGCAAAAGGACCACCAAAACCAACAATCCAACCACTGCGAGAAGATGGGTTGAGAAAACCTTGGCAAGTGGAAATAGCCCATTCACCAAACTAGAGAAGGCCCACACCTAGAAGCCTTGACCACCATGAAGGAAAAAACTCAAGAACTAAGAAGCCACCACAATAACTAGGCCTAGATCTACAAAGTGCAAGGCCCGTCCAAAAGCCCAACCTTCAACAATACCAAAATCTAGAGGCTTCAATAAAAACAACGAGGGGACCCTAAAACAGAGTGTGGAACCATGCAAGAGAAAGATACACCTGATAAAAATGGAAAGAAAAACACACCATCTCCACAAAACTAGAATGGAAAACCCACCTTACCACATAGATCCACCTAGATGAGGGTCCAAGAAAGGGAACTGCCATCAAACTGATAAACCACTATATTTATTTCTTCAAAAGGGGATAAATGTTTTTTGAAAATCTTGGACACTCTTCAACATTTAATTTTGTGCATTCACAATTGGCACACAAGCTTCTTTTCTATGGGGTGGGGGGAGGTTATTTATTGTATATTTTTAGCTAATTTTGTTTAAGTAGGGGTCATCTTGACTCAGTATTTCATTAGTTGTTCATGTTTTTTTTCATTCATTATTTCTTTTGGAGAGAGGTTTATTACTTGGGGTTTTCTTCTTTACTTAGTTTATGAGATATCATTTATAGATGGATCTACTTAGCATGTCTTTGTTACTAGGACCCATCTTTGCATTATTGGCTTTTCTATGTTCTTCCTATGGTTGCACTTAAGGGGGGTGTTGGTGTGAATGAGGTGTATTAATTGATTGGTTTCCATCTAAGTCCTACTTAAACGTAGTTAATTTTATTTAGAAAACTTTTAAGTTATTTAATTTTTATGACTCATATCATTTTATTGTGTCATTTTTGGTTATGTAGATGATCTTGATTACTTGATCCTATTATGCAACTCTTATATGTAGATTAGTAAATTCCACATAGGTTTTTTTAACAAGATCTAGAAAAATTATTAGAATTTTTTTTACCAACATTATCATTCCTCAAACATTTAATTTTCTTTCTACTCTGCAATTCAACCATTGCTTTAAATTCTTTAAATCAACTGAAAATGCCATACTTACTCTTAAAAAATTATACCCATGTCCTTTTGTCATGGTCATCCATAAATGAAATATAATATGTAGATTTTCCAATGGAAGGAATATCTATAGGACAAAACACATCATAATTAATAAGGTCCAAAACACCACAAGATTTATAAGAACTTGAGTAAAACTTAACATAATTTTTTTTACATAATTGTACTACTCACAAAAATTAAAATCAAGATTAAAATCATTCAAACCTTCAACAAGGTTTTTAAATTTTAAGGTCATTGAATCCATTTTCTCTAATGTGGTCAAGTTTTTGGTGTCATAGCATAGTCTTATCTATAGGTAACTATGATTTAGAAGAAAAAACACCATTAGGTACCCAAAGTCCATGACCATCTATTGAAGGTAAAACCCTAACCTCTTCCAATAGAGTACCCACCTATTTATTTTTCACAAAATTCCTATATAACACTCAATAGTGTATGCATCTAGCTTATACAATGTGTCAGATTTAACATCTATAGCAATCACCATAGCACCTCTCACAATTTTGCATCCTACATTAGAAAATAATACATGCATACTTACATCTATTAGTTTTCTCACAAATAATAAATGTTGTACTAGTCCAGAAATATGCAACACACCATTGATCCTTATTGTTATGCCATCAGAAAATTGTTATTTACTTTTTATGTCTAATGTCGTTTAACTGTATCATTTTTGGTTATGTAGGTGATCTTGATCACTTGAACCTATTATGCAACTCTTACATGTAGATTGATAAATTGAAGATAGGTTTTTTTTTTTTTCACAAAATCAAAACTCACATGTCTAGGTTTGATGAATATTATTGTTTGATTATGAAAATGATGTTTCTCAAATATATACTTTTAATAGGTCATGCTTAAAAATTAACAAAGAAGTATCTATTTTCCATGAGAATAATCTCCATGTCCACTTTAGGTTGCTATGTTTGATGGGTCCTAAGCGTTTAAAAATGATAGAGAGATTTTCATGCTCATAAAATTGCAAATCAAAGCATGTTAAAAGGTGAAAAGTAATCATCCTTTATTGAATGGAGATTGATGACCAAGATGAACCAATCTACACCTTTCTCCAAATACCAAGGGTCGATTTGGTTGCTAGAATTAAATAACGCTGGAATTGTCAAATTCTAATATTTGACAATTCTAGGTGGTCCCACAATAGCATGTCCCACTTTTTGGCCAACTTTGACACAGAGATCAACATTCTGAGAAAAAACTTCATTTTTGAACACTTATTCCAAAACTATTAGGAATTTGAAGATGATGTAAACTAGAGTCTTTTAGAATTTTCTTTCTAGTTTCTAAATATATTTTTAAAAAAAGTTAAAATTCATTTAAATTCATTTTTCCTTCTCCTTCAAAAAGTGGTTTGTGTGAAAAAACTATGTTTTTAAAGAGTTACTGTCACTTGGATCAACATAACTTTTTTTTAAATTATGATAATGATGTAATTCTTTCAGGATTATATTTGCAACTTCAATATCTAAACGATGCAATTGGTTTTATTCATTTTGGGTCAATATTTCATAGTTTATTAAGTTCTAAAGTGACAGTAACTGTAATTTAGACATAAGGTCACTTGGATCGCTCTAACTTGATCTCTGTATATCAAAATTCATTTTTTCTTTTTTCATAGAAAGGTAACACAAATACTCTTTTCTTACATATTTTTCATAATTTTTTTTTGTAATTTACTATTTTTCCCGAAGTCTTGAAGAGACAGGTTGTTGAATGACAAAATAATCTATGTTTAGTTAAATTAATATTTAAAAGTGATAATGAATTCAATATGTATTAAAATTATATTCATTAGAAAGCTTGTTATGAATAGCATCATTTGACATCCTATGTTTGAAAAAACCATCTTGTTTGGTCCTTGTCCCAGGCCTCAAAACACCATTTTTTTGTGGTTCACTTTTTTTCTAGTGAGGGGAAAATTTTAGTTTAGGGGTTTTCACACAAAGACCCCCTTCACGTGAAGACCCTTGAGGGGCTTTGTGTGAAGGGTCTTTGTGTGAAGACCCCAAAGTGAAAAGTCTGGTGAATAAACACCCCACTGGAATTTTCACCAAGCTACTTCGAGCGAAGTCAGTCGACTAGTGATGAATTTGTTTTGTAAATTTTTTTAGAATGGTATAAAACTAAAACATTTTGTTTCTATTTTATACTGAATTGAAATAAATTAATTCACTTTTTCTTTTGTTTTTTCTATTATTGATCAATTTTTACAAAGGCATTTTTTGGAGGAGGATTGCTATTTCTATTTTTTTCAAAGGCATAATTTTGGAGAGGAGAAATATTAGATCAAAGTATTTTTTGAAGAAGAGAATTTTTATTGGCGATCTTGTGGAAGACATTTTTTGGAGAGAAGAAATGGGGAACAAGAAGGGAAGACAAAGTAAATCTGCTAGAAAAAGGTCACCCGGTACTAAACAAAGAAATTATGAAGATGCATTGACATATTATCATAAAACTAAAGAAGGTGAAAGACAAGTTGAAGTAGGAGGGTCAAGTCAAGTCAAAGAATTGCACATTGAAGAAGGGTTAGGATCATTCCCTACGGAAGCTAAGGAAATTGATCTTGAAGAAGGGTCAAGATCACGTGCTCCTACTGGTATGGATGAACTTTTAAATTTAGCTCAAACTGTAAAGAGAAATATTAATTATAGAAACTTAAATCATTTACTTACAATGGATGTGGAGAATTTGAGATCACTTGCTAATGTTCAACCCTTAAGTCTTGCTAAGAAGAGATCAATGAATATGATAGCAAGAGAAATATTGGCTAAATTTGATAATTCTAAAACACTTGAATAAGCTCAATTGCTTTCATTTGTACTTATAAACAAAAAGTTGGAAGGGGCATTAAAATTATTGGGTATAGACACAACATTAAAGAAGAGAAAAGTTGTTGACATGCAAACTGATATGATTGAAAATCTTAGGAAAGGTTTGAACTAGGCAGGGAAGTGATCTTGAACTAAAGATAAGACCATTACAAGAAAAGTTATGTTGACATCCATTGTAGGTAACACTATGCTCCAAAAAAGATAAATATCTTCAGTTTCATCTCAGTTTGGTTTTAATAGGAAAATAATATCAAGATATGTTAATAGGAGAATACTTTTGGATGATAGCACCTTGGAAGGAAATTGGGAAATCATGTGTAGAGCTCCTCGTTCTAATAAGATTGATGAAGGAATCAAGAATTTGGTCACATTATTTTGGAATGATAATACACATCCTTCATCAAATAGTAGAGATGTTATCAGACATAAAATTTCAGCTAATCAATATGAATATCATATGAAACATTGGTTAGACACAACACAACATGAAATGGATGTGATATTTTGTAGTTCAAATCCTAATATAAAGATTGGGCAAACATTGTTTGAAAGATTGAAGCCATGTTATATCAGGACAAACAAAGTGTTTGAAACTTGTTGTTGTCATTATCATATTGAATTTGATCTCCACTATCAGGTTTTTTGAAAGTTTGTATAAGATACTTATGGTTTTGAAAATGCTCCTCCTACTAGACAAAGTGAGTTCATCTCATCTATTTTATATGACAAAAGATATGATGTAGCTGGACAAATAAATTGCATAAAAGGAATATGTCAAATATGTGTTGATTTATCTCTTTTTCCTTTTGAAAAATGAAAATATTGATGTAAAAAAGATGGTAAATTGTAACATTTACAAATATGTAAAGAATGAAATAAAATTTGGGAAAGAATCTAAAAAGTTAGAATATGTTGAAGAGGAGATAAATGTTGGAGTATTTATAGAAAAATTTAAAAAATTGATTCAACCCTACATTCATCATGCTTTTTTTGCAAAGTGGCAAGCACAACAATTCCAAACACTGAGAGACAATTTCCCAGTTGGAACTATTGTATCAATTGTTGATTTTACAGAAAATTATTCCTTTGTTCATCAAAAGGCAATTCAATCAGAATACTTTTTTTCAGAAAAAATTACTACTATGGTACATGTGTGTTATTGACACACACAATTAGATTTGGATGGTATTTAGAGAACATTTGAAGCATGGGTTATCAAGAAGGAATAATATTTTTATAAAGTGATGATAGAGAGCATGACATTCATTATGTAGAACACTGCTTCAAGATGTTTTTAAAAAATTTGAAAGAAAGAGGTATAAAAATTGATAAACATTATGTTTGGTCATATGGATGTGCTGCACAATTCAAATCATCAAGACCATTTTATGCACTATGTAGATATCATCATAATGAAAACATACCACATGTCTGGAGTTTCTTTGAGAGTGAACATGGAAAAGGTGAACATGATGGTGCTGGAGCTTGCATCAAAAGTACTATATGAAAGTATCAAATGAATTATAAGGGAGTTCATATAAAAAATGCACATGATGTGGTTGAATGGTGCAAGACACATTTCACACCAAATGAGAATGACATGTCATTAGGATTGACTCAAGTGGTGCCACATAGAAAATTTTGGGAGATAAAAGGTATGCACACATTTTTAAATTATTTAAAAGTGTTTAAATTTTTTATGTATTCTTTATTCAAATTATATTTATAAAATGTATTATATATGCATTTATTCAGGAATGGATAGAAAAATTATGCATGGTTGCAATAGGATAGAAAAGACACGATCTTTGCATTCAGTTATGAGTATAAATTATCGCAATAGGTAAAAGCACAATCAAGTGTCACCTTTTAGGCTAATTTATTAGCACAGTTGAATTTTAGTATTTCTAACTAAAAATTAATTTTTGTCTAACATATGGTCTTGCTAGAATCATTCTAGCTAAATTAGACAAGTGATATAACTTTTCCAATTGGAAATGTTTGTTAAATGCATATTTTATACCACCTTGGGTCCAATTACCATAAAAATAAAATTATTTCAGAAAAGTGGCGTTTCAATAACTCCTAATCTTTTTAATGATATTTTTTTAAAAATAAAAAAATACCCTTTTGTAGAGATAAGAGTCAAGAATATCCTCATATAGATTTTAGAGTGTTTTAATTAGACATAGTTTATTATAATTTAAAAATATTGCAAGTAGGTATTTTAACATACAAGGAGATGTTGATTCAGAGAAAGAAAAATATAGTAAATCATATTAAATAAATTTGAAAAACATATGGTGCACTAGAGGAGAGAGTCATCTTCAAGAATATATATTTCTTTTTTTGATTGGGATAGATTTGTTATGAAAAATATGTTGCGAGATGAAAATTGTCGATTTCAGTGAGTTGGAATTTGAATTGTTATAAAAGAGAAAATATTGTTCACAGACCAATTTTTATTTCTTCATGCATTAGCTATATATGTCATTTATGACATATTTTGAAATTAGGGGAAAAAATATTTATTTACATATAATTTTTTGGTGGGAACTAGACCCCTAATTATTAGCATTTTTTAGCAACTAAAAAATCATCTTTAAAAATTAAAAAAACATATAAATTCTTATTCAAAAAAATTATTTAAAATATTAATCATAAACTTCATCCATTTTATCAAATTTAATTAGTTTACATCATCTTCAAATTCCAAACATAAATGTCATTTTTATACTATTAAAGTTGAACAACTTTGATTTTGTTAGCATTTTCCTTTGTAAAAGGGTGACAACTTATTGTGCTTTTACCCCAATTAGACGTTGAACACTAGGGACTACTCATGCTTTTGTTGTCACTGCATTGCTAAAAATTATGAGGAATGCATCAATCAAGACTGTGGATATGTATGTGCATGGAATCTAGTGCCGCTAGTTGTTATTGATACATTTGATAGAGATGAAGATGAAAACTTTGATGATGTCCCTTTGATTTCTACTGATTACAATCATATCTCAGGATTGGTCAAAATTGGTAAGTATATATATTTCACATTATATGGTCCATTGAGTTGCATGTATAGATAGATAGATAGATCTATATATTGAACGAAGTTAATTTTAAGATCTCACACATGTATATATAAATTTATTGTGCAGGAGATGTCTTTGCAGTAATTGCTGAGCGTGGAAATGTAGAAGGATTTGGTTATTATTTAATGCATTGTACTACAGAGAGGATGAAGTTACTTGAACCTGAAGAAAGTGATGGAATGTTGTTCCCCATAGGTTTGTACATGCTTTACATCAATATATTGAACTCAATTTGTAAATTTTAAAATTCAACCTTTTAACAAATTTTAAATTTAGTTTGTTTAAATTTATATTTTTAAAATTTGTGACCTACAGGTTCAATTGTTTTAGAGGGAACATATTTCAAGAAATTAAAAGTAATTCAACATGATATTCACTTTGTTGATTACCAACTAGACAATAAGGTGTTTCAATATAGTCACCTAGTAGTTGCCACATCCATTTGTCTCCATACAGTTAAATCTCAACGTGGACGTTGTAAGTGGAGACTAGATAGTGAGGATCATGAGAGAATATTATATGTTGTCCATGAAAGGTTTGAAACACTTGAGTTGGTCTAAAAAGTATAATATGTATATCTATTTCATGTGTTAGGATCTACTTGATATCTCTGGATTAAATTGACTATACTTTGTTTATATATTTAAACATATGATGGACTATAATTTGTTGATATATGATGGACCTATTTGATGGTTCAATGGTTTTAATATATAGAATTTTATGTATGCTTATATATATATATATATATATATATATATATATATATATATATATATATGTATGTATATATATATATATGTATATATATGTATATGTATATATATGTATATGTATATATATGTATATCTATATATATATATATACATATATATATCTATATATATATATCTAGATATATATATACATATATATATATATATGTATATATATATATATATCTAGATATATATATATGTATAGATATATAGATATATATATATATATATGTATAGATATATATATATATATATATATATATATATATATATATATATATATATATATATGTATATATATATATATGTATATATATATATATCTAGATATATATATATGTATAGATATATATATATATACATATATATATATATATGTATACATATAGATATATATACATATATATATATATATACATATATATATATATACATACATATATATATATATATATATATATATATATATATATATATATATATATATATATGTATATATATATATATATATGTATATGTATATATATATATATGTATATATATATATGCTTGTATGCATGTATGGTTTTATATGTATACTTTGATTATTCAATAATTTTTATAGATTTCATATTAGTTAAAGATTTTATGTATGCTTTGATTATTCAATGATTTTTATAAATTGCATATTAGTTAAAGATTTTATGTATTCTTTGATTATTCAATAATTTTATGTATGCTTTGATTATTCCACTAGTTACATGTATTAACTAGTTTTTTTTTATAAAACACATTTTTTTTCTCGCTCTGATGCTTTCTCCTGGTGCTTGCAAGCCAACAGAGCTTAGGGCTTTGCCACCCTTGGAGGCACCCCTTCGATTGTAGGTATGTCTCTTGCTCCCCCAACAAATGGAGACTATGGTGCTAGTTCCCTCGTGCTTCAAGCTGGTTCTCCTGCTACACCAGGGCTTTCACATGGGATGCGTTTCGGTGTTGTGGAGGTGGCGCCAGCCCTAGGGCCTCCTGCCATTATGATCCCTACTTCTTCTGATACTCTGGCCGCCTCTGTTGGATGTTCATTCCAATCTCCATATGTGGGTGTGGGTGCGGGTGAGAAGGGGTTTCCTATTTCTCACCCAAGAAAATTCAAAAAGTATGTGCAGGGGAGTGCTAGTTCGGTGCCTACTATAATTGCAAGGGGGCTTGCTCCATAGGGTGTTTCTTCTAGACTGATCCCTCACCTTTCTGTAAAGATCCCTAAGGCTTCCTCAGTTAATCCTTCTTCCAGACCGGTTGCTGCAGCTTCTGACCATGTTGGTGTGGCATCTTATGCTAATGTGGCCTCCAAATCTTTGAATGGGACTGGAGGCTCTTCACAGGGTGTGCCTTCTTCAGTCCCTATCTCTGTTGGTGGTTCCCTCTTAGTTAAGCTCTCTGCTATTGCTGATGGGGAACTGGATACCTGCTTAGAGATCCTTTCAAATTAGGCTTTGATTTGTCATTTTCAGGGGTTCTGGCCAAGTCTGCCCCAACTTCATGATTGGATTTCCCATAACTGGGAACCAATAATCTCAGATGATGTTCATATTTTTACCTTAGCTAAAGGTTTCTTGTAGCTAAGTTTGATACTTTTAAGGATATAAATTTGATTATGTGTGATAATTATTTCAGTTGAGAGGATGATAAATTCCTACTTATGCTTAAACCATGGCATCCAGATTTCTATCCCTCCACTGAAGTTTTTAACAACTTCCCTATTTGGGTCAGACTTCCCAATCTCCCTCTCCATCTTTGGCAAGGTTATGTCCTAAAGGAGGTGGGGGAGGCACTGGGGGAGTTTCTTCTTATTGATGAAAACTCTTCTAATATGTTCCACTGTACCTTTGCCCAAATTCTAGTAGATATTGATATTTTGTAGGGTCTACCTACTGAAATTAAAATTGAGTCATCTAAACGTTGCTGGATGCAACAACTAGATTTTGAGGGCATTCTCTTTAGATGCAAAAATTGTTTCAAAATAGACCATCATGTTGGTCATTGAAACTCTGAGTTTAAAAACAAGAAAGTTTCTCATTCTTGGTGGAAGGATGCTTCCACCAAGCATTACACTATCTTTAAAAGTTTTGCTTAGAATTTGAAGGATTTTGATCCTACCTCGTGTCTTGAGAAACCTTCTGAAGTTGATAAATGTTCTCTTCCTATTCTTCCTCCGATAGAACCTTCTGGGTCTATTGTTGTTGATGCTTCTTTTCTCCCAGCTTTGTAGAGACCTCCCTCTCCTTCGTTGGTGGATTCTAGGCTTTCAGTTGGCAGAATTGTAGTTGTTGTTCCTGCCGGCCTTGCTGGTGTGCTTTTAGTTGAGGTTGTTGGTGTTCCTGTTTCTCCTACTAGGAGTAATTATGGTTTTCTTTTAGAATCATTGCTAGGGGCTGGGTCCTTTGTCTTGGATTCATTGTGCTAGTAGAATGAGGCTGTGAGAGTTGAAGATGGTTGGATCACTGTCAAAGGGAAACAAGCAAATAAATCTTCATCTTCATTTGACATGACACTTTGATCTCACAAAAAAGGGAATTTAGGATAGCTTTGCTGCTATCTCTTTTGTACTTCTGTTTAAAATGATCATATCTTTGTAGTGTTCCGATTCCATTGTTTGAGGATGCTTCCTTTTTTTTGGCTATATTGATTCATTTTGGGAGCTTTTATTGTTCTATCTTAAGATCTTTATGTTAAAGGGTTTCAGAGCCCCTTCAAAACCTGTTGTTACCATTAATCAAGAACTAGTTATTTTTTATGATATTAGTTCTAGATCCCCTTAAGATCTCCCCTTAAGTTTACTTATTAGTTAAAGATCCCCTTAAGACACTAAAAAATGATGAAATTAGTTAGATTACTTATGACATGTGTTAGTTCTAGAATGAGTTAGAATAGTTATTGTCCATTAGTTACATGTATTAACTAGTTATTTTTTATGATATTAATAAAATCTAATCAACTAAAACCATCTAATCAAATCATCTAATCAAATCATACTATCTAATAAAATGAAACTATCTAATCTAATAAAATGAAACCATCTAATCTAATAAAATGAAACCATCTAATCAATTCATATTATCATCTAATCAAATCATATCATCTAATTAAATGAAACCATCATAAATCTATATAATGTCAAATCATAAATAATCTATGTCTAGAGGTTTGGATAGCATATAAATATATGTCTTGAATCATAAACTGAAAATATCCAACATATAATAATGACATATATAATGAGTCTCAAATCAAAGATCTTTGCAACATATCCTAAACTAGGGAGTCATCTAGGCGCATGCAAATAGAGTGACCCTCTGACCGACTGCCATGAGCATCCTCTGGCTATGAGGTAGCAACTAATCCCTGAGAATATAAATGCATGTATATAATAATAATGTAAAGTACTTAAAATATTATAAATGCATGTTTAAACTTACATATTTTTAATTATTGATAACTTTAGAAGAAATGTGAGCGACAGAGAGCTGCTGTTGTGCTAGGGCTTTTGCAGTGATGGAGAGCCGATGCTTCGCTAGGGATACTGTAGGTGTAGGAGGGATGAAGAATAGAGAGGAAGGAGGGGAAGATAGTGAGGAAGGAGATGGGGAGGAGATTCCTGCCTTTTCTATTGTAGTTGGTGGCTAGGGGCACCTATTGGTCCTCCTCTTTCATGGAGGAAATGATGGTGGTAGAGACCATTGCAAGACTATTCACATGGTGGGTGTTATCTGCACCAAGTCTATTGGAGGGTAGGTTTTTGGGGGAATCCTATTTTCCCACATGCTTCATGTTAGGGCTAAGAATCATGGATTCAAAGCCTTGGATAGATCTTGCCAGATGACTAAGGAAGGGGGAGATCAAGCTAGGTTGCTTGTTGCTTCTCCAGTTTGCAGCCTTGGAGCAACCAACCTATTTGTTTTGAGTGCAGATCTTATGATGCTATGTTTCTTATTTTTAGAAACCCTATTATGCTCAGCTAGTCGGCTAATGTTTCTAGAGATATTAAGGATTTGTCCTTGGAGTTTGATGCTACCATATGGACCTTGGTTTGGAATGGCTTGGGAGGGGGGTTCACTCTTTTCGTGATGGCTGATCAACTGGTCATTATTTGGGTTGTTCATCCCTTTCCCTATTTCACTGAGTTGAGGACTGTTATTTTTGTTTGCCCCTTATTCTTGGAAGATTTTTATTTTAGGGATGAACCCTGTTTTGGCTTATTTCCTCTACTCTTTACTCCTTTGGAGGTGGAGTATACCCCTATTGAGGTGGGGGCTTCTCGTGTGGCTATTTGGTGGTGGAAAGCCCTTGTACTTCAGTTCTCTTCTCCTTTGCATTCTATTGAGGTGGATATATCTATCGAGGTGAGGGATCTACCTATTGAGGTGGTTAGAAGTTTCTAGGAGGAGTTAGCTGGTAGTGGAGTGTGTTATCTTCCTTCAAATATCCATAAGTGGGCTTGCTAGAAGTGGCTGGGGGTTGGTTTTTTGATGACAAAGTGGGCTATGCAGAGATGCCATATTAGTACTTGTAGTTTTCCTCTACTGCTAGATGGAATCTCAATCAGTCCTATCCCTTTTGATGAGGAAGAGGGAATCCATGGTTTTCCCTATTCTAGGTATTTTTTGTTGTGTGTGGATGGCCTGTGCCTGCAGGTGGATGCTGATAGTTTTCAAGGGCCCATTCTAAAGGCTGGTTATTTTTGTTTAGGCTTAACAACTAGGGTTGGGGCATTATCACTCTTTGATGTAGGTGTTGTTGGTTTTGGGATCCATGTCAAAATCCTTGTTCTCTATATTGAGTGTTTTAACACTCTGAAAAAAGCAATGAAGTGAGGCTTTTGCCTGCTCTTTGGGCAGCTAGGTTTTTATTGTTTATTCTTGGATAACTGCTGGTTGTTTTCTATCTTAGGTCTGTTGGCTTTGAAATGTTCATTCTTTAGCAGAAGATTTGTCTTAGTTGGGTTTTAGATTCCTACCAAAATCTACTTGTACAGGGTTTCTGGGCCCCTTCAAAACCTATTTTTACCCTAATAAAAAATTTACATATTTTTAAAACTTACCTGACCACTACTAGGCATCACATCTGCTGAATCTCTCCTATGAAAAGCATCCTCTAGCTATGAAGTAACAACTCACCCCTACAAATTTAGTACAATAGTTAGTTATATATGTATGCACCCTAAAATGGTCACCTAGAATTTGGGTCCCCATTCTTCAATTTATCAAATGATGGAACTAATTTATCAATTTCTTAAATAAATGCCTTGCAACATTTTCAATTCAAATCATTTTCCTTGATCAAATTGTAATTAATTCAATTATTCCAATATTTTCCTAAAGTCTGACCACTTTATCCTAAGTCTCATTTTAATTAAAAGAACAAATCCCTTTTAAATAAATAAAAAATCTTTTGATTAAATAATGGAAACCACTTTGCTAAAATAATAAAATAAAAATAAAAATAAAAAGAAAAGTGCACTTTCTAATGATATAGAATCTTTTAACTTTTTGAAAAGGGTTTTTGCCTCTTTATCTCAAACCACTAATCTTTTTGCCTCTTGATCATGCCTATTGATTTTGCGTCTTGACAATCTTGAGCACATGAATCAACAAAGATTTAATCTCCACCATTGCTCATTTCTTTTTGCCTCTTAATCTTGACTGTCCATGTTTCTTTATAAGGAATCCTCTCCTCATTTAAAGCATGGAAGATTTTATGTATTGTTATGTTGCAGGTTTGGAGAGCGATTTTGGAGAAGATTTTGAGCACTTGAGCTTGAACATTGCAACTTCTCTTTTCTTGTCTTCTTCTCTCATGCCCCATGACAATCCATTTAGATTAATCTTGCACTTGCATATTAGATTAGATTCATATTTCCTTTCATAGAATAATCTTGCATAAGCATTTCCTTTCATAGATTAGTTTTCTTTCATGCATTTTTATCATATAGAATAGCTTCCATTTTCATTTGCATGCATATTTGATGATCATGGAGACTACCATTCTTTCTTTTCCTCTTTGAATCTCTCATTTTATGGTGTACTTACATGGGCACAAACTAGGTCTAAATTTAGGGCCTCCATTATAAACCCTTGCACACCATAAATAAAGAGCTATGAGTCGCCATTTGAGACCTGATTATTGAGAAATCTTGGATTTAATGACTCATAGAAGTGTGTCAACATTTTAGCACATATTTTTGGCACCCACCATGGGGTAGAATATTTAATTTTTGGCCTCATTTTATTTTATTTTATTTTTCTGCCAATTTTTGTCTGTTGTCCGTACTTTCATGCGTCTCTAGTATGGATCCTCGCATGACATTTTTTGCTATATCACATGAAGTTGTGCTGGCATTAGCACTTATGTGCATGATAAAGGTATTTTCTCATGTGGTTCTATGTACTTTCTCACATGGGACTAGGTATTTTCTTGCATGAAATTATGACAGCAGAGACCTAAGATTTGTATATTCACTTTTCGCTTGCTATTTTATGACATTTAATGGTTGCTGTGGTTATTTCCCTGATTCTATTTTCGGAGGCAGCATAGCAGTGGGTTGCACTACTTTGGACTTGAGGTATTTTGTTGCATCTCTATAACATTTAGATTTTGGGAATACAATGAATCTCTCATGTGTTTAGCTTGAGTGTTTCTTGCTTTCATAGATCACACTTTGATTTTGGGCTTTAACAATGAATCTAGATTTACTTTCTTGCATATATGTTTCACATAGTAATTAGGCCCTATGAACACTATTTGTGGTGTTCTTGAGAGAGTGGGCTTCATTCGCTTGTTTTTCATGCGAAGCTCTTCTTGACGATAGAACCCCTTGTAGGTAGGGAAGGATACTGTTATTATCTCACGGTCTTACTTGGTGTAGTCCTCAATTTTGATCAGTACATTCTCTCTAGGACCCACTTAGAGAGCTCGGTAGACATTGTTGTTAACATCATGAATCTTGGTGAGGTGGTTTCAGTCTTAGCATGTCAATGAATTTTCTTGCTATGTTTGAGTGAGGTGAAGAGGCTAGAGGATTATGCTCTGTTCCCTTTTGGGCACATCAAAAAATCAGATCCTTGAATCTGAGATAAGTCCCCATGTGGTCCATTTTGTGAGTCTTCCTTGTTAGAGAGGGTTAACTATAGTGGACACTCCCTTTATTGGGTAAACCATAAGGATGGAACCTTAAGCTGTAATAGCCATTCTCTTTGTGGTAGAAATAATCGCTATATAAATATACATGTGGAAGAAATCTCCACAAGTGTGGTTTCTTATTGGGCTGTTAGATCTCCTCAGCATCTCTAATTGATTAAATTATTAGAATGTGTCAAAATATTGGTGTGCCTGGATTGGAGTTTGCCCACTTGAGATTGCAAAAGTTGTAGAGTTGACCATTACTACGAACCGTAGTGCAACCAAATTTTTCTTTTCTAGGACTATGTGTGTGACTGAAAAAACATTTTGAGAATATACACAAGTAGAATCTTTAGGGAGTAGAATACTATGTCACTATTCTTATTCATGCACAAGGTTTCTTTGTACCTTGCTCATTGTTTGAAGATAATTGTTTTCTTGAACTCCCTGATTGTTGTCTTGCGTGCTTGATTAATAATAAAAATTTGTTAATGCATCTAGTTGGTCATTTAAAATAAACAAAAACTGAGTTCCTGAGTTTACAACTTTCTTTCAAGTAGTCTAATTCTAATTTTTTTCCTGGTTCCATGTACACTTTCGCGTGAGCTTGCATTCCCTTGTACGAACCGTGCATTTTCTCATGCGGGATTTCATATCCTCTCGCGTAGTTTCATTGTGGTCATGTCAGAGACCTTTCCTAGTTGGTTTAGTCTAATCTGGTGTTTCTTCACATGAGCCTGGCATATTCTCATGCAAGCCCTTACATTTCGTCACGCGGGACTGCAGTTCCACGCTTGAAATTGTCCCAAAGTTTGTCAAAATAGTGAGTTGATTCCTGTCATTTCCAATCTTCCTCGGTCGATCTAGATTATATTAGGTCACTTGCCTCGCTATTAGAAGCCTATTTTCACCTTGGATTATCATGTCTTGACCTCTTGAACTAGTAATATTTGGTTTCATAAGTGACCTTGCTTAGAGTCAGTAAGTTAGAAACCGTCCTTGTTGAGAAGATAAACCTTTGGATCCTTTGATAACACACTTGGAGAGTTTTAGTATTCTCTTGTCCATTCACTCCCATCTAAATTCAAAATCAATCAATATAACTTGGGTAAATCATCATCCTGATCCATATGTGTTAGGGTATTCACCCGTTCATTGGGCACCTCTGTGGCAGTGTTGGTTTATGCCTCTTGCAAAATTTCTATCTTATCACCTCTCTTTTGGACAAGTGAGTACTTTTACTATCCTAGTTTGGTACCAATGTTTCTTAGGGTCATCTTATCACCTAGGACCTTTTCTTTCATGTTGATTACAACAAGATATCAAGTCAATCAAGGAAAGCAACCTCAAGTAGTCTTTGGCCAATTAAACTTAGTTCAAACTCACCAAAAATGTAAGGGAAAAGAACTCGTATTTGATCAATCACCTAGGAAAAAATTAGAAGTTTGGTTTGATCCAAAGAGTAACCTTAGCGAGTTGAGTACATCCTTAGCATATTCTTATTCATATATGGATATGAGTTAAACAATGACTTGATGAGAGAGGGAAGAAATGGATAAAAGCCTTGATAACACATTTGAAAGACATAGAGATACCATTTTGTTTGGTAGTTCCTCTCGTGAAAATTGACCAGTCTCACCCCTTATCTCAACTAGATATTTGGGTGCACACCAAAGGGCTGAAAGAGATAAGAAGCAAGCCTATCAAGAAGAGAAATCACAACATGAAAGCCAAGATGATGAACCTTATGACACTCATGTGAATGCATCATACACCAACGACTTGTTTAGGCATTTGAGACCAAGTTCAATGCTCAAAACAACTTCAAGATACACAATTGAAAGACTTAAGAGAATTGAGCATGAAAAGAAAGCCTTCCTAGATGAACAAGATGAAAAGGAAGAGAAATTTAAAATCCTAGATTCAGAGAGACAAGCCTTGTTGGAGATAGAAAGGAGAGCCTCACAAGAAGAGAAGGATAGACTCTTGGCTCAACAACTTAATGATCAATTTAACAACATGTGTGTTGGTGGTGGAAACAACTCTCCTCCATCTACTCCTCCTAAGACTCCACAAAGTGGAAGACATTCAAGAACACCTTCACAATCTCCTATTCCTAGAGGAAGAAGGGCTTCACAACATTATCATTATAGGAGACAAACACTTCCTAGGAACTCAAGAAAACCTTCACAAAGTGCTCACCATAGTTCACAATATGGGGGTAGCAGTTCAATTTTTGACCTCAACTCCCAAGACTTCATGAAGATACAACTAGAACCACTCTTCTAGTAGTATGTGGAGAGATACTTAGAGGAAAACAAGGACAAGCTCCTAGAGAGTTTAATCAACCAAGTGTTAGGAATAGTCCCAAGAGATAACTGAGAGGGGGGGGGGTGGTGAATCAGTTATCTACAAGTTTCAATTCTTTATCCAATTAAGTATACTTAAACATAAAGCATAAACACAATGAAAGAACACATGAACACAACACCAATATTTTGGTTACTTGGAAACCCAAATAGGTAAAAACCTCGGTGGGAATTGACACCCACTAATATTCTGCACTAGTGTATTATGATCCTTGTTAGAAGATCCGTAACCCTGTTAGGAGTTGCTTTACAATATATTTAGTATAGTAGACCTGGTCAAGGGTCAGACCTTGTTAGGAGTCTTTTAAAATTGTCCTTGTTAGGGGAGAGGATGCACTGTTTGAGAGCTCACTTCTCAAAGGGGTGAAGGCTACAACCTTTTGAATAACAGATACACACTATATCTAGATCTTGGTGAACTAGGCTTTGACCTACTATCTGGATCAACTCCAATGTATAACATAAATACTTTACTTGGTCACATAGACCTTTTTTTGATGGCTCAACACTTTGCACAATTTTCTCTTCTCTGCTTAATCAACCATGAACCACACTCAAGCAATCACAAATGACTACCTATAAATATCTTTCATTTAAATGATATAATCAAGTCAGCCTATTAGAACCACTTGAAATCATAGTAAAGAAACCATAACAAACTCCAATAAAAATTCTATCGGCTCTACTATGCACGCAACATAAACTGGGACTTGCCTAATAAGATAATTGTAGACACACACTACACACTGTCGGCCCTACCAAAACAACTATATCTTTCTCCTCAAGCTGAATTACTTCATGCACTCTTAACTGAACATCAATAACTCTTCTCTAAGCTTAACTCCAAGGGTGCATACCCAAAAGATAGGTGCAACTCTAGAACTAATAAAATCTCTGTCAGCTCTCCTGAACAAACACAAGAAACTGCTACTGGTGAATAGCGACTGCATAACTTCATTTCTACTAAATATCAGACTATGCGTCTATGACTAAAACATCACTAACATGTATTCAACATATTTCCAAGCGTGTGAGGCTCCATGATAACTATACAGACAACCATACATAGAACACTGTCTGTTACTCTGTCAGGAACACTGCTGACACCAGTTGCTATATAACTATCTGTACTAATAGTTAACCTCTATGCCCATGATATCATGCTGATATCATGTCCATGCTACATATACTGAAAGCTTACTACATAAGACTTCCATGCATGCTACTTTCCATATGTTGTCATCAATGAAAAACATATAGTCAGTACTGGTTTGCTGGCAAATCTCCAACAGTCTCCCCCTTTGGCATTTATGGCAACATGTGGAATGAAAAACCACCACCAACCCAAATGAACATTTATTTTATAACACTCTCCATTTCCTCATCAAAACTCCCCCAAAGATGAATCCTCCATCTAGTGCAATATTTTTCAATATTCTCCATTTCCACAACTATACTGCTGTCATAACTGAATATTGCTCCCCCTTAGTATAATACTCCTTTTTACTTCTTTTTTTCATGACTATATATTACTCCCCCTTTGACATCAATTTCAAAGGGCACCATTCATTTTAAGCATTGGTAATACTCTTGAGGTAGAGTATTCAACCTTCCATCAGTCTCTAAGGGCTGATGCCTTTCCTTCTTTCTTCTAAGTAGAATCAGGGAAGGGAATTACTCCTAACTTCTCCCTAAGATACTCAAAAGTATCCTTTGGAAAGGGCTTTGTGAATATATCTGACAACTGATCTTTAGTACTCACATAGTCTAACTTGACTTCTTTCTCTACCACTTTCTCTCTTAGGAAGTGATACTTGATCTCAATGTGCTTTGTCTTTGCATGCATCACAGGGTTCTTCGACATATTGATAGTGCTAGTGTTATCATAGTGAATAAAAATAGGATAATCAATCTGAATTCCAAAATCCTTTATCATCTGCTTTATCTAAACAATTGTAGAATAATTCAAGGCTGCTACAACATACTCCGCTTCTACTATTGACCAAGAAATGCAATTTTGTTTCTTGCTTCTCCAAGTGACAAGTCTATCACCAAGAAACACTGCTCCACCTGATGTACTCTTTCTGTCATCAACACATCCTGCCCAATCTACATCAGTCTACACATGAAGCTCAACATTTTTTGAATTACGATACCATAGATCATAATCTATAGTGCCTTGCAAGTATCTGGATATTTTCTTTACTTCCATGAGGTGACTTTTCTTAGGTTCTGCTGCAAATCTTCCAACTATGCCTATTGCATTGGAAATATTACATCTAGTCTGATTAAGATATATGAGTTTACCAATCATAGACTTATACAATGTTATATCTATTGCTGGTGGGTCATCTTCTTTTTTAAGCTTTCATCGAGTGATCATAGGTGTTCCTACTGTCTTACAATCATCCATCTTGAATTTATTCAGTATCTCTTTCACATATTTAGATTGATTAATAAAAATTCCTTTTTCTGTCTACTAAACATTTAGTCCCAAAAAGTATTTGATAGGACCAATCATACTCATCTCAAACTCATTCTGGATTTCTTTGGTGAATTCTACACTTAGTTTGTCATTACCTCCAAAGATAATGTCATCAACAAATATAGCTACAAGTAGTAAACCTTCAGATGTCTCTCTAATGAATAGATTACAATTTTCTGCTCCTTTCTTGAATCCAATCTTTGTTAGATATCCATCTAGTCTCTCATACCATTCTCTAGGGGCTTGCTTAAGTCCATAGAGGGCCTTCTTCAATCTGCATATGATATCAGGGCTGTCTAATAAGGTGAATCCTTCTGGCTGCTCAATGTATACTTCTTCTTTCAAATCTCCATTTAGGAATGCTAACTTGACATCCATCTGATATACTTTGAAGTTTTTGACTGTAGCATAAGCTAGAAACAACTTAATAGTTTCTAATCTACTCACAAGTGCAAATGTGTCTGAATAATCAATGATTTCTCTTTGTGCATATCCCTTACACACTAACCTTGCTTTATTTCTTACTTCTATACCATCTTCATTCATCTTGTTTCTGAATATCCACTTTGTTCCAATCACATTCTTATCACTAGGTCTTGGGACCAGTTCCCAAGTGTCATTCTTAATAATTTGATCAAGTTCTTCTTTCATAGTATCATGCCAATCTAAATCATTACATGCATCTTCAACACTTAAAGGTTCAATCTGAGATAGTAAACATATCGCTTCACTTCTAGCTGAGTTCTTTGCTTGTGATCTTGTTAAGACTTTGCCACTCTGATCTCCAATGATGTCTTTCTTGGAATGATTTCTAGATGTAAACTTTAGAACTTTAGGTGATGCTGACTCATCAGCCTTAGGAGTACCTTCTTCACTTGTCTCAGGGTCATTGAATAACACATCAATACTGTGAAACATTTCCTCAATAACTATCTCACTAGTGGAGGGTCTGGGTTCTTCTTCAATCATGGGTGAGTAATCATGATATCTTTCTTGAACCATACAATTTTCATCAATCTTAATAGGAGCACTTTAAATGATCTTTTTCAATCTTAAATTGAAACATCTATAAGCTTTACTTTTAGTAGAGTAACCAAGAAAAATACCTTCATCACTTCTTGCATCAAACTTTCCTACTGCTTCATCCCTCTTGATGTAGCACTTGCTTCCAAAGATTTTGAAGTATTTTACTATGGGAACATTACAAAACCATAGCTCATATGGTTTTTGGTCAATGCCTGGCCTCAATTGAATTTTATTGATAGTGTAGACTGCACTATTGACCGCATCTCTCCAATAGGTGCGTGCAACTTTTCCTTCTATCATAATGGTGCACACTGTATCAAGAATGATCATATTCATTCTCTTTGCAATTCCATTCTACTAAGGGGTTCTAGGTGCACTTAACTATCTCTTTATGCCATGTTCTTCGCAGTACTCATAGAATCCGTCAAAGGTGAATTATCCTCTATCCAATCTCAAACATTTTATCTTTAGTCCAAATTCATTCTCAACCTTAGCTTTGAATATTTTGAACTTCTCAAATGCTTCTAACTTATCTTTCAAGAACACAACCCACATCATCCTAGTATAATCATCAACAAAAAAAATGAAATACCTTTCACCATAGTATGATCTTGTTTGAGCTGGACCACACAAGTCTATATGAATCAGATCCAACTTGTTCTCTACTAAATTTTGGTTGCTCTTGAATGAATTTCTCACATGCTTCCCCATCAAACATTCCATGCATATAGTATCAACTAGTTTTTCTATGCTAGGTAGATCTCTTACTACCTTTACATTGCTTATCTTTACTATGTTATCAAAATTGATATGACATAGTCTTTTATGCCACAACCAACTGTCATCAACTTTAGAAACAAAACAACTTACTTTTGAATTGAGTTGAAAAACATTACCTCTTGTCTTTGAGCCTAATGCAATCATAACACCATCCTTGTTGTTAATGATGCATTTTTCATCTTTAAACTCCAACTGATAGCCTTTTCCAAGTAACTGTCCAACAATTAGAAGGTTATGTTTCAAACCATCTACATAGAGAACATCATCAGTACTATTCTTTCCATCCAAGGTGATGGCTCCTCTACCAACTATTGGTTTAGGAGTGTCATCTCAAAATCTAACCATACCACCATTGTATTTGTCTAGATGAACAAATCTATCTTTATCACCTGTCATGTGATGTGAACAACCACTATCTATAATCCAGTCTGTCCTTATGTCAGCTTGTGAAATCAATGCTAGCTCTTGATTCTCTTTCTTATCTTCATGAACTATCTAATTATTCATTTTGTCTATAATAGAGATGAATCCAATTTCTTCTTCACCTGATTCATCATCTAAAACTCCATCTCTAGCATAGTAGCATTCTTTAGAGTACTTAGGCTTGTAATCTTTTTTGAACTTTCTAGCTCTAGTAGGACACTTTGATGCAAAGTGACCGATCTTATTACATGAAAAGCACTTAAATGATAATTGACCTTCATATTTTCCTTTTTTATTTCTTTTCTCTTTTGGAAATCATAGCAATGAAATAATCTAGTGTTTTCTCTTCATCATCATCATCAAAATTACTAGAAGTGTTTGTAGATTTCTTACCATGAACTGTTGCTTTGAAGGCTGTCCCGCTCTTTGGTTCTATCTTCAATCTTGAAATCTCAAAGGTTGAGATTTTTCTGATCAAGGTCTCTCTCTTGAAATTAGATGTAAGTTGCATGGTCTCATCAAGGATGTTGATCTTGCTTTCATATTTAGGAGTGAGATTAGTCATTAACTTTTCCATAATGTCCTCCTCTGAAATCTCTCCACCATTGTTTCTGATTCCAGCAACTGCTTCATTGATCCTTTGATTGTAAGCTCTGATATTTTCTTTAGAAAACATCTCTAATGCATTGTATATTTTCTTCCATGTCTTTTTGTGTGCATCCTTTGCTTGTTTGTCTCCTTCAAATATGTCTTCTAGGTGCTTCCATATTTTGTGGGCTGTATCTACCTTTTTTATTTTTGAAAACTCACCATCAGATAGGGCGCTAATAAGAGCTTCTTTAGCTATAGCATTATAATGAAACAATTCCTTTTTCCTATCAGTAGCATCATCCTTTGCAAGGTCTTCTAAGGTAGGAATCTTGGCTTCTTTGATAGTTACATCAAAAACTTCAAAAGTAATACACTGCAAATGGGTCACCATCTTGTTCTTCCAATCAAGATAATTCTCTCCATCAAAATTAGGACTTTCTTTCTTGAAGTATGCCATATGATCAACCTCAATATGTTAAACTTTCTCTTTGAGACACTTGGCTCTGATACCAATTTTTAGGAATAATCCCAAGAGATAACTGAGAGGCGGGGGGGTGAATTAGTTATCTGCAAGTTTTAATTCTTTATCCAATTAAGTATACTTAAACATAAACCATAAACACAATGAGAGAGAACACATGAATACAACACTAATATTTTGGTTACAGGGAAACTCAAATAGGTAAAAACCCCGGTGGGAATTGACACCCACTAATATTCTTCACTAGTGTATTATGATCCTTGTTAGAAGATCCTTAACCATGTTAGGAGTTGCTTTACAATATATTTAGTACAGTAGACCTGGTCAAGGGTCAGACCCTATTAGGAGTCTTTTACAATTGTCCCTATTAGGGGAGAGGATGCATTGTCTGAGAGCTCACGGCTCAAAGGGGTGAAGGCTACAACCTTCTGAATAATAGATACACACTATATCTAGATCTTGGTGAATTTCACTTTGACCTGCTGTCTGGATTAGTTCCAATGTATAGCATAAATACTTTACTTGGTCACATAGACCTTCTTCTAATGGTTCAACACTTCGCACACTCTATTTTTCTCTGCTTAATCAACCATGAACCACACTCAAGCAATCACAAATGACTGCCTATAAATATCTTTCCTTTAAATGATATAATCAAGTTGGCCTATCGGCTCTACTATGCACGCAACATAAACTGGGACCTGTCTAATAAGATAATTGTAGATGCACACTACACATTGTCATCTCTACCAAAACAACTATATCTTTATCCTCAAGCTGAATTACTTCATGCACTCTTAACCGAACATCAATAACTCTTCTCTAAGCTTAACTCCAAGTGCGCATACCCAAAAGATAGGTGCAACTCCAAAACTAATAAAATCTTTGTGGGCTCTCCTAAACAAACACATGAAACTACTACTCGTGAATAGAGACTACATAACTTCACTTCTACTAAATATCAGACTATGCATCCATGACTGAAACATCACTAACATGTCTTCAACATATATCCAAGTGTGCAAGGCTCCATGATAACTGTATGGACAACCATACACAGAACACTGTCTATTACTCTATCAGGAACACTACTGACACCAGCTGCTATATAACTGTCTATACCAATAGTTAACCTCTGCACCCATGATATCATGCTGATATCATGTCCATGCTACATATACTAAAATCTTACTCCATAAGACTTCCATGCATGCTACTTTCCATATGTTGTCATCAATGACAAACATATAGTCAGTACTAGTCTACTAGAAAATCTCCAACACAAAGGTGCCAAGGTCCCCTACAACTTTGATGTGGACAAGAAGATCAAGAAGCAAGGTCCATCTCAGGAAGAAGAGATCAAAGAACTTAAGAGTATGATGGAAAAGATGTTGGCACCCAAGAGTTCATTCTCACTTGATTCAATTTTTCCTAATCCTTTTGGAAAAATTGTTAGCATGAAAGACTTTCCTAGAAAGGTTGAGATCCCTCAATATGACAAGTATGATGGTTATGGAGATCCACATGATCATGTGCATCAATTATATATCATGAGTTTTTAATTCCATCAAGATGACTAATACCTCATGAGATTGTTCCCAAGGAGTCTTAAGGGTCAAGCGATGGAATGGCTCACCAACAAAACTCCCCCCATCAAGAATTTCAAAGAGCTCGTTGATAGATTTGTCCAACACTTTGCATACAACCTTTCAAGATCTTTCACCATGACATTGGACTTATGCAACTTAAAGAAATGTTAAGGGGAATCCTTTGTCACTTTCTTTCAAAGGTGGAGATGACAATGCTCTTGCTACTCTAGGACTATCCCTGAAAATGAGAATATTGACATCCTTGTTAGCAACTTGGTTCCCGAAATGTGGTATGAAGTTAAGAAAATGGTCTTTGATTCCTTTGACCCCATGGTTGAAACCGCATGTAGGATTGAGGATGTTTTGAGAGAACAAGGAATTTTGACCAAACATGGAAACAACAACAACAACAATGGTCAAAATAATAAGAACTCTAACAAGGATAAATGAAAGAACTCACATTGGAATAGGAACAAACAAGTGGTCCATGATGGAGTTGTGGACTCCTCTCAACCCAAAGATCAAGTTGTTATTCACTTGTCTAGTGCTATTCAAGACATGAAACTCAATGCATCTAATCAACAAGAGCACAAACCAAGATATCAAGATAAGCCCAAGAAAGAGAGACGTCAGTTTTCAAAACTTGGTGATTCATATGAGGATGTCTTGAAAAAAATCATTTCCAACAACCTTGTACATCCTCAAGATCCTACAAAGCATTATATACCTGATGTTAACCCACATTGGTGGGATGAGAAAGCCTTCTGAAAATTTCATAATGGCATTGGAAATGATATTGAAAACTACTGGAAACTCAAACATATCATCCAAGATCTCATTGAGAATGGAAAAATTGAGGTGGATGGATTGAACACCAATGCTGATCATAAGGCATTCAAAGAACCTTTGCCCAAGTATGAGAAGGGGGAAACCTCTAAACTTAAGAATGGCAGGACTGAGATCAATTAAACTTACACAGCTGCGGAGAATGTTGTCAACATGCTTGAAATTGTAGAAGAAAATGTCAACATGATGAGGAACAAAGATCCCTATGGTTATGATCTAGACATGGAATCTCCTCCTATATTTGATGAAGAACCTATCGTAGTGCTAAGGGGTCCTAACTCTAGAATGTCATCCCAAGCTCTCAATGTTGTCACATGAAGTCAAGATCCCATTCTCATTAGAGGACCCAATTCAAGTCAGCCCAGTAAACCAAAGAAAGTGGCATCCAAGAATGTCACCTCAAAACCATTAGTTAATCCTAAGTTGAGCTATAATCTTGTCGATCAGTTGCAAAGAACCCCAGCTCATATTTCAATCTTTGAGCTCTTAGAGTTGTCCTCAAGACACAAGTAGGTCCTTGAGGATGCTTTACATGCAACAAATATCCCTAAAAAAATTAGACATTGATCAATTCTAGAACATGATTAACCATATTTCCAGCCCTCATTACCTTACCTTTTTGGAGGACGATGATAAATCTTTAAGCCACCCACACAATCTTGCCCTTCATATTGAAGTCATTATCCACAACACCTGTGTTAGGCATGTGTTGATAGATGGGGGTGCTGGGCTTAATATTTGTTCCTTGAGTCTTTTAAAGATATTGGGTCATTCTGAACAAGTCATAGATACCATAAAGAAGATCACTACCAAAGCCTATGATGAGGCAGAAAGAAGTTCCAAAGGGTTGGCCATCCTTCCTGTTGGGATTGGCCCTATTGAGAAGGATTTTTTATTTCAAATTGTTGACGCCGGTCCCCTTGTGTACAATATCTTACTTGGTATACCATGGATTCATGATATGCAAGAAGTGCTATAATACCCCAAAAATGGGCTATAAGTTCATTAACCTCCTACATCTACAAATCAAACGAAATCAACATCGAAGTCCTAACCTAAGGCACATCTAAACATCATCGAATCCTAATTGATTATCCTAAATTCTACATCGGGGAATATTCCTAGCAATATTCCTAATTATCTTAATTATCTTTAATTTAATGATTATTTGGTGATAAATCACATTTATCCTAAGTTTGATTAATTGAATATTTTCATATTTAATTAATTAGATTTAATATCTTGCCACTTAATTGTGTAATTAAATTTAATTCTATCTATTATTAATTGTATTATTTAATTTTGACAATAAATCTAATATCTTATGAATAATTGATTAAATTTTTATTTAATTAATTAAAGCAAGTTGTCATTATTTAATATAGTTTTTAATAAAAGTCTGATTAAATAATTGATTAACCCATAAATCAATTATTTATTTTCAAAAATCAGTTAAGTTGAGCATAAATCACTTTATTTATTTAATTAATTCATAATTATTATGCACATTCAAAAGAAATAGTTAAACTCCAAATCAGAAAATCAATGCAAGTGTTGACTTTTTAGAACTCAACATCCTTTTTGAGTTTTAAAGTTGATCTAAACTTCTAATTTGAGTTAAAAAGTTGTTTTTACATAATTTGCATGTTTTTGTGAATTAAATTATCTTTATTATCAGATAACTCAAAAATCAAGCTGAGTTAATCTGAGTGATTTATGACTTTTCTTCCATGCACGTCCAAAGCCCTGGATTTCTATAAATCAAGGCCTCATCTCATCTCAAAGCATCTCATATATTTTTGCACAATCACGCCGGAGAATTGCAATTGGAAGGATCAAAGCTTATTGTGAATCAACATTGTTGTGAGATCACTTTTGTTTTCATATTATTGTTAGATCAATTCATAGCATATCAATTTTTACATATCATAGATTTCATATCAGTTTTCATATTAGCATAGATTCATATCAAGTTTTTTTCATATCATTGCATAGAAAATCCAAAAAAAAATATAGATTAATTACATTCAATTCATATCTAGATCAATTGCATTCAAATCCTTCATTTAGGTGTCATCTAGGTCACTGATCTTGATAACAATCTGAGAACATCAATCTCACACCTACTAGAAGGCAGTAAATCGCTTGGTTAAATTAGATTTCAATTTTGCACGATTTTGATTTTTGCTAACCTCTAATGTTTTACTGAAGTGTTGTGTCTATAGATCAGGTACAATTTTCACACACACATTTCTGGTGCCCAGCGTGGGGCCCTGAAATGGGTTTCCAATTCAATTCTATCAATTTTTATCTTTTTCTCCTAGGTTTCTATGCAAAAATACAATTTTTATTTTTTGTCCGTACAATCTTTGTACGAGTTTCTGACAAAAGTCATATGAGTTTGAGCCTGTTGTTGTATGATAGTTGATTGAGTATCATTTCATCAGGCACTGTTGTTTGGAAGCTGGATTATCATTTCATCAGACACCCAGTGTCGTACAAGTTTCTAGATTGTCATCTAGGAGCATACCCACTGTTGTACGAATTTCTTACTATCGTTTGGTAATAGACCCACTGTCATATGAGTTTAGGCATCAAATTTCAATTGTCATTTCATTTTTGCAGGTAGTTTGTTAGATTTGATTTTTGGATTTTGACTAACAGCTAATCTTAACAGTTGGAATTCTCTATTTTTGATTGACTCTTGTTGGTTTTGATAGGAAAAAGTGTAAAGTTTGCTAAAATCAGGTAAAAATATACTAAGCACATTGCGAGGATCTCAGGTATTCCACTTGTGCTGATAATATTTCAATTTGGGCTTAAAATAAATCTCTCGTGTGTCTAGCTTGGGTGATTCTTTTCATGCTTTTGTTTTACACACTTGCATAATTGATACTAGGTTGTGACACCTTAAGTATTTATTAGTAGTCTTAGATTACTTATGATTGATCTAGATTGCTATCTTGGGTTATTGGACTCACTAATCCACCGGCCCCTCATTTAGCCCTATGGTTGCAAGCTCAGCGCCACGTTAAAGGGGAGGGGTCAAAAGGAAAGAAGCGTTAAATGCTCCACTAGGCAACCCTTGTGTGCTTTTTGGAACTCACTTGTTTTCTAGGTTGGGGACTCATTTTCAACTTGTGTGAGGTGTTAAGTGTTCCACCTTGTGGACTCATCTCATATTCACTTTAAGCGTTAAGTGTTCCTCTTTCTGCTTTTTGGGTACTTTTGGTAGATTTACTTTTGGAAACATACATCTATGCTCACATAGTAATTAGGCCCTATGAACACTATTCGTGATTCTTGAGAGATTGGATTCCCAGTGAAATCCTTCTTGATGATAGAATCCTTGTAGGTAGGGAGGATACTTAGTGTGTTTCACATTCAACTTGGTTAGTGCATCTTCTCTTATTGATTGATACATTCTCTCCTAGGAGAGGTTGATAGATCATGTGGGGTTGACATCACGAGCTTTGGTGAATCAAAATTGGTTAGTGCCCCTTCTCTTATTGATTGATACATTCTCTCCCTAGAGAGGTTGATAGATCACGTGGAGTTGACATCATAGACCTTGGTGAAGCAAAACTTTGTCTTAGCGTGTCGGATTAATCTGCTTGCTTTGTTTGGGTTAAAAGTGAAAAGGTGTCAAAAACCTTGGATCTGGAGCCAAGTCCCCTTGTGGTATAATATTGTGAGTCATCTTTAGAGAGGATTAACCATAGTGGACAATCCCTTCACAGGGAAAAATGCGTTGACGGAACCTCAAGCAGTAATAGCCATTTTTGCCGTGGTAGTGACAGCCGCTATATAAATGTCCTTGTAGAAGAAATCTCCATAGGTATGGTTCATTGTTGGGTTGTTAGATCTCCCTAGTAGCTCCTGAAGATTAAGTTCTTAGACTGTGTCAAAACCCTGGTGCACCGGGATTGGAGTTCACCCCTTTGGATCATAAAAGTTGCAGAGTCAAACCATTATTAAAAACCCTAGCGAGGCCAAAGTTTCATTTTCTAGGGTATATGTGTGTCATTGCAAAAATTTTTGGAATGTACACAATTAACACTTCTGAGGGTTAGAACGAATAAGTCACTTGATTGTTCATGTGCAAGGTTGCTTTTACCCTTGTTCATTATTTTTAGACATGATTGAAATCACTTGCTTGCTATTTTGCATGCTTGTTTATCTATTTGGTTACTGAAAATGAACAAATCTGTTACAATCCTCAAATCTGGACATTGAAATTTGCAACCAATCTGAATCTGCAAACTCAAAATTTTGCAAAAATTGACGTAAAATCCTTTCTGGAGTCAAAAATCATTTTAGGAAGTCAAAAGTCATATGAGTTTTTCCAAGTGTCATTTCATTACAACCCATCTATCATATGATTGAGTACCCAGTGTCGTACGAGTTTCCATGCCAGCAAATTCTCAAAGTCAAAATCTTGCAACTGTCGTATGAGATTTTCAATTGTCATTTCATTGCTACCCAACTATCGTACGAGTTTTGCAACTGTCATTTCATAGCATACCCATTGTCGTATGAGTTGTAGAGTGTCGTTTGAGAAATTTTTGAAAGTTGTCAAAAAATTGTCAGAATTGCCAGATATTTAGCTTTTTCATCCTAATTTCAGAATTTGTCGATCGAATCACTGTGTTAGGAATAGAGTAGTAGCTATTAAGAATCCAATCATTTTCCTAAAGTGGCCTTTTGAATCTGATTCAGCCTTCTGTTTAATCGATTTGAGTCCTTATCATCCTGTGTCAAAACCTTGTCATAACTATCAATCTTCAATCAATCATCAAAATGACTAAGTGTTGTGATATCTTGTCCACTATCTTTTGGGAACCTACCCATACATCCAGGGCATAATATCCTTCATCCACGTCTAATCAAATCTTCAAATCAATCAAACCTTGACAAGGTTGCACCATTTGATCATCTTGATTCAATTCATTCTTCGGTTATTTGGATCTTATTCTTTTGTTTCACTTGAGGTGAATGGTGGAGACTAGAGCTTCCTCTCACAAGAAATCTATCACCACTCTCCAAACTCCAACTCTTGAGCAACTCATCAATTCTAGTCTTTACGAGGATGACGGTCTTGGCAACTATCAATTGAAATTTGGTTACATACCTCCTCCATCAACTCACGGAGGTACTCAACATACCCCTCATCAATCTAATCCAAGGAGTCCACAAAATCCTACCATGTCTCAAGCAGGGACAAATTTTGGCTCTCAAAGAGCTCAATCTCAACATGGTGCAGATCAGGAACCCACACCTGAAAAAATTGCTCAATATCAAAATGACGATAACTTCAAACGAATGATGAAGCATTTCTTGAAAGAAGATAGAGAAGCATACTTTTTACAATTAGCTCATCAAGGAGCTAAGCTTCCTCCTAATTTTAATGTTGAAGCTATCATCACACATGAGGAAGAAACTCCACTCACAGCTATGACAAAACAAATACATGCTTTACAAGTCAAACTGAATCAACTCGAAAAAGAGAAGGAACCCAAAGAGTTCTCCATGGAGGCTCTATGTCCTTTTCCATTTGACAAAGACTTGTACATGCCGCCCTTTCCAAAAAGAGTGGAGATGCTAAAGTATAATAAGTATGATGGACACTCAGATCCTCAAGATCATGTTAGAGAATTCTGTACACAATCAATGGAGTTCATGCACGAACCAACCTATCTGATGTGTCTCTTCCCTTGATCTCTAGGGGGAGCAGCCATCCATTGGTTCTCTAGACTGCCTTCTACTATCAAAAATTTTGAGGAGTTGATCAAATTGTTTTATCAACAATACTCCTACAATATTCAGCACCCGGTCACCATGATCGATATCTGTAATCTCAAGCAATATCTAGGGGAACCATTCCTAACATTTCTCAAGAGATGGAGGAAGAAGTTCTCTCTATATGCCAGACCTATTCCAGAAATAGAAAAATTGGAAATCTTCATCAATAACCTTGTTCCAGAAATCAATTATCCTCTACAAATGCAAGATCATACATCTTTTGATAAGATGATGGATAATGCTATCAAAATTGAAAAAGTGCTTGTGAAAAAAGGAGAAATCACACTTCAAAAAGACAAGTACGAATCAAGATCTAGTTCTAAAGACAAGAACAAAAATTGGAACAAGAACAAAGGCATCATCATAGATGGCATTGTTGACACTGTTCGTGCCCCATCAAAGGCACCAGCCTACAATCTCACTCTTGGTACTCAAGCCATTAAAGCTTTAGAAAAAAGTCTTCTAAACCATCTCAAAAGAAGCCAGAATACAAAAGATGGGATAAACATCGAAAGTTTACTCCTCTAGGAGAGTCTTTAGAATTAGCTATGAAAACTCTACTGGCTGATAACATCATCTCTTTACCACCAATTTGACCAAATGATCAGGACCCCAAACCAAAATGGTGGAGAGAAAATGAATTTTGTGATTTCCATCGGAGTAAAGGTCACAAAACTAGTAGTTGCTACCACTTGAAGCATACCATTCAAGATCTGATCGATAGTGGAGACATCACAATTGACAATCCCAAGAGCAATAATGATCATACAACATTCACAGAACCATTTCTGAAACATGGTCGAGAAGTTTCAACTTCTCAGCCTAATATGGGGGAAAAAGTCAACTATGCCTACCCTGGAAATAATGCTGTCATCAATATGGTTGAACCATGTCTCCCTGAAAGTTGCAATGTCATCACAATTGTATGAAGAGATAGAGATCATTCCTCAGCTAACATAGTTACTCGATCATAGGCTCCAATGCATCTGAAAGGACAAATCCTAGATTCATCAAATGTCCCTAAGGTGCCCTTCAATCTTTCATTTGCTTCTAAATAGAAGGCTACTTCCAAATCTTCCAATCCAAAGGATACAAGGCCTATGTATTATAGCATTGTTCAACAACTCCATCACACTAATGCGAAAATCTCCATGTTTGAGTTACTTCAAATATCTCCAGCTCATAGAGCCATTCTCGATAAAGCTTTGCTCGGTTCCAATGTTCCTGATGACCTTGATTTAGACAGGTTCCAAACTATGGTTGGACATCTTACACCTCCACAATATATCTCCTTTTCAGAGGAAGATGACAACTCCTTGAGTCACCCAGATAATCAGCCTTTGCATATAGAAGTCTTGATCCAGAACTGTAGAGTCAAACATGTGTTGATAGATGGGGGCGCTGGCCTAAACATCTGTTCTTACAGCTTGATCACACAATTGGGATTTTCAAAATTGGCTATTGATCCTCGAAAGAAGATCACCATAAAAGCCTATGATGAACAAGAAAGATCTTCTAAAGGCACCATTGTCTTACCTATTAGAGCAGGTCCAGTTATCAAAGATACCATCTGTCAAGTGCTTGATCTACCTTTGGCTTACAACATTCTTCTAGGGAGGCCATGGATACATGAAATGCAAGCTATTCCTTCTACATACCATCAATGTTTGAAGTTTCCTTATGAAGGAGTAGAGGTTACTATCCCCGCGGATCTGAATACAACTTGCAACACCTTGAAGGAAAGTGCAAATAAGCTTGTGCCTAATAACATAGAATCTTCCATTGAACCAACTAAAGAAGCATCCACATCTAAAATGGAAGATCTTGCAAAAGAGGTTAATATCAAAGAAAATGGTATGGGATAATATACTATCAAGCTAGTCTTATCTTTGACATCTCTCCCTATCTCGCCTAAGTCTTAAGGGCAATATTTGAAAAATTTCAAACCAGACTCTAAAGAACCTCTTGAAGCATATAAAAATAATTTTGTAGCAGAAAAAATATCCAAGCAAGATTTTGAAGAGGATGAAGCTGTGCTATCATGGCTATACAAAGATGAACCTGAATCTCAAGCTGTTCAAACTAGTGACTCTACAGTATCCAAACTCCCTTCTAAGTTGTATGGTCTAGGAGATAAATTAATAGCTAAGATGGGATATTCAGGTAAAGGACCTCTAGGAATCAGAGGAAAAGGTCTTGAGGCACCTCTCCCACATACTGGTAGAGAAAATAAAAACAAAGTTGGCTTAGGATTTATGAAGAAACCCTATCACCTCAAAGGTAATTGTTCCCATGTCATAGAGTAGATCACACCAGGAGAACCTCTTCTTAAGAAAGAAGAAATAGTACCATCAGATAGTGATTTAGACAGCTCAGAACTCATCCCCTATGAAAAATTGCCTAAGGAAATCAAAGACCTTCTTGATGATAAAGATGATCTAATCAAAAGAATTAATGTAGTAGAAACACAAGAACCTACTATCAATCAAGAGATAGTTGCAACACAAGAACCAGCTAATCTCAAAAACAATCAAGAAAAGGGAAGTGGTAGTGATTCTGAGATAGATTCTCATGAGTATGAATACAAATCAAAATCTGAGGGTAACCCTTCTTGGGGTATTCACCCTGACTTTACTCATGTTCTAAGATTTCCTAGAGATCCTGAATCAAAAGATGAATCAAATGACTATGAATGGGGAGTCATCCCAGAACTAGATGAGCTTATCATAGAGAAACATGTTGATGTTATTCACCAATATGCACCTCAAACCAATGTAAGTCTAGAGAGAAATGATGAACCTATTGAGTCTGATCCACCTATGGCTGAATTGGACTCCCATGATGACATTAAGCCTATTCACGAATTGGATGTCTTAAGTTGTAACCTTTGAACTCGAGTGTCAAGTTAGGAGCAATGATGATAGATCCATATTCATAAACACTATCTCCCAATCTTTCCCTACTTTGACTATCAAATATCCAGAACTTATTGATCAAACCTCCACGAACCCGAGCCATGGTATTTATACCTTCCCGAATGACTATGCCCTTTCTTGCTACCTCAATGTAGTTGAGCCTATGAGGACTTCCATTAGTGAACCGAGTGTCAGCATGACCGAGTTGGACATCAAATATCTTAGTCAGAAAAACAAGAGTAAAAAAAAAAAAGAAAAAGAGTTCTGAGGGTGAAAACCACTTTGTGGCAGTCTCAGAACCTACAAAAGTAAAAATAAAAGATGTATCCAAAGGTGAAAACCTCTTTGAGGCACCTAAGGATGAGATATTTGATGTCCTTCTAAGTCATTTATAGGATAGATCTCCAGTTCTAATTGAGCCCACCCAATCCATCAATTTGGGTACAATAGAGGAACCACAATTGGTACATGTAGCACAATCATTATCAGAAGAAGAGAAGCAAAATTTTACAACATTCCTAATAGAGAAGAAGATCAACTTTGCATGGAAATATTCAGATATGCCAGGATTGGATCCTAATCTTATAATGCATCATTTATCTATTTCTCCAAATGTCAAACCTGTCAAGAAAAAGTTGAGAAAGATGCATCCTTATGTTGCACTCTTGGTAAAAGCTGAATTAGATAAGCTTCTGAAAGCCGGATTCATCCAAGTTATTGACTATGTAGAGTGGATCTCTAATATTGTACCTATTTCTAAACCAAATGGGTCAATCAAAGTGTGCACAGACTTTAGATGTGTGAATAGAGCATGCCCTAAGGATGATTTTCCACTACCTAACATTGATATGATAGTGGACATGACTGCGGGTTTCGAGATGTATTCCTTAATGGATGGTTTCTCTGGATATAACCAAATAAAAATTGCTCCAGAGGATCAAGAGAAAACTGCTTTCACATGTGCATGGGGCACCTTCTGTTGGAATGTCATGCCATTTGGGCTTAAAAATGCTAGTGCTACATATCAAAGAGCAATGACATCTATTTTCCATGACATGATGCATCAAACTATGGAAGATTATGTTGATGATACTTTAGGAAAATCTATGATCAGAACTGAACAGCTAAAGGACTTGAGCATGATCCTAGATAGAATGGAAAAGTTTAGTCTCTGACTAAATCCTAAGAAGTGTGCTTTTGGTGTCACTTCTGGAAAGCTCTTAGGATACATAGTTTCAAAGAAGGGCATTGAAGTTGATCTGGCTAAAGTCAAGGATATAATAGAGATGCAACCTCCCATGAATATCAGTCAAATGAGGATGTTGCAAGGAAGAGTTCAATCTATCAGAAGATTCATATCACAGCTAGCGGACATATCACAGCCTTTTACAAAAAACATTACATAAAGGTGTGACCTTTGCATGGAATGAAGAATGTGAGAACAAATTTAACCATATCAAGAAGTATCTATCAAATCCTAGCAAGAATTGTGTGAAAATTGTACAATAGCCTGAACATGAGCTATGCTACGAGTTTCTGGTGGAAGCACTATCTTATCCTTCATATGACTCCCCTGAAACCAGCATGATCTGCACTATTGTTGGTCATGATTCATCTAGATACAAAGACCTCTTTTCCTATCTCCAAGACCAAATCATTCCCGATACCTTCAACTACCATGAAAAGAGATACCTTATCCGTAGTGCCTCCTAATATGTCATCATTGGTCATGATCTATACAAATGAGGTCTAGATGGTATGCTACTTAGATGTTTAGAATGGGAAGAGTCTCAATGTGCATTAGAGGAAGTCCATGATGGTATTTGTGGGTCACACTCAAACAGTTTAACACTAGCTTGAAAAATTATTAGGGCTGGGTACTACTAGCCTGAAATGGAGAAAGAGGCCATCAAATTTGCTAAGAATTTTCAAAAGTGTCAAGTACATGGAAACCTAATTCATGCTCCAGGGAGGGATCTAATACCCTTTACAACACAATGGCCTTTCCATCAATGGGCATTTGATCTTATCGGGATGATTCATCCTCATTCTTCTAACGGACATACCCATATAATCATAGCCACAGATTATTTTACAAAATGGGTAGAAGCGGTCCCTTTGACACAAGCAATGGAAAAGTAGATATCGATGTTCATCTTAAACTATATCATATGCAAATATGGGATCCCTCATTCCATAATCACAGATAATGGTGGGCAATTTAGGAATAAAGACCTAGATGATCTATGTGCCAAATTCAAGATCACCCAACATTGGTCTTCTATCTACTATCCACAAGGAAATGGCCAAGCAGAGGCTTCCAACAAGAACAGTAAACAAAACTGGCAGAGACTGGCATCTCATGATTAATCCAGCTCTATGGGCCTACAGAACAAGTATCAGAACACCTACAGGGGATACAAATTTTTCTTTAGTTTATGTGTCTGAGGTGGTACTACCTATTGAGGTTGAAATCCCATCACTAAGAATCAAAATGCATGGTCTAGTAACTGATGATGACTACAGAGTGTCTATGTTACAAGAACTGGAACTACTAGATGAGCACAGACAAGCAGCGTATGATCATCTTAGAGTATACCAAAAGAGAATGTCTAGAGGCTACAACAAGAAAGTCAGACACAGAGATTTCCAGGTTGGTGATCTAGTCTTGAGAGAGAATCCAAAAAATCAATCACATCGAGAATGCAAGGGGAAGTTTGAACCCAACTGGCTAGGTCCCTTTGTAATCATTGCTACTTTTGGCTCTGGTGCCTATCAACTCTCAATGATTGAAGGAGAATAGCTCTAAGAACCAATCAACGTTCTCCATCTGAAGAAATTCTACGCCTAAGGCATTCAGTCTATGGTAAAATGTCCTGAAAAAAATCTTAAAAATTGGAAAAAGTCCTGAAAAAATGAACATCTTGGTGAAAACCTAGCAATAGGTGCTTTGATGATTCACAAAAAATTCAAAAAATATCAAAAGTACAAAAAAATTTAAAAAAATGAGAAAAAAAAAATGAAAAAAAGAAAAAAAAAGTGCCTTGGTGAAAACCTGGAAACAGGCGCCTTGGTAGCAAAAATAGAATCTTTGCCAAGATGGTGAAAACCCAGCAAACAGGTGCCACTTGTTTCAAAATGCTCCATCTATCAGTGCAATCTTGGTCTTTCCCAGCTTTTAGTCTTGCTTTAGTTTGTACATATCTCCTAGTTTGTTTTTGCATTTCCAGTTTTCAATAAGTTAGTTTGTCCACCAATTTGCTCAAGTGTCTGTATCCTATCAATGTTCAAACTTGGGGGCAATCAATGTCATATCCTATGGTCTCTGGTGTATCTTAGATGTATCATATCTAGTTAGAGTCATTTTGAAGCTTCATGTGAGTCAGTCAGTCAGTTTTGTCTCCCGAAAGGATTTTGCATCTACAACAACGCAATCAACTTCAAACATCAAATTGAAAACAATCTATGCTTTTTTACATGCTTTTATCTCCTTGTATGCTTACTGATTCACATTGAGATTTTTGCATATTGTGTCCCTTCGAGCCCTTTGATGATGTCCTTTACAAGATTTAGAGAGTGATGACTAGGGGCATAATCTTTTCTTTGTCTTCTGCTTGTATGTGAAAATATAAACAACTTTGGAAATTTTAGATTGAAATGGTGTCCGACTGTAAGAGCCTCTATCTCGAATTGGATGGCCATGCGTACCTCAACCATTGATACCCAGAAAATTCAAGGAAGTTTGATCTCACTATTGTCTTTTTGTGTAAGTTCTTTCTCCTACTTTGAAACACGATCTTACCTAAGGATGTGAACAATAAAGGGTCACTATGGGTAATTCACATTGGATTTAGAATAATCTCTTGGCTATTTGATGTGTTTGTCATGCAAGGCATATTTAGGTCATCACAACGTTTATGTTTTGATGCTTATACAAATTGCTATATCAAAATGGACATGATATTCATGTCATCCTGGTGTTTATGCCCTGGTGCTTATATCTAATTCAACATTCTGAAAACAAAATCAATATTCATATATCCATGGTTGTTGACCAGTGGGTGTTGTATTGATTCTTGCTCATACAAATTGATATTCATATGTCTATGGTTTCATAGCTAGTGGGCATTGTATTGATTTATCCGGTTACCTAAAAGTTCAATGATGATAACAAATCGACATATGATCAGTGACTAGGTCCTAGGTCTTAAGTTGCATTTCATTTTGCATGTTTTCATATCTCACAACTATTTGGAAACACTTCAAAGCTTAAACAATCCTTCATATCAATTCTTCACATCTAACGATAGCTGAATCTCACACGAAGGTTCCTCCAATGAAATAGCAAGTAGAATCCTTTTTTGGGATCAAAATTCAAATCTCAGATCATTCATATTATTAACTACTTGCATATTCAACCTTCAATCATCATAGAAATCGAGTATTCAACTTAACTAATTATCTAACATCAAACTATCAAAATTTCAAACTTTTAACTATGGTCAACTATGGTCAACTCATGGTTTAACCTAGTCAAACTTGGTCTCTAGGACCTCCAAATGATGCAGAATGCATTCTTGAACATGTATAACCACTTTTCCAATCAATTAACATGCTTTTGAACTCTCAACGCTAACTTTTCTTGTTAGATTTCAATTTTAATCCCAAAGGGGGCATGGTATTGCACATCATTCAAAGTTTGTAAGTCAAATTCTATCAATCTTTCCTCAGTAATCAAGACAACAACCACGTCTAGTTATTGATTCATCAAAAAACCTCATCGCTCAGGGAAAATCTATCATCACTTGAGGCATATCAGATTCATTAAGATCCATATCAATCTAATATTCTCCTAATCTTGTAAACTGTATCAGTTTTTGCAACCATCGGATCATAATGTTCTTTCCTTGGTTCTTCGGCAATTGAAGGATTCAGATGTGATACCTACTACTTCTGCTAAGACAATCAAGTCTAGAACCGGTCACTCACTTCTTTGCAATCCTAAGGTTTGGAATCAGGTGTTTTGACACTTTTTTGCAATCATAAGGTTCGGAATCAAGCATTTTGACACTTTTTTTTGCAATCCTCAGTTCATCGCTACTAAAGTGAACATTATCTTTGGTCATTCAGGACCTATTATCTCCATATCAAATCAATATCAATCAACTTCTATCTCATATCGATTATCAATTTCAAACATCAGTTTCATATCTTTATCAAACATAGACTGTCTTTGAACCACTGTGCTTCGCACAACAATTCAAAGAGGGGCAAAATGTAATACCCCAAAAATGGGCTATAAGTTCATTAACCTCCTACATCTACAAATTGAACAAAATCAACATCGAAGTCCTAACCTAAGGCACATCTAAACATCATCGAATCCTAATTGATTATCTTAAATTCTGCATCGGGGAATATTCCTAGCAATATTCCTAATTATCTTAATTATCTTTAATTTAATGATTATTTGGTGATAAATCACATTTATCCTAAGTTTGATTAATTGAATATTTTCATATTTAATTAATTAGATTTAATATCTTGCCACTTAATTGTGTAATTAAATTTAATTCTATCTATTATTAATTGTATTATTTAATTTTGACAATAAATCTAATATCTTATGAATAATTGATTAAATTTTTATTTAATTAATTAAAGCAAGTTGTCATTATTTAATATAGTTTTTAATAAAAGTCTGATTAAATAATTGATTAACCCATAAATCAATTATTTATTTTTAAAAATCAGTTAAGTTGAGCATAAATCACTTTGTTTATTTAATTAATTCATAATTGTTATGCACGATCAAAAGAAACAGTTAAACTCCAAATCAGAAAATCAATGCAAGTGTTGACTTTTTAGAACTCAACATCCTTTTTGAGTTTTAAAGTTGATCTAAACTTCTAATTTGAGTTAAAAATCTATTTTTGCATGATTTACGTGTTTTTGTGAATTAAATTATCTTTATTATTAGATAACTCAAAAATCAAGCTGAGTTAATTTGAGTGATTTATGGCTTTTCTTCCATGCACCTCCAAAGCCCTGGATTTCTATAAATCAAGGCCTCAGCTCATCTCAAAGCATCTCATATATTTTTGCACAATCATGCTGGAAAATTGCAATTGGAAGGATCAAATCTTATTGCAAATCAACATTGTTGTGAGATCACTTTTGTTTTCATATTATTGTTAGATCAATTCATAGCATATCAGTTTTTACATATCATAGATTTCATATCAGTTTTCATATTAGCATAGATTCATATCAAGTTTTTTTCATATCATTGCATAGAAAATCCAAAAAAAAAAATAGATTAATTACATTCAATTCATATCTAGATCAATAGCATTCAAATCCTTCATTTAGGTGTCATCTAGGTCACTGATCTCGATAACAATCTGAGAACATCAATCTCGCACCTACTAGAAGGCAGTAAATCGCTTGGTTAAATTAGATTTCAATTTTGCACAATTTTGATTTTTGCTAACCTCTAATGTTTTATTGAAGTGTTGTGTCTACAGATTAGGTACAATTTTCACACACACAAGTGCCATCTACCTATCATCAGTGTGTTAGATTTACCTACAATGGAGTAGATATTTGCATACCTGGGGATAACACTTTATCTGTTAACTCAATTTCAACGAGTGCTCATGTTCCCCTCAATAGAGAAACAGAAGAATTAAATGTGACCTTAGCAGAATGTAAAGACAAGTTCAAGTCACTAGACCTTGGCATGGGGTGGTATCAACTTGACTCCCTTACAAAGATACCAGTTTCACCTAGGTCTTATGGCAGACCTTCACAAGAAATGAGACCTTCCTTTTGAACTATGACTTTATTTGGCACATTTGTAGAATCCTCAGTGCCTATTCAAGATGAAAAAGAAGAGGTGGCTATTAAATACTAGATTTATAGAGAAGAGAAATACATGCACAATGAAAACTTCTCTCCCTCTCCTAAAGAATACTTTTGTCAAAAAGATGGGCTATCCTAGACATGGCCCTCTTAGTCACAAATTGGATGCTAGAGATGAACCTCTTGATCATGCTCTTTTTGGATGCAAGTCTAAGAAGATGGTTGGCCTAGGATTTGTGAATCATAACAAAAACACTGCTCCTATCCTTGATGAGTCAAATAGTGAAGATAAACTAGAATACATACCTAATTTGACAAATCAACAGGATATGTGTGAAGATTGGGTCCCTTCCACTAATATCCTTTGGGGAGATTCAGATGGTTTAGTAACTCATGCGACAGTTGCAACCTTAGAACAAGATGAATCAGATGTAGAAGATCCTATTAGAGAACATCAACATAAGAATATTATTCGTTTGATGGAGAGAGAAGGTGTTACCCTTGATGAAATTAGAGCTTCCACATCAAGCTGTCCTAAACCTTCATGGTGTAAACATCCTAGTTGGGATTCAGAAATAGATTCACATGAGTATGAATGGGACTCCCTCTCAGAGCCTTCCATAGTTGACATGGATGTTGATGTCATCCACACTTATAGTTCTCAACCTGAGGTAGCTAACAAGTCACGTGTAGGATTAGAGGATTTGAACCCACATGTTTCCTTAGTGGACGATTCTTCTCTTGTTAGGATGAATCCTGATTTGGGTAGCTTAGAAGAATACTTGACAGACTCTGACTCTTCGGTCACCAAAGATGATATCATTCACATTACAACCTTGAACTAGTCATTGACTTACCTCTTGCTCATCCTAACCTCATTGATTGGTCCCAACGCTATCAAGAACCTGAGCTCTTAATGTTTCAAAATGATTATGAGATAGCCTGTTACTTGAATGCCACTGAACCTGTAGTATCTTCCACCAGTGAATCAAATACCTGCATGACAAAGATATACATCAAGTACCTTAGTCACAAAATAAAAAGAAAAGAAAATCAAAAGAATAAGAGTTATAATGGTGAAAACCACTATGTGGCGGTGTCAGAAATAAAAAAAAGTAAAAATAAATGATGTATCCAAAGGTGAAAACCTCTCTAAGGTGCCTAAGGATGAGGTACTTGATCGTCTCCCTAGCTACTTTCAAGACAAATCTTTAGTGCTTATTGAGCCAACACAAATAGTCAATTTGGGTACAAATGATGCTCCACAGATAGTACACTTGGCTCAATCCTTGTTACCACAAGAAAAAGAAGCTTACACTAAGTTCTTACAGAAAAAGAAGATCAATTTTGCATGGACTTATTCAAATATGCCAGGGTTGGACACTATTCTTATCATGCATCACTTGTCCATAGCTCCGGATGTAAAACCAGTCAAATAGAAATTGAGAAAGATGAATCCTCACATAGCTCTCCTAGTTAAATAAGAATTAGAGAAACTCCTTGGTGCAGGATTCATAAGAGCTATTGACTATTCTAAATGGATATCAAACATTGTACCAGTTTCCAAACATGACAAATCCATTCAAATTTGCATAGATTTTAGAGATGTCAATAGAGCATGCCCAAAGGATGATTTTCCACTTCCCAATATAGACATGATAGTGGATATGACTACGGGTTATGAGATTTATTCCTTGATGGATGGTTTTTCTAGATACAATCAGATTAAGATAGCTCCTGAAGATCAAGAAAAGAATGCATTCACTTGTGCATGGGGTACCTATTGTTGGAACGTCATGCCTTTTGGATTAGAAAATGTAGGAGCCACCTATCAATGAGATATGACAACCATTTTTCATGACATGATGCATAAAAACATGGAAGATTATGTGGATGACACCTTGGCCAAGTCTAAGAAAAGAGACACACACTTAGATGATTTAGAAGTGATTCTAGATTGCATGGAACAATTTCAACTAAGGTTAAATCCTAAAAAGTGTGCATTTGGTGTCACCTTTGGAAAACTACTAGGATTTATCATTTCAGCAAAAGGAATAGAGGTGGACCCTGAAAAAGTCCAAGCAATCATATATATGCCACCTCCTAGAAATATTAGTCAAATGAGGAGTCTTCAAGGACTTCTTCAATCCATAAGGAGGTTCATTTCATAGTTGGCAGATAAAGCTCAACCTTTCAACAAGAACTTACAAAAAGGAGTCAAATGTGTTTGGAATGAGGATTGTCAAAGGATCATGGATCAAATAAAAAAATACTTGGCAAATCCTCCCATTTTAATGCCTCCTATCCCATGGAAACCACTTCTTCTATACATTTCAGCGAAATTTTTTTTCTTGGGGGCATTACTAGCTCAACTTGATGAACATGGGAAAGAAAGAGCAATATACTACATTAGCTGTACTCTTGTTTCATATGAGATTAACTACACCAGCATTGAGAAAGCTTTCCTTGTAGTTGTGTTTGCTTCCCAAAAGTTGTGACATTACATGCTTGCACACACAATACACCTCATAGAAAAAATAGACCCACTCAAGTATTTATTAGGTAAGGCTTCCCTCACAGGTAGACTTGCTAAATGGATGATGATCCTTTCAAAGTTTGACATAGAGTACATTGAGCATAAAGAAATCAAAGGAAAAAAAATAGCAGATCAATTGGCTGATTTCCCAATTCAAGATAATGCACCTATTCAAGTTGACTTCCCAGATGAGCACCTCATGTATATGATTGAAAGAACATGGAATATGTTCTTTGATGGATCCTTTATGAAAAATGGTTTAGGAGCTGGTGTGTTGTTCTTTTCTCCTCATGGGTACATGATTCCTAAGTCTTACAAGTTATTGTTCCCATGTACAAACAACATTGCTGAGTATGAAGCTTTAACAAATGGACTTAAGATGGCCATAAAATGGAGAATCACATAGTTACACATCTATGGGGATTCATAGCTGATAATCAACCAAGTCAATGATGAATATCAAATAAAAGATGAGAAACTAGTACCTTACAAGAAAATGGTTGATTCCTTGAAATGATACTTCACATTTGTCACATTTCAACAAATCCCTAGAGTAGAAAACAAAGTAGCTAATGCTATGGCTACACTTGCTTCACTCCTTTAGTTAGAGAAACATGAATCCAGATTTGAATTCCTCGTGGAAGAGCTACATCACCCTATCTATGAATCCCAAGAAAGTCATGTTATTTATACCCTTATTGGTCGTGAGTCATCCTGTTATGGTGCCATTTACTCATATCTTTGTGATGGCATTATCCCTAAAACCTTTAATTGATCTGAATGCAGAAACCTTACCCAAAATGCCTCTCACCATTCCCTTATCTTTGGTGATTTGTATAGGAGGGGTCTAGATGGAACACTTCTTAGATGCTTAGAAAAGGAAGAATCTGACCAAGCATTAGTTGACATTCATGAGGGCATTTGTGGGGGACATTCCAATGGTCTTTCCATAGCCCGAAGGTTTCTTAGGGTGGGGTACTACTGGCCTACGATGCAGATTGATGTAGTATCTTTTGCAAAGTCATGTGAAAATTATCAAAAACATGGTAACCTGATATATGCTCCAGGCAGGGAGCTCATTCCTTCTATATCTCATTGGCCATTTCAGCACTGGGCCTTTGATCTTGTTGGGCAGATTCATCCCAACTCATCAGGTGGACACAAGTTTATTATCACTGCTACTAATTACTTCACTAAATGGGTAGAAGTTGTCCCACTTTCTGTTGCCTCAGGAAAGAAAATCTCTCTATTCATTCTGAACCATATCATTTGTCGATATGGAGTGCCTTTAAAGATTATCATTGACAATGGAGGCCGGTTCAAAAATAAGGACCTTAAACAACTCTGCAAGAAATTCAAGATTAAGAAACATTGGTCCTTCATTTACTTCCCACAAGGAAATGGTCAAGCAGAGGCATCAAACAAAACCATTCTTAAAATCCTACATAGAATAGTTTGTAAGAATGGTAGAGATTGACATTTACAGATAAATTTGGCTTTGTAGGCTTATAGGACATGTATTCTTACTCCTACTGGGGCTACTCCTTTCACCCTTACATATGGTGTTGAAGAAGTGTTACCTTTAGAGGTTGAGATTCCTTCACTTAGAGTTTCCCTCAAAGGTCAAGTTACAGATGAAGACTACCACGCCATGAGACTTCAAGAGTGAGAACTTCTAGATAAGAAATGTCAAGCATCATTTGACCATATGAGGGTTTGTCAAAAGTGCATGTCCAAATCCTTCAACAAAAAGGTTCATCCTAGAGAATTCCAAGTGGGAGATCTTGTCCTACATGAAAATCCTAAAAATCAACAGTATGAGATAAAAAGGGAAAATTTGAACCTAATTGGCTTGGAGAGTAGCTCCCTAATCCTAGCAATGTCTTACACCTGAAGAAGTTCTATCCATGATGCTCATTCTGTCTGGGGGAATCCTTTGTACATACTTATTGATCTTGAAAAAATCCAAAAAAAAATGATATATTGTTAAAAATTCTAAAAATTAGAAAATGTCCTGAAAAAATGATCATCTTAGTGAAAACGTAGCAATAGGCGCTTTGATGTATCTCCAAACAAAATTATATATTCTAAAAATAATAAAAAAAAATCCAAAAAAATTTAAAAATTAAAAAAGAAAAAGAAAAAGTGCCTTGGTGAAAACCTAGAAACAAGGGCCTTGGTAGCAAAAATACAAAAAAATTTATAAAAAAATCCTGAAAAAAACAAAAAAAACAAAAACAAAATCCAAGTGGTGAAAACCTAGAAATAGGTGCTACTTGAGGCCTTTGCACCCCTGTTTCTTAGCACGCGACCTCAACACTTAGCCTTTCTCGATCATGCCTTGTCCTTGTTGCCTTGGTTTGGAATTGGTCTTTGTCTTTTCCTAGGGGACATAACTGTGTTAGCTTTGGTCTCTTGGATGCATTAGTCTTTAGGACACCCCAATTGTGTTTTTCAACACAACCCCTGGCATCGAGTGTTTTTTCAACACTTATCGGCTTGGTCTTACCCATTTTTGTCATGTGATCTTACTTGCTTGCAAGCATTCGATCCTTATCCTCAGATCTCAGTATCAATTAACACACTTAAAATTTTAAACACAACACTTAATGCTTGAGTTATGTCATGATCTTTTCTTTGTGTGCTGACTGTTATTGATTTTTGATTGAGTGTCCTTGTCTAATAAGTCTCTCCGGTATGCATAGCTAGAAGACTTGGGGCATGCAGCATGCTTTTATTTTCTTTTTTCTTGTGGGTGTGGTATTGAAGCTCTAGAGTGTCCCTTGTTGTTCTCTTGAAACACTTAGAAGATTTGAGGCATCATCCTTGACTATTTTTGCACAACCATTCTTATGGTAATCCTGGCATCTATTTCTTGATGGAAACATGGTTTTGCTACATTAAATTGGTAAGCTAACATCGAATTCATCTTGACCTTTATGTCTTTGATGCTTATGTTAGAATCTTTCAACATTCCAATCTGATATAAATCACATTGATATCTTCATAGTTGCGCTTGTGACTAGTGCTGATTGTGTGATTTTTTGATATCCGTTAATAATGGCCCAATGATGAAAATAAGTTCCTTAACATTCTCTAATGAATGATGAACACAAGATCTTATGTTACAATTTCTCTATTGCAAGTACACCTTTGCATTTTCATGTATCTTGCATTGCTAGACTTCATGTTAATTTGCATTTTTAGGGTGCATTAGGAGTTTGTGAGGGTTTTCCTTCATCTTTCTTTTGGACTTTTAATCAACTGTGATCACATTTTGATCTTCATTTCCTTATCCTCTTTCGTGATCTCAATCAAAATTTCCTATCTTAAACAGTAGATTGATTTTGAGGCATTCTCTTTCTTCTCTCCATTTATATCCACCTCTTCCAAACTTCTATCTTCCATTCGCTTTCACCCCACTTCTTTTCTTCTAATTCAACCTTGGGGCATAATCTTTCATGATCTACCTTGGTCCTGTGATCCTTATATCTTTCATCTTCCATCAAGAACCTTATCTTTAGTTTGATTTGATCAAATTTATTAATTTTCTCTTTCTCCTCTATCTCATTTTGATTTCCATCATGAGGGGGTAGTACCTATCAAACTTCAATCCTTGATTCATCTTTATCAATCCTATCAATTGCTTTGCTTGGGGAAACCTTGCTTGAGATTCTTATCTGGGACATGATAATTACCTATTTATAGGGGTGTTGGCCTTGTCTTTTTCAATCAGCTTATCTTTGTCCTAATGTGTTCCCATCCGTCGATCACATGTCGAGGTTGTTTGTGATCCCAAATCGATCTCACACTTCAATTCCATTCTTTGACTATATGTGTTCCCATGAAGATCACACATTAGTCAAAGAGGGGCAAATTTATGCACCCTAAAATGGTCGCCTAGACTTTGGGTCCCCATTCTTCAAATTATCAAATGATGGAACCAATTTATCAATTTCCTGAATCAATGCCTTGCAACATTTTCAATTCAAACCATTTTACTTGATCAAATTGTAATTAATTCAATTATTCCAATATTCTCCTAAAGTTTGACCACTTTATCCCAAGTCTCATTTTAATTAAAAGAAAAAATCCCTTTTAAATAAATAAAAAATCTTTTAATTAAATAATGGAAACCACTTTGCTAAAATAATAAAAATAATAAAATAAAAATAAAAATAAAAAGAAAAGTGCACTTTTCAATGAGATAGAATATTTTAACTTTTTGAAAAGGTTTTTGCCTTTTTATCTCAACCACTCCTCTTTTTGCCTCTTGATCATGCCTATTGATTTTTCCTCTTGAGAATCTTGAGCACATGAATCAACCAAGATTTAATCTTCACCATTGCTCATTTCTTTTTGCCTCTTAATCTTGACTGTCCATGTTTCTTTATAAGGAATCCTCTCCTTGTCATTTTAAGCATGGAAGATTTTAGGTATTGTTATGCTACAGGTTTGGAGAGCGATTTTGGAGAAGATTTTGAGCACTTGAGCTTGAACATTGCAACTTCTCTTTTCTTGTCTTCTTCTCTCATGCCCCATGGAAATCCATTTAGATTAATCTTGCACTTGCATATTAGATTAGATTCATATTTCCTTTCATAGAATAATCTTGCATAAGCATTTCCTTTCATATATTAGTTTTCTTTCATGCATTGTTATCATATATAATAGCTTCCATTTTCATTTGCATGCATATGTGATGATCATGGAGACTAGCATTCTTGCTTGTCATCTTTGAATCTCTTATGTTATGGTGTACTTGCATGGGCACAAAATAGGTCTAAACTAAGGGCCTCCATTATAAACCTTTTCACTTCATGAATAGAGAGGTGTGAGTCACCATTTGAGACCTCATTCTTGAGAAATCTTGGATTAAATGACTCATAGAAGTGTGTCAATATTTTAGCACACAATATACATGTGCATAAGATATATATTGTGTAAAGTACTTGAAATATATAAATACATGTGTACAAGTGTACACATGCATCCTTAAACCTACATATATCTAAAACTTACTTGGCCACTAGTAGGTGTCACATCTACTGTATCTCTCATATGAAGATGCTCCAAGCCCACACTAGAGGTAACGTGCTCTACTAACTATACCTAAAAAATATTATACATTGAGCAAACTTCAATACATACATCTACAATTAATTGTTCACTAAAACTCTTAAGAAAGGAGAAAAGAAAACTTTATATACCTGGGTCTTAGGAGGAGGATCATCAACACACTGCACATTCATATCATCAATTGAAACTACATCACCTACACAACCTTCAGTCTTGAACCTCTCTAGTAATGAAGAGTGTAGTGGTGAAACTATTTGGGAGGGGAGTGATGTAGAGCCTGAACCATCAGGATGCAATAACATATCTATTAATGATACAACATCAGTGCCAACATCCACTTGACCCAACCCACACAACTACTCATCAAATGTGTCTAGGCCCATAGTGGTGATGTGTACATCTCCAACCTGGATACCTGGCTTGATGCAGGGGCATTCTTGGTCCTCGATGAATTTGCATGGTGGTTTGTTATTTGGCCGGTGTTACTCGATTACAACCTTAACTGATGGTCTCAGCTATTGAAGGAAGCTCGGTTGCTGAAGGAACTTGGTGGAACCTCTAGTGCTCAGTGGAACTGGTGCTCGATAATGCCTATGTTGCTTAGCTTGGTCGGTTGTTTCTCTGGCACTTGATAGTTCTGGTTTACCGACTAGAGTTCCTGAAGATTTGCTTGGCCGACTTGGTGCATTTATTGTTTGTATCTTTTGTTGGATTCTCCTATCTGGAGGCCGACATGTTGAATTAAATGTTTGTAGGGCTATTTGGAAGCTAACTTGTATTGTATTTAATATTTGTTTGTAGGAGTTAATTGTTTCATCCAGCTGACTTGTGGTTGATGATTAGTATTTATAGGATGTTTGGGTAGATGTTTTAGGAGAAGCAGTGGTTGAGAACTAGATAAGTGAAGTTGTGGAAAAGATCATGTGAGATCTTGTAGATCAGATTGTTATTTGATAGTTTGTATTAGCAGAGCTAGTGGTTGCATACTTGGAGAAAAGGAGATTGCTTGGAGGCTTGCGAGCTCAAGTTTAGCTTTTCCTTAGGGTTTCCATCAGTTGCTGATAGTTTTCAGGACTGAACTAGCTAGAGTTGTATTGGATCTTATTGATGTTGTAGAATTACTTCTTGATTGTAATTGGCCCTAACTTGGTAGGCCTTGTAGTCGGGCATGTTAATGAAAATTGTGTTGTTGTGTATTCCGCTGTGTTGTTAATTAGCTGCAAGGTTGGACTTTCCTTAATTGGATCCTCCATGCCTTGAAATGCGTCAGGTGGTATCAAAGCTGAGTTGATCTTGTTGTAGAGAGAAGGTTGATCTTGTGAGGGCTGATCTTGTGAAATTAATCTTGTTGGTGAAGATTAATTTCATTGAACTTGTGGAATCTTGCCCTAGTTGTTCGCAAGGTGAAAGGTTGCAATCTGACTTGCATGCAACTTGGAGATTTTCACTGGTGGTTAGTGTAGGGTTTGTTGTAGAGGGTTTTTCTTATTTTTAAGGATGCCTCTGAGAAGATTGGACCCTAGAGTAATTGCTGATCTTTGTGATACTATGGAATCTAGGATTACAAAGAAGGTGAAATCAGATTTCAGATCTGAAATGGAGCTGATGAAGAATGACATGGTCACTGAGATCATGAGAGATATGAATGGTGTACCTCAAAAGGTTGATACTGAGGATGGTTATGAGGAATTTGCTGAAGAATTTTAAGCTTCTGGATCTAGTGTTGATGACCGAAGAGACAAATTTGGTGAAGATAGAACTGGTCGATTACATAGATCTAGAGCTTGGTTAACTAATAGTTACCGAATAGAAGTTTCTACTTTCTTTGGTACCTTGAAACCTGAGAACTTGATTGATTGGATTGGTGAACTTGAAGATTTCTTTGAGTTGGAAGAAATTGAAGATCCACATCAGGTGAGATTGGCACAAACTAAGTTGAAAGGACATGCTACTTTGTGGTGGAAAGAATTACAAAAAGATAGAGAAGATGAAGGTGAAATGAAGATCAATCGGTGGAGGTTGATGGTGACAAAATTGAAAGCTAAGTTCATACCTGCTGACTATGATCTTGACTTGTTTAAGAAGTTGCAAAATTTGAAGCAGAAGGATTTGTCTATTGAAGATTATACTGAGGAGTTCTACAAAGTTACTATTCGGTTTGGACACAGAGAACTTGGTAAGGAAAAGGTACCTCAGTATGTAAATGGTTTGAGATTCAATATTTAGGATGAGCTTGGTATGCTGAAGATTGATTCTATTGAAGATGCTTATCAGTATGCTCTGAAGGAAAAAGATAAGTTGAAGAGGAAACAACATAGTAACTCCCGAGGGAAGGAGAAGATTGATCACTCGGTGAAGGATAAATCAACTGTTGTAGAAGCTGAACTAAAACCTATAGAACCAAACAAGAAGACATGTAGAGTTATCTTTAAGGTTACTTGCTATAATTATGGAGAGGAAGGACACTGCTCTTTTGAGTGTGCATAGAAAAATCTTGGTGATCGATGAACTACTATGGTAAATGAGAATGTGGAGAATGAACCTGAATCTGAGAACTTGCTGGCTTGATGAACATTGCTTGGTACAAAGGTGGAACCTTGTTAGAGGAGTAACTTGTTCAAAACTTGGTGCAAGTTTGGAGGTAAAATCTATGATGTTATTGTTGATAGTGGTAGTATTGATAACCTTTTTTCTGAGGACATGGTTCATAAAATTAGTTTGAATAGAATGAAGCATCCTTGTCCTTATAGGATTGGCTGGTTGCAAGATGATCATGCTCTAGAAGTAAGAGAATAGTTCTTTGTTGATGTTCAGATTGGCCAGTATAAGGATCTTGTGTTATGTGATATTGTGAAGATGAATAGTTGTCATATATTGCTTGGTAGACCTTGGCAATATGATTGCAGAGCTATGTATGATTGTGTGAAGAATGTGTTTACTATTGAGAAGGATGATAGGAAGCTTTCTCTGATGCCTTTTTTGGATACAACACTCGGTAGGAGAAGCCTGAGTATTGGTAGCCAAGTTGAGTTGGTGGATCCTGAAGGTATGGATGATCATTCTTGAGGACAAGCCTATGTGTTGTCAAGGAAAGACTTGAAAAGGTAGAGGAAGCTAAAGTGGAAGAGTATACAAAGTGAAAAGTTGGAGGACTTGTATGTGAAGAACCAGTTTTGGGTTTATGTGTTGAATCTCAGAAGATGTTCTTCCAGCATATGAGAACATCTTTTCAAACCTGGGGTGTCTAATGCAGGGGCATTCTTGGTCCTCGGTGAATCTGCATGGTGGTTTATTATTTGGCTGGTGTTACTCGGTTGCAACCTTAACTAATGGTCTTAGTTATTGATGGAAGCTCGATCGCTAAAGGAACTTAGTGGAACCTCTGGTGCTTGGTGGAACTGGTGCTTGGTAATGCCTATGTTTCTCGGTGTTTCTTAGCTTGGTCGGTTGTTTCACTGATGCTTGGTTGTTTCTCTGGCGCTCGATAGTTATGGTTTCTCGACTGGAGTTCTTGAAGATTTTCCTAGCTGACTTGGTGCATTTATTGTTGGTATCTTTTTTTGGATTCTTCTATGTGGATTCGGAGGCCAACATGTTGAATTAAATGTTTATAAGGCTATTTGGAAGCCGACTTGTATTGCATTTAATATTTTTTTGTAGGAGTTAATTATTTCATCCAGTCGACTTGTGGCTAATGATTAGTATTTATAGGATGTTTAGGTAGATGTTTTAGGAGGAGTAGTGGTTGAGAACTAGATAAGTGAAGTTGTGGAAAAGATCCTATGAGATCTTGTAGATTAGATTGTTATCTGATAGTTTGTATTAGTAGAGCTAGTGGTTGCATACTTGGAGACAAGGAGATTGCTTGGAGGCTTGTGAGCTCAAGTTTAGATTTGCCCTAGGGTTTCCATTAGTTGCTAATAGTTTTCAGGACTGAACTAGCTAGAGTTGTATTGGATCTTGTTGATCTTGTAGAATTACTTCTTGATTGTAATTGGCCCTAACCCAAAAGGCCTCATAGATGGACATCTTAATGAAAATTATGTTGAAGAACTTGTGTTGTTGTTTATTCTGTTGTGTTGTTAATTAGCTGCAAGGTTGGACTGTCCTTAATTGGATCCTCCATGCCTTGAACTGCATCATGGCTCTACAGCTATAGACTGATCTATGGGTGCAGAGTGCTCTGCACTATGTTGTGCCTAACTAGATGGTGTGGCCTATGTCTATGGAACTATAGGACCCCGTGGAAGTCTAATGACATCCTTGATTGAATGTACTAGGATCCTTTGCATGTCAGCAATATAAGAATAGGATTGCATGAGATACTCCAAAAAGTAAAGTGTCACATCTAAATAACTATGATGACTTGAAAGTGCTCGTATCTCTCCACGTGCAGGAAGACTTGCAGCTCTGTATGCCTCATTACTGGCACCTACAACAATACTAGATGAATCCTTAGAAGATGATCTGGCTCTACTCGGTCTAGTCAAAATATATCTTCCCATTGAATCTGATTTGATGGAGGTGGCTGGAGAAGAAATCTTCCCTATCATGTCCATTACTCCCCTCTAAGAAGCAATGACCACTCTATCTGTAGTAGCAGCCATCAATGGTGCCACTACTAGAGTCCTTTGTCCAACTAGCTATCCATGAGGTTGTACAACATGATCAGCCCTACGATATTGATCATGGTCTGCAACCCTACCGATCCCCCGACTGTAATATCCAAGAAGATCTAAATAGTTGACCCTGAGTCCCAAACGGAACTCAGCGTACGACTTCTATGAAAAATATAATAGAATCTAGTCATTATTAGGATAACGACTATGTGCTATAAGAAATCAAGGGTATATCATGCATGTGATCTAAGGAATCACACACCATGTGACCTGATATGCTCTCACCTTGGGCCTCCCCTCATAAAATGGGAAAACCTCTCATTTGATGATTTCCTTGGAGACACAGCTCTGAACCATCTCCAAGGAAACATCACCCAAGACCTTGACTCTCAACTCTAAAAAAATAGTATCAACTACTTGTGGTGTGAAGGAGGAATGAGATCTCAATCTAGCAGTCATCTCCTCCAAACTGGTTAATACACTGACACAAGTATCTCTGTATATACTATATGCTGAACATCTATCGATGGAATCTCTAAGTCAAGCCATCTCTGTGTCAGTAGTATGAAAAATGGTCACTATATTAGGATTGAGAGGTGCATCCTCAGTGGCCATATAGATACATAACATGAGAAAGATAAGTGTTAACAATTAAGTACTTGATTATATGTTATAACTGCATGTAAAATGGAATCAAATATTTGAATATATAAAATTATACTTAAATTTACAATACTAGAGTGTACTAATAGTCATAAAGGGTCCTTGAATGTACTAATGGATATTAAAATAGCTCTTATTACGTCAAATAAGTGGTCTTATTAGGTCTTAAAGGTCCTAGGATGTACTAATTGATTTTATTAGGTCATATTAGTCCTATTAGGTCTTAAGTCCAGTCTTATTAAGTCTTAAGGGGTCCTATTATGTCTTAAGTGGTCCTATTCTACGTCTTAAGGGTTCTTAAAGAGTTTTATATCACTATAGGGGTTTTAAAGAACCTAGAGTGTACTAATAGTCCTAAAAGATCCTTGGATGTACTAATCGGTATTAATATGTCCTATTAGGTCAAGTAAGTGGTCTTATTAGGTCTTAAGGGTCTTAAGATGTACTAATTGGTATTAATAGGTCGTATTATAGGTCCTAAGGATCCTAAGGGTTCTTAAAGAGTTTTATGTCACAATAGGGGTCCTAAAGGAACCTAGAGTGTACTAATAGTCCTAAAGGGTCCTTGGATGTACTAATTGGTATTAATAGGTCCTACTAGGTTAAGTAAGTGGTCTTATTAGGTCTTAAGGGTCCTTGGATGTACTAATTGGTATTAATAGGTCCTATTAGGTCAAGTAAGTGGTCTTATTAGGTCTTAAGGGTCCTAGGATGTACTAATTGGTATTAATAGGTCTTATTAGGTCAAGTAAGTGGTCTTATTAGGTCTTAAGGGTTCTAGGATGTACAAATTGATTTTAATAGGTCATATTAGTCCTATTAGGTCTTTAGTCCAGTCTTATTAAGTCTTAAGGGGTCCTATTATAGGTCTTAAGGATCCTAAAGGTTCTTAAAGAGTTTTATGTCACAATAAGGGTCTTAAAGGAACCTAGAGTGTACCAATAGTCCTAAAGGGTCCTTGGATGTACTAATTGATATTAATAGGTCCTATTAGGTCAAGTAAGTGGTCTTATTAGGTCTTAAGGGTCCTAGGATGTACTAATTGATTTTAATAGGTCATATTAGTCCTATTAGGTTTTAAGTCCAATCTTATTAAGTCTTAAGGGGTCCTATTACATCTTAAGTGGTCCTATTCTACGTCTTAAGGGCTCTTAAATAGTTTTATGTCACAATAGGGGTCTTAAAGAACCTAGAGTGTACTAATAGTCCTAAAGGGTCCTTGGATGTACTAATTAGTATTAATAGGTCCTATTAGGTCAAGTAAGTGGTCTTATTAGGTCTTAAAGGTCCTAGGATGTACTAATTGGTATTAATAGGTCCTATTAGGTCAAGTAAGTGGTCTTATTAGGTCTTAAGAGTCCCAGGATGTACTAATTGATTTTAATAGGTCATATTAGTCATATTAGGTCTTAAGTCCAATCTTATTAAGTCTTAAGGGGTCCTCTTATGTATTAATGGAATACTAAGGGTTCACATGTGTTGTAAGTGATCCTAAGGGATCCTAGGTTATATTAATTGATTCTAGTATGTATTAAGGGTTTTTTAGGGTGACAATGGGTCCTCATATCAATTATAGGTTAAATTAATTGATCCTAATATATATTAAGGGTCTTGGAGGTAAACAAATGGGTCCTCTTATGTATTAATGGAATGTAAGATACATGGAATGGGTCCCAAGACATCCTAAGATACATTAATGTGTCTTGGGGGTCCTAATGTGTCCTAGGTATCTTAAGATGTTGTAAGGGATGGATAAAGGTCCTAGAATGTCTTAAGGGCTCGTATGTGCCATAAGAGGTCCTTAGGGATCCTAGTATTTCTTAAGGGGTATTCAAGGTGAAAATGGGTCCTTGTATGTATTAATGGAACATAAGATACATCAATGGGTCCTAGGACATCCTAAGATTCTTTAGTGGGTCTTAGGGGTCCTAAGGTTTCATATTTGTTTTAAGATTTCATAAGGGATCCAAATAAGGGTCCTAGAATGTTAATGAGTCGTAGGTGTGCAACAAGTGGTCCTAAGGGATCCTACATTATATTAATTGATCCTAGTATGTCTTAAGGTTTCTTGAGGGAAACAATGGGTCCTATGTGTCTTAAAATAGTGTAAGGGATGGATAAGGGTCCTAGAGTGTCTTAAGGGGTCGCGGGTAACATAAGAGGTCCTAAGGGGTCCTAGGTTACATTAGTGGATTCTCGTATGTATTAATTGAATCTAAGATACATAAATGTGTCCTAGGACAACCTAAGATATGCTAATAGGTCTTGAGGATCATATGTGTCTTAAAATGTGGTAAGGGATGTATAATGGTCCAATAATGTTAATGGTTCGTAGGTGTGATAAGTGGTCTAAGGGATCTTAGGCTACATTAATTGATACTAGTATGTCTTAAGGGTTCTTGTGGGCGACGATGGGTTCACATATGTAAATTAACAAAAGCTAAGATAGATGAATGGGTCCTATGACATATTAAGATATACTAATGGGTTGTATGGGTCCTAAGGGGTCCTATGTGTCTTAAGATGTCATAAGTGATGCGTAAGGGTCCTAGAATGTCTTAAGGGGTTGTAGGTGTCATAATAGGTCCTAAGGGATCATAGGTTACATTAATTCATCCTAATATGACTTAAGGAGCCTTGAGGGAAACAATGAGTCCTTGTATGTATTAATGGAACCTAACATACATCAATGGGTCGTAGGACATCCTAATATGTATTATAACATCTTGAGATTCCTAAGGGATCCTATGTGTCTTAATATGTCGTAAGGGAGGGATAAGGGTCCTAGAAACTTACTACTATAATTTTCTAACATATTCTAACATACTACTAGATCATTTTCTAAAATTTAACTACGATTTTCTAAGATTTCTACAAAGAAAAAATTATTTAAAACAAATAACTAACTAATATTTATTAACTTTACTAAAAATGTGTGTACCTGAGAGAGAGAGATTCCTAATATTTAATAACTTCAAAAGAAATTTAAAAATAAATATTTTTAATAATTTCTATAAGATCTTAATATTTTCTAACATTTTCTAACATTTCTACTATAGTTTCTAATGTTTTATAAATATTTTCTAACATTTGCTAACAAACTACTACAATTTTCTATCATTTTCTAACATATTGTAACATAATTTATACTACGGTTTTTAATGTTTTCTAACATTTTCTAACAATTCTACTGTGATTTTCTAAAATTTTCTAACACTCTACTATCATTTTCTAACATATTCTATATTTAACTACGATTTTATAACATATTCTAACATTTATACTACAATTTTTAATGTTTTCTAACTTTTTCTAACAATTCTACTATGATTTTCTAACATTTTCTAACATTCTACTATCATTTTCTAGCATATTCTAATATTTAACTATGATTTTCTAACATATTCTAACATTTATACTACAGTTTTTAATGTTTTCTAACATTTTCTGACAATTCTACTATGATTTTCTAACATTTTACTATCATTTTCTAACATATTCTAATATTTAACTACGATTTTCTAACATTTATGCAAACTAAAAATTATTTAAAACAAATAACTAACTAAAATAAATATAAAATAAATAATTTACAATAAAAAATGAGAAAAATACATGTACCTGATACTACTAACAATCTGAAGAGGTCGAAAAAGCTCAGAAGATGCTGATGTCGTACTAGACGTCACTGGTTCGCTCTAAGCACTGGGTCCACAAAATCCAAATAGTAAACAATGAAAATAAAAAATGAATGCCAAAAATTTATAAAGAAATTCAGCCAAAAGGGGCTTTGCGCGAAGTACCCTACGTAGGGTACTTCGCGCGAAGGGGGGTCTTCACGCAAAGTACCCTACGCAAGGTACTTCGCGTGAAGGGGGGTCTTCCCCTTCACCCAAAGTACCTACTTTGAGCGAAGACCCTAATTTTTTTTTTTTTGTGTAGAAAGCCAATTTTTTTCGTCCCAAAAAGTGGGACACACTATTGTGTTTTGACCCTTCTAGAAGTTTTAAATCTGGAAAATAGTTATTGAAATATGGCTGAAACCGTTTGGTTCACCTGGAATTCAAAATGAGAAGATGTAATATGTTGTTTGCATATGGATTTCAAAATATTATAAATTTTGTTTTACCCCCAATTCCCATTTAAGTGGAATTAGAATTGATTTTCCAATTCCATCTATTTAGATTGAAGATTCAAATGTTGGTTTTGGGAGTAAATGAGAATTAACAAATCTCTATTCCAGTTTAATGTTTTGAACACAAACATCGAAAATGTTAATTCCGAAATTTGATAATCCCAGTTCCAATCTAATTCTAGCAAACAAACGGGCCCCAATAAATCTTGAATATTTTTCTATTTTCTAATTTGTTTTAAACTCATTTGTTACATACAATAAAAATCGAACATCATTATCATTATCATATCCATGAGACAACATTCTTAAAAGAGAAAGCATAAGGGCCTTTCAGCCCCTTCTAATTGCAATCATGCCCTCTAACAAACACCAAAGGTAGACCGAATAAATGCAACCTAAAAGGCACCAACAAAAACCCCAAATCCCGAACTCCAGGCCTACTCCACTAATCCAATGAACATGTCAAAAACTCATGGTTCACCAGCACAAGATATAAGCAAATAGGAGCTTGTTAAAACCACGAGCAAAAGACAAGACATAAAAATGCATATCCATCACCATTGCTTTCTTTTTCTGTAATTATTCAACAGTGAATAAACATTAAACCAAACATTAAAATAGTTTGATACTTTGCAAAAATCTAAAAAGAAACATTAAAATAATTTGATACCTTGCAACAAGAACACGGAACTCCGTACCAGTGTTATATCATGCATTTGACAAAATCTGAAAGCATCCCAAATGACAAACAAAATTAATGGGCTTCAAGTTATTCTCCCTCACCAAACACAAGGCACAAAATACATCCCATCAAGATGTCATATCTAAGCATCTCATATTTCAACAACCTTTCTCAGTACCAGCGATCTCATTGGTGCTTTTTACATTACACACAGTCAGCAGAATAATCAGCAGCACGCCTCTTCTCCGGACAAAAACAAAAGAAAACAAAATGCTAATAGTGACTACTTCTGCTTAGAACGGTAAAAATCACAGGATTTGAACATTGAGAATGACTGTAACTTGGATTTTGTAAATGTGGATGTGTTTGTATTGACTTGTAAACAGTGTCTGATTGTACTAGAATGGAATATATGGGCGAAATTAAGAACAGACCAACTTTTGTTTTAAGATTTACTTATATTGATATTTTTGAATTATATTATGTGAATAACAGAAGTGTTTTTTTATTGGATTAAGAATGTTATAGTAGGGCGAGGGCTAATCTCCATGTAAAATGTATTAAAGAGAAAAAAAAATGTCAAACTTGTTTATTCAGATTTCGGAAAATACATTGTTTTTTTTGCAAATTTTTTGTGGTTTTCTATCACAAAATATGCTGATCATCAAGAACAAATGTTGAAAAAATGATAAAAATCTATTGTATTTTCCGTTTTTTGAAATTTGTTCAAAAAAGAATTAAGGTCTCTACAATTTCAATCCAATCTACCATCTAAGCTACTAAAAGTCTAATAATATGGCCACCTAGAGCCATCCTAGTAAAGATAGAAAAGCTTACTAAGAGTATCATAGTTAAACATAAAAAAGTATTAATAGTCTTCAAATTATAAACGGTTAAGGGACACTGTCTATTAAGCTCCTTTGTAATTGCATCTCATAATGTTCTAGAATGAAAAAAACTTTATTTTTATAATAATAAAGATGTTTTTCCATTTGTCATGTATGCTTTTCTGACTGATGTTTCTTGTAGGCTTCCTAACGGTGGATCATTGAATGTGATCTTAAATAATTGAGAAAATTTATAATCCTATTGTGTTATGTGGTTTATTATTAAATTTTATTTTGTTAAAACAGTCTTGTTTAAATGATACGTTTTTAATGATAAAAAAATTGATAGAAATTTTAGACATCATTTTGATGTGTAGTTTTTACCGAATTTCATTTGAGTGCCATCCTAAACATCCATAAAAAAACATATGCAACAAATCTAGAACCAACTTGTTATTCAACATGGATTATAGGAAACATATACCTACTAGTATGGTAGAATATACCTACTATTATGTTATGTAGTTTATTACCAATTTTTGTTTCTTTAAGGTATATGTTATTGGATGTGATTTTGAAATGTTGATTGAAAAATACTTTGTTTGAATATTATTTCTTTTTATAGTCGAGAAATTGAATAGTAATTTTACACATCAGTCACTTCAAAAGTGAAAAAAAAAATACTTTGCTTCAAATAATGTTAGATTCTAATGGTCAAAAAGTTAATAGCAATTTTACACATCATGCACACTAAAGTGGCAAATATTTGTTATTTTACTCTCATGGTTACAATAGTCAAAAAGTCGAAAGCAATTTTAGGCATCATCCACTTTTAAAAGTTGTATTATTTATTCCTTCAATAGTAAAAAAATTACTTATACAAAGAATTATTACACTTACATAAAGAATTGAAGAACCTCCATGCCTTTCATCTATTTATTTTTAATTTTTAAAATGTAAATATTTTTTCAATATTAAAAAAACTAAGTATATTAAAAAACATAAAAATATCCTTCCTAATAAAATACAATATTTTTAAAAATATTAAATAATAAATTATTAGAATAAATATTATAAAATAATATATAAATATATAAATTTATAAATATATAAATATATAAATATTTTAATATTATATAATATAAGTGAAATAGTGAGAAATTAAATTATTATATTATATTCCTAATTTATTAAAATAGAATATTCATAATTATCATCTATTGAATTAACAATTCATGATTATTAGTTCAAAATGACAATATGTAATCTATTGAAATGAATCACCAATAAAAACAAACTAATGCTTTGATTATGTCATATTTAAAACTACCTAATAAGATCATTTATGGAAATCTAGTTTAAAGTGCATTGATTATCTCATTTTTAAATTATTTGATTTATTTTTAAGACTATGCGCCCTCATTTACATTTAATAGTTTTGGAGCCTTGTTTATTTTCCAACTGTCATGCTTATCTTTCATTTGATTTTTGCTAAAAAAAAAATTATATAAATAACATTAGTTAGGGCATGTCATGGAGGGGATTTTTAAAAATAAATAAATGAGTTGTTGACATTTTTTTAGAATTCTTTTGAAGTAGGAGGTCCCATGAATTTTGTATTCGAGTTCATTTTTTAAAGTTAAAACTTTGCATATTTGATCACGTAACTAAATAAATATTGATAAGAATTGAATTTAAAATTCTCATATGATTGACAAGTGGTATTTTTTTTTAAGGTGGCGTAACAGTTTCTAGCCCCATCCATTTTCCACCGGCTAAAATTTGCACTCTAAAAAGTAGGGGCTATAATTTTGAGGAAAAGATTCCAATTAATCCTTCACCTATATTGTTTTTTGTTTTTTGTTTGACTTCAAGAAACCTCCCACTCCATAAAAATAAATGGTGGAGTCCCTTTCATAGAAGTGCACACCATTATAAAAATCTAGTTTAGATAAATTCAAAGTGCACTGATTATGTCATTTTTAGAACCATGTGATTTATTTTCAAGATAATGCATCCTCATTTATATTTAATAGTTTGAAGCTTTTTTTCTATAAATTAGAATGGATTTCCCTTCTTAACTAGTGATTAAAAAATTGTATTTCTACTAATTAAAATATATTATTTTTATTAAATCTTGTTACAAAGTTAATTTGTATAGTATACATGCACATTTTTTATGTTTATAATTCAACAAAATTAATTTAGCACTACCTCTATTACAATTTTTGAGGCAATATTGTAGGGGCAAATTGCCAAATACTTTACCATGCCCTTAAAATAATTTGTATTTATTTTATACTTAATAAGAATAAAATAATATTATATATAACTTTATATCTATTTCAATTGATTACAATATCGTATTCTTTTAATATTATAGTATTTTAATTTTTTTTTATAGATTTATAAAATTGTAATATTTTAATTTTCAATAAATATATAGTTTAATAATATATTATAATATAAATGCATATTTTTAGATATAAATATATTTAATTGAATAATAAAATTTATTATATGTATTCTAATTAGATGTTATATATATATTTTTTATATTAATAATCGAGAGTTCAAAATAGGGCACCAAAAAGAAGGGAGGCGAGGCCTTGACCTACCAATCGGAGAGTATCAGTAAACTATCCACATAAAACTAATACATAATAACAAGGTATACACAAGTAAGAAGCAACAAGAGGAGACTACTCATGTAGAATATCATCAAATTTATCAATCCATGTTGTCCATCCAAGTGGTCCTTCCATCCAGATTACTTTTTTTGGTCCAACAGCTAAGAGAAAACATGGAGGTTAGATCAGCTCTGGGATTCTTGTTGTCTTTGATATCTTGCATAAGTTTTGCAAGAGCATCATCAAAAGCCATCTGGTTATCCACGACACTAGCCAACTTAAATCCATTCTCCATCTCATAGATAAACATTGAAGCATGCCCATCACGAAGCAATCTAAGTAGCTTCCTCTTTTCCAAGTTCAACACACAACAAATCTGTGAAGCAATTTTAAACCGTGTGAGCTTTCTATAAAACCCAGTAAGAGACCTGCTAGCACCTTGAAATTTAGAATCATTTCTAAGCTTCCAAATATACCAAAGGATGAGAGATGAGAGAATCTGCCAAAACAAGTTAGAATCTTTGCAAAGTCCTTCAATAAAACCAGTAATGATATCAAGAGTATAAACAAATTTAGTAATAGAAACACCAAACATAAGCCAAATTTCTCTAGCAAAGGTACAGTCAAAGAAAATATGTCTCATAGTCTCAGGCAATCTGCAAATAGGGCAAATATCAAGGCTGGCTTGATGATTTCTGATGGGAAGTCTATCCAATAGGAGCTACCACTTGAAACATTTAATCTTAGGCGGAATGGGAGCTTTCCATAATTTGTCAAAGATTTTTTGCCAATTAGTAGGGGTGAAGGTGCAATACTAGATGTTATTGATATGTTGAGTAACAAAAATATCATGGTTAAGGAATTTGTAGATGTCCTTCGCTTTAATAGCCATCAGGAGGGAACCATTTTGCCATCTGAAGGAGAGAAATTGGTGGGAGTCAATGTCAGTGTTCCTGGGAAGATTGAGGGGAGCACAAGCCAGCTTAATGAGATTATAAGTATGCTTGTGGGAGGCAGGGATATCAAATTCTCTGGCAAAGTTATCCCACCCGATGAGCTGGTTGTGCTCCATAATATCCATAAAACACTTAATGCCTTTATTAGCCCACATTCTGGCCGAACAACCTTTAGTCAGGGCCAGGGGTTTACCTTGGTGCAAAATATTCCACCATATGGAGCGTTCGCCACGCAGGGTATAATTGTAATCAAAAGAGGAATTATCAATATAGCCCCGAATATTTTCCCAGGCCTTCCAAATGGATCCAAATACCCAAGTTCCCCAAACTGTTATGGGGAACTTGCCAGCAATCAGAAGCAATAACAAAAAGGGCAGGGGCTAGAGGATAGCCTTGTCTAATGGATTGAGAAAGCAGAATGGGATTAGATAGAGTCCCATTGACCTCAACCATGGCGGAGGCATCTTGGAGGAGGATTTGAGTATACTTACAGAAGACACTGGGGAAGCCAAAAGCTTGTAACATCATACCAATAAAGTCCCACTCAACCCTGTCATAGGCCTTCTCAAAGTCAAGGAGAAGCATAGCGGCCTCTTGTTGAGAAGAGTTGGCCCATTCCATAGCCTCCCAACTGGTGATAAGGTTTTCAAGAATGTATCTCCCCTTAATAAACCCAGTTTGGGTTGAGCAAATAAACTTAGGGAGAATAGCTTCCAGACGGGAGGCCAGAATTTTGGCAAGGATCTTATAGGAGACATTGAGCAAGGTAATAGGACACCAATTTTTAACAAGAGCTCTATCACCATCCTTAGGGATCAACTTTATAATGCCAGTGTTAATAGATTTCCCAAGAGTGCCATTAGAGAAAGCCTCTAGGTAGAGGTCATGGAGATCCTTAGTAATCCAATTGATGTTAGTTTTATAAAAATCGGTAGGGAGCCCATTTGGACCAGGGGCTTTGTTATCTTTAAGTTTCCGGATGGCATCAACAATTTCTTGTTGCAAAACCAAGCTTTGAAGGGTAGGGATGTCACTGTCAGAGATCAACTTAGGAATGAGAGCAATGCACCTTCTTCTAGCAGATTTCGAGTCATCAATATCCTCAGATGTGAAAAGATTTCTATAGAAATTTTCAACGGCTAAGGAAATATCTTGAACAGTAAGAAGCTCTTTATCATTATCAACAATTCTATCAATCCTTTCTTTGCTATGTTTATGCTTGAGGAGGTTAAAGAAGAGTTTAGATCCTTTATCTCCAAATTGAAGCCAATGGTTCTGGGTTCTAATAGAAGCACCCTTGATCTTGACTTGCTGATGTTTCCTTAGGGAATCCCTAGCTTGGGAGACCTGCTCAGCAAGAAGAGGAGAATCAGGTTGGGCTTGAATGCTGGTTTCAACCAATTGGAGCTGGTCAGAAAGGACATTCTCCACACATCTAAAATCTTTGGCCTTCTTTTGCCCAAAAGTTTGGAAGATCTTAGTCCAAGAGGAGATATTGAGATTCCATCTACTGGTTTGGGAAAGGGGCTTATTTTGCAAATTGATAATTCTAATCATCTAAATAGCAATAAGCACATCTTGATCTCCAAGAAGAGAGGTATTAAGAATAAATTTCTAGTTAGTATGATGGGTAGGTAAGATGAGGTTTCTGAAATTAACTATAGCTAAAATAGGGGAGTGATTAGACAGAGAAGCAGGGAAAGAGGCAACTGGAGAGCAGAATTGGTTAGGGGAGAAAGAGAAAAAGTTATTGTCAGCATAAAATCTATCAAGTCTAGAGTAAATATGGTTAGGCCCTTGTTGGAAATTACACCAAGTAAACCAAAGGGATCCAACATCGGGCTTATTACCTTCAAGAGGGTCAAAAAGATGGAGATGATGTTTAAAATTATCCCAATGAGACTTTTCTGCGCTTTTCCACTCAAAGGGAGTACCTCCAATCTTGTCATCAACATTCTCAATCATGTTAAAATCACCACCAATGAGCCAAGGAATGTTAGGGAGGGAGGTCATCCAATCCCATAGACTAATTCTTTCGTTGTAATCATTAGAAGCATAGAGAGAGAAAATTCTGAAATGGGAGTTATTAATATTAAAGGAGACCCAAATAGCTTTGTTACAGGGTGAAACACCAGAGTTAGTAATATACTTAGTCCAGTTAGGGCTGATGAGGAGAGCAACACCTCCCTTCCCTTTGGGATGCACAGTAACAATCTTGAAAGCATCCTTCCATATGAAGTTAAGGGCAGAATCGAGCGTAAATCCAACCACCTTGAGCTCTTGTAACATCATGATATCAATTTTAGAGTGACAATCCATAAAAATTTTAATGATAAACTTACGATCAGGAGACTCAAGGCCTCTCACATTCCATGAAATAATCTTCATGGAGAAATCTGATTAGTGGAACTAGTAAGGAGACTAGAGTCCCCACTCTTCTTTTTGTTTTTATAACCAAGGGGTCTACCTTTTTTCCTGGAACCAGAGTTAATCAAAGCATCTTCCTCATCACTGCCATCAACAAAGTCTAAACATGAATCCCTCATGTCCAACGTGGATTTATCAGAGGTCAGGTTAGGATTAGCATATATCACTTCAATGAACATGTTATCTTCTAATTCCTTGAGGGTGGAAGATGGAGGCTTAGGAGGGTGTTCCTCAGGGATAGGCTCTAGAGGAGGCAAAGGGTCCAGAGTACGTGAGGTAATAATGTTATTGTCCCTACTGACATCGATGGGAGAATCAATATTATTGAGACCAATAGATCCAGGGGAAGTGTGATAAGGACCGGCTTCAATCATAAGCGGGGAATGGTTAAGGACTTCAAATCTATTAGCTCTGGGGTTAAAAGAATAAATACACTCCAAAGTTAATTGTTGAGCATTCTTTCACTAGCGTTTCCTGTGAGAAACAACTTGGAATTCATTAGCGGAAGGTGCTTTAGTGGAGGCAAAAATAATCGGTTTTGATGAATTACCTGATGACAGGCGAGAATTGTCATTCACATTACACGGGGTTTGAACCAGTATAGATCCAGAAGTAGAAGAACCTTTAGGGTTGTTATTATTATTAATCTTGTTATTATTTTTAGAATTGGAAGTTTCCGTAGTAGATTGAGTTATCTCCATGGGGGTAGCAGGTTTAGGCGCATTTGAAGGGGCACTGGTATTTTTAGAGATATCTGGGGTTTCAACTGTGATAGGCTTCTTTCGATTAGCAATAATTAAGCAAGTTTTCTTTTGATGCCCTTCCTTTTTACAGAGAAAAAAAGAATTTAAGCCCCCTAAAACCTCAATAGGGAAAACGAACACCTCTCTGCCAATATTAAGATTTAAGCTCGGAAGGATGTCAATTCCTAGTTTAATAGATATCAACATTCTGGCATCTAAATTGGGAACCAGGTGAGATGTTTCATCAATACGAATGATTTTCCCAACGTCGTTCATCAATTGAGGCAAAAATTTCCAAAGAAAGGGGGGAACATCTTTAACAATAATCCACCTAGGGCATGAAAGGGCCATCACTTCCTCATTAATCGCATCCTGCGACCATGCTAGGGCATGAAAGGAAGTCTTTCCTATAGTCCAATAGTGCCTCTTAAGGACTTCTACCTGAGACTTGTGGCTATTAAAGAATATAATGTATAAACCCCTTTGAATTTGCCTACAGAAAGAAATTTTCAAACCAAATTTCAGATTCCATAAACTATGAAACCAGTCATCCATAAACTTTCGGGGAGGGTATTTTTCCACATCCACACATGAGAAGAAAATAGCAATAGATCCTAGTCTAGTCTTTTCCAGCATAATTTGATTAAGCATCTCATCATTTGGTGTAATGAAGATATCTTTCAAGGCATTAGCAGGGCACTTACCTTCGGCTCCGGCTCGCTCGCACTGAGCAACTGAAACAAATCTCGCAACAAGGGAGACAACATTATTGGGAGGAGCCATAGTCTCAGCGAAGGTCTTCTTCAGAGGATGGCTAAGGGCATCAGGGTCAGGGGGAATTAAGGGAGGGGTGGCCATTTTAGGCTCCATAAAAATGAAAAAGGAAAAACAAGTTGTAGGGAAACAATAAAAGCAAAAAATGAAACCAAAGCAGAGCAGGGTAAGAAGGTACACTGCGTGGAGGAGAGAACTCTCCTCCATGTCACATCAAAGCAGAGAGCTCGTCGCGTCACATTCGCATCGATGTTATATATTTAGATTATAATTATAATTTAAGTTTAATATATAACTTGAAATATAATTATAAATTAAATATTAATATATTTAACATTTTCATTGATATATTTTATATTAATAAATTAATGCTAAATAATATGATTTTACACAAGTTATATGAACTGTGTAAGAATATTCAATTAAACAAAAATAAGAAAATATTTTAAAAATTCAACTATCATTATAATTAACATTACTAATTTTTATTATCTGAAATTATTCTCTTGTTCTTAAATTAATATTTTAGAAATAAGTTATTTACTAACTAAATTTTTATTTCTAAACTATAGATTAATTCCATGTCTCACCTTCTTAAATCATCCCAAGGAAACATTATATTAACAAATTTTATATAATTCTATAATGTGAAAAAAATAAAAAAGTAGATAAAACTCAATCTAGTGAGATAGTGGTTTAGCCTAGCCCAATCTAGTTTTGGTCATTGTCCTTCCAAAACATATAAGAACTTACAATTACAATTTTATTTTACAATTAAAATAATAAACAATTATCTATCATTAATGGAAATCAATCAAGTACTTTTAATTATACTATTTATAACTCCCAAACTTTATTACATAATCTCTTGTAACTTCAAATTAAATTATTTATTTGTGATACTCATTGAATCTATTTTTGATGAATAGAGACATTTTCTATTAATAAAATATAAAAGTATAGTATTCACAAAAAAGGGACCGGGAAAAAAGTCACCCTGCGAAGAGCCACACGACACATAGGCCAGAATCATACAACTATTCATCAAAAAAGCATATAAAGAAAGAAACCCTCAAGCTGCGAGAGCAATAGCAGAAGAGGGAGGAGGATCTTTGTCATCATAATTTCTCCAAACATTGGGCCCTAGGGTCTGGTCGGGGAGTGACCAGCCATCATCTTTATAGATTCTTCTTTCTCCAATTCTCCCTCCTCCCGCCTGGGAGAAATAGCAAGCGCCAGGTGGGGGAACTTATCAGAAGTAGTAGGAGGCCACACAAGAACACTGGCTGAAGATCGAGTAGACGCAGCTGTAGTAGAAACAAGCAAGGGAGGCCAACCAACATCCGTAGCCCTCTAAGGAGGAGGAGAGGCAGAGCGACGGTGCCAAGGGCATGACGTTTTGGAATGCCTAGTAGAGGAACTCCAGCTATGATGGCGGCCTCGAGGTGGCATGCGGTCAGCTGAGAGAGAATCTGGTGGCACCCGAGAAACTGTACATGGGGCATTGCCTTAGTGTTGCAGTAATTCCTGCAAATGGGCAACCTCCCAGGCCACTTTGTCAGCTTGAATTTGAATCTGCATCATGACATTATTACATAAACATGCCTTAGCATAGAGAGAAATATTGATATCTAGAAAGCTGTGAGAAAAAAGAACAACATTTCGATCTTTCCATAAAGTAAACAAGATCTCCATCTTGAAAGCATGCTAGATTTGGGTATACTGGGAAGGCATTCTAGGTGAGTCACCTAGGAGCGCCATATGCCAGGAAAAAGGATCAAGCTGGAAAGGCATAAAAAGGTCATGTATCCAGTTCCAATAATTCTGGACCCAATGACAGAACCAAAAAATGTGCATAATAGTTTCAGAATGCCCACAAAAAGAGCATTTAGGGTCAAGCACACCCAAATGCCAGAGCCGAGCTCCCAAAGGCAAATGCTAGTAAAGCAAACACTAGGCAAAGTGAGCAATCTTGTGCTCAGTAATAGCATCCCAACTATTACAAAATTGCCATCTCCAGGTTTTCTGGGAGGATGAAAGGTGCCATCGATGACTGAGAGAATCAATCATAGGCAAATGAGGCACAAGCCAAGAATACCCAAGCTTGGGTTTGTAACTAGTAAATGGTGTATTAGGGTACCATTTCCAGTCTTTCCACCAAGGTTTAACTGATTGAATTCTCAATTTATGCAGGAAATGAGTCGGAATAGCCGAGACAAGCAAGTCAAAAGTTTGACGATCTGGGCGGATGAGCCGAAATTGAACACGGAGATCATCTCAAGAGTAGAGACTCATAGTGGCTCTGGAAAAAAATCTTTGGCCATTTGAATGTCACGTTTGTGAAAACAAAGACCACTTATCCCCTGGATTTTGGCCAAAGGAAGCCCTTGCTGAGAAAACAAAGGGGACCACCAAATATTTTGGTGGTTGAGAGAAAGACCATCACGAAAACCATTCCCAGCCCAACAAATCCAAGGCTTGACAGTTTCCCAGGCTCTCCAAATATTTTTGGCAACAAAAGTACCATGGATATGAACAGAGGTATTCATAACCAGAAGGGTTTGAAAGCCAATCCCCTTCCAAGCAGGCTTGTGTAATGGATACCCCGAAGAGATGCAATGTCGAAGCAAAATTTTCCAGGCCTCATTGCATGTGAGACACCGCACAATCCATTTCGCACAAAGGGCTAGACCTTGTTTATGAGTTTATTCAAATTGAGTTTATTCTTTTTACACTTATATATATGATAAATTGGTATATATCTTAAATACATTTATCTAAAATATATTGACATATATCTATGTCTTAACGTCTTAAGGTGTGTATATTAAATACATCACTTAGATATATTTAAAAATAATAAATATATAAAAATATTTTATTCACTTAAGAATTATTTTATTTTATTTACCATGCATATTTTCTGATTTTGATTTTATTATATAATATAATATTTTCTCTCTTACATATTTAAAAATATTGATGTCTAATTTTATTATAGAGTTATATATGATATAATTGTAATTGGAGTTTTCTTGAAAGCTAATTTTCAAGACTCGCTACATCATATACTTTTCCACCTTACTATTATAAGAGACAATACCTACACCATTTAGAACAAAAATAGACAAAGTTCAATCTAGCGAGGTAGTGGTTAAATCTAGCTGAATTTGAGAACAACCTGATCTATTTTTGTCATGAACTCCTTCCAATATATATAAGGGTTCTAAAGACACCATTTTTTTATTCATTTAAGAAGTACATTCTTTTTCCAACTGTATAGTTTTTGAGTAAAACTCATTGACCCATATTAATGAAATACTTAGCATTCATCACATCTAGATGATGCTCACAAAGGAGCACTAGGACTTCTCCAGAGGTCACCTATCCCAGTACTACTCTAGCTCAACTGCAGCTAATTGTGTTACTTGTGTCGGCTAATTATAAAATTATCTTACATATAAATTAACTTTAAAAATTGTTGTTGAGAAATCACCACAATGAATACTTGTCCACATTAATGACACACAGACTGTATAATTTAAAAGAATATAATTGCATTAAAGATTCAAAGGCTTCACCATTTACGTGACTACTGCCATTACACCAAGCACCCTTCCACATTAAAATATTTCTTAATAAGCTCTAAGTAAAAGATTAAACCTAATTAGCACTAAAATATATGAAAATGAGGTGACAATGTAGGTTAGATAGTTTTTGGCTGCACTATAATGAGGGTGCCCCACATCTGCCATGAACATGTGCAGTATGACGTTATGTGCACATGCATTTTCAGAGCCCTGTTCATCCAAAAATGAATTCAAAGGCTGTGTGTTTGCCCTTTTTTAACAGGGAAGATTCCTTCCCCAAAGAGGGGTTGGTGGGGAGTTGACTGATTGGTTTGGGGTCTGGGAGTGGAAATTAATTTTGGTCCTTTTCAATAGCAGATTCAGTTGTGTGTATATTGCACTATAAGATGTATATAAAATTAATATACTCCCAGTAATGAGGCCCACCCACATCGTTATTCATCTATCATTGATACTTTGATCGTCAGCAAAGCCTTGTCCTTCTTCCTTCCCATGCTGCTTAATTTATTCCTTTCCCTCCCACTTTTTTCATGCCCTGTTTGTAAAGATCAGAGACTTTATATATAAACATATGACGATGGATCAGAGACTGAAAAATTAGTTGCAGCAGCAGTTGCAAATGTGGAGATCAGTTTTTGTTCTGTTTTGGAGGATTCTTTACTAGTGGGTGTACTAAATTGTTGATTTTTTTGGGCTAAATGTTAAGGAATTGAGGGCAATTCAACCCATAAAATCTGTTCAGAATTTGAACACTGCTTCATCTTTTATAGTGTTAGTATCCTGCAATCATAAAAATTTCTTTCAGATAGATTGTTTTTTCACTAGAAGATTTTTTATCAATAAGGTTGTTTTAGCTATTCAATATAAGAACACGAGTCTTAGATTGAATTTCTTAGGCTAAGAGAAAAAGACTAAGGAATATTCATTCCGTCCCTCAGACTCTTTTACACCATGATATCTGGACAAAAAAATGTCTAGAGATCGGATCTCAGTAATGCAATTGCCCAAGAAGAGAAAGATGGCCCAGGCACAAGAAGATTTGAGTTTTCCTCCTGTTTTGAAGCCCATTGTCACTGACAGTCCTGCTTGTAAGCCCAAGTTCTTGTTGCTTTGTAGACAGGATTCAACAGAGAATTGCAGAGATGATAGTGAGGATGAGTCAGATATAAGCTATGTTGGAGATTGTGATGAAGGCAGTGAAGAATGTATGACACCCAAGTCTGTGGAGCATCAAATATCTCAAATTTTGCCATGCCCACCTGCTCCAAGGAAGCCCAGAGCAACAGCAAGTAAGAAGCCTCTGGATTTTTTCCATGTAAATCCTTCTGAGCTCAATTTGCTCTTCAAGGTTTTCAGGTCAGGTGAAAGGGCTACAGAGCATTTGAGGTTTCTTCAGAAAAATATATGATCATGTATTGGCAAGCAGCCAGTGGAGTTTAGTTTCTTTAGGCCATGCCTCAATTGTATATATCATGGCAGATGTACATTTCAATGAAATATCTAGGAGTTTAACAAACATGGTAGTTGAGTAGAAGAGTCTGAGAATTTCAGACATTTTCTTCCACGTGTGTTTAGAGAGATTTGATCATCTGGAAAACTGGATGATCTTGAGCTCAATTCAGGTCATATGTACTGGAAGATGATTATAAATTAGTTTTGGGTACAAACATTATTTTTAGATGTGTGATCTTTTGAGAAGTTCTGATGTTTCATTTATGTAAGCATGGCTTAGATGTAATGAATGTTAAATGAATCATTCATTCTCATAAGAAATGAGTTCATGTACAATACTTCTCATGAATCAGAATAGAAATATCATAATCATACTAAAATTTCAGATTGTATTGAACTTCTACTCTTTCTGGAAAATTTATCTCAGAGATCAATGAATTTTATGAATAACTCTTAGTTTTATTATTTTTGTTTCAGTATTTTTTTTTAATACATGTTGTAAGCAACATAACAGTTATAGGACCACTAAGAAGCCGCCATGACACCAGTTAATTGTTTTTCTTTAAGACTGGATAAGCCTGAAATTCTTTGGAAAATAGAGTTTTAACATCGATTATAAGTCAGTAATATCAGAATTCATGATTGTTTTGGGAAGTTGTGATGTTTTAGTTATGTAAGCATTGCTTAAATGTAGTAAGTGCTAAATAAATCATTCATTCTCATCAGAAACAAGTTAGTATAAAATACATTTCATTTCATGTAATATGAATCAATAAATTGTACTACAAAATGATTAAATTGAATTATAATACAAATATCATAATCATCTCAAAATTTCAGACTATATTAAATTCCTAGTCTTGCTATTAAATTTATCTTTAAAATCAACAAATTTTATAAATCACACTTAATTTTACTATTATATTTTATATCGCTATTCTATTTTATTTATATTAATATATCTGTTAGTAAGCAAACATAAAAATTATTGGGCCTATAGGAAGCCATCATGGGACAGTTAATCGTTTTCCTTGAAGACTGGATAAGCCAAGAAAAAATAGATGCTTTCATTTCATTGTTTTACAAGCCAACTCAAATGTTGGCAGTTCTTTTTCTTCCCATCAGGATAAATTTACTTATGAGTACTGTAGATGTTCTGGGTTTTATTTTGAAATTTTTTTTATATGTTCAAAGTTGGGAGGCTGCAAGCAGATTTAATCCCATTGCTTAAACAATTTGAATACGGACTTCAGCTACCTAAATTTTGACTACTCAAATATTTTTTAAATAGACATTAAGATAAGAATCCCCAGACGATGAAACACTACCTAAAGTATATAATTTAATACAGCTGCCATCCAAGATTTACAGTGTATTTTTTGGAAACTAACTTATTTAAATAATAATAAGTTTGGTGTGTATATAAAATTAATTATTTTGAGATTTTTTAAAATTAAAGTGTCTAATCATATTGTATTTTTGTCAAAAGTGAGGTGATTTTTTCTTATCTTTTTTAACTAATATTTTAGATTATAATTTATAATTTTAGTTCACAATAAATTAATTAGAAGAAATTAGTCTTCCATAGTATTGAATTTTATACAATTTTCTAGATTCAACTACGATTGTTTAATTTGTCTTATGTTTTGAATCACATTCAATGATTCATCATTCAATTCTCTCATTTCTCATTTCTCTTAATGATTGGCAACCTCGAACAAATTAAACAAATATAGTTGGATTCAGAAAAATTGCATATAATTAGTCTTCCACAGTATTGAATTTTATGCAATTTTTCTAGATTCAACTACGATTGTTTAATTTGTTCTATGTTTTGAATCACATCTAATGATTCATCATTCAATTCTCTCACTTCTCATTTCTCTTGATGATTGGCAACCTCGAACAAATTAAACAAACATAGTTGAATCCAGAAAAATTGCATATAATTAGTCTTCCATGGTATTGAATTTTATGCAAATTTTCTAGATTCAACTACAATTGTTTAATTTGTTCTATGTTTTGAATCACATCCAATGATTCATCATTCAATTCTCTCATTTCTCATTTTTCTTGATGATTGGCAACCTCACAACAAATTAAACAAACATAGTTGAATTCAGAAAAATTGCATATAATAAACTGATTTGAAAAAAATAATTGATTTACTTTTTTACATAATTTTTATTAAAAATATTTCAATATAACTTTAATGGGTCTTAAAAATTCATATATCAATTGTAGTATCTTTAGCTTTACTCCTAGAAATTGAAAAAAATAAAACTAAATCCATACTCTTGAATTTTTGAAATCAATCTTGTCTATTTTAATATTAATAGTATTTAAAATCTTCCTTAATAACTACAATACTGAAAAACTCTTCTGCGAAGAACTGAAGAATACTATAACAAAAATATACAAGAGATATAATGATCTTCTTTTAAGTATTGATTACAATACTATTACAACAATATACAAGAGATATAATGATCTTCTTTTAAGTATTGATTATTTAAGAGACATAATGATCTTTGATTATTTATTTTTAATCAGTGGAAATTGAAAACCCTTCCATCCCCAGCTTTTTCAAATGGTGATTCCAAAAACTCTGAATATATGTCTTTGCAGTGATTTTTCTATGCCAAATGATAGTTTTTCAGGACTTGGGTAAATATAGAGATGATGCTGTTTTGTAGTTATCTTTCTTTGTCAAATACTAAATCTCCAAAGCCTTATTGATATTATTGAAAATGATGATGTTTTTGTAATTATCTTCCTTTGTCAACTAGTTGATTTTGAGGGCCTCCATGAATATGCAGGATGCTGTTGTTTTTTAGTTAATTTCCTCTCAAGTTAAGAAAAGACAGCACAACTTCCAAGGTAAAATAGTAACAGAAAGAGAAGTGAAAGAAAAAGAATAATACAGCAGAAGACTAAAGCAAATAAAATGAGGAAAAATGGTGTACGTTCAATTCATGAGCAGTAGATGAAAGTGAAGTGAAAGCAGTGTATTATAACCCACGTTGAAACTTATTCCTTTGTTCCCTTTTCTAGTATTATATTTACTTTTTACATGACAAGCTATTGGTAGGGAATCAAGTTATGGAGGGAAATTTGATGTTAAAGAAGACAAGGAGGGGATGGAAAAGTGTAAGGCTTGGAAACCATACATGTGCATGCACTCCATAGGTGTTGAGCAGGAATGTCTTATTAGTAGTGTATGTATAATTGGTGGGAAGACTGTTCCTGTAGGCATAGGATACCCATGCTCTGATGTGAACAACTTAGGTACAAGCAAGTCTAAGGGTATGGATACAAAATAAGTTTGTTTTATAGATATTAGATAGCTTAAATTTCAATTAAAATGAGTAGAATTGGAGGGAAAGTAAATTAAGAATTAGTGAAAAAATTGTTTTTCAAAAAATTGTAATTATTAGAATAATATTTAAAATGAAATGATTTTTTAAAGTTTAATTAATTTTTTTTAAAAATATATTGGATAAATTATTTAATATGATAGATGACGTCTATATAATATGTTCACAATAGCTTAACATGGGCTTGAATCTTGTGGTCACAACAACCATCACCACTTAACTAACACACTCTAAGATGAACCCATTTTAAGATTAACTATAATAGCATTGTAATCTTTGAATTAATTTTGATATTAAGGATATTGATATAAAAAATAAAGATTTGTGAAAACAATTTGTCTTTATTAAATATGAATCTCAACATCCAAATATTTAAGAAAACGTAGCTAGAAAAAAACATACAATGTAAAAGATATCTAATCTAGCTAAAGGTGGAATCTTTATAACAAAAATAAAATATTTTAAGAAAAATTTGCACGTTGTACTTTTGTAGATTATAAATAAAAATCTTGTCCAATAAGAATAAGCTAATTTTCATTAATCTATAAAATTCAAATTCACCAGATCACATTGAAGTCTAATTTTGACCACTTATCCTTTGATATATGCACATATGGCTCACAACTAAAGACCCCATCATTTTAGAGTGGGAGTTTTGCTCATCCAATCTTCCTTTAATGTTTTCGCAATAAGATATTGTTGGCATTTTATTTAGTTCTTTGTAAAGGATGCACTTAGGAGGTCTATAAGCTCAAAGTATATAGTTCAACTAAAAAATTAGTTGATGCTTTATAATAAAAATCCAAGTAGATTGGAAAAATTAAAAAGAGTAGGTTTAGGTCTATTGAGGTTTACAAGGCTTAGGAGGGAAATTGAGATCTTTCTAGAACTAATCGAAAAATATTTTTGATGAAACTTGCTATAAACAAAATTAAATCTTATGATCTAAAGATTTGAAGTCAATTTTGATTTATAACTAATTTATTTTTTGTGTTTCCTTTATAATTATATATAGCATATAAATTGTTTTTTACAAAAATAGTGCAATAATTCTAGTCATTACAAACCACACGTCAAATATAAGATACACAAAATTTAGTGGTTACATGCTTATATAGCGATCAATATAGATAAAATATGCTATATTAAAAATTTAATTAGAAATGGAGGGCCAACTAGAAGTTATCTCTTGATGTTATTTCCTTCAGCTATGTCTTTGCCACTTCCTTCTATGGTAGAAGGTGTTGTTTTGATTATTTTCCCTTTCCCCTTGGAGCCTTCCTTAGTTGGTTCATGCTCATTGTATCTCTTTATGAACTCTAGTAGTATTTGTAAGAATGAATGGTTCTCCTATCTATTAAAGGAAACAAATTATTCATAAAATATCTCATTAGCGTTCACCATCACCAACACATCTTTTAGTAGCTTCTCAAAATTTATTTTAGAGATCTTTAGAGTAATGGTGACATAGGAAATGATATTAGAGATGATGAGTTTATTTGAAAAATTAGTAAGGGACCTCTTTGTTGGCTCCCAAATCAATAGATTGGAAAGTTCTAAGAGTATGCCAAATTCTATGTTCAAACCTTCCAATTGATTTGGCCAACAAATAGGTGTAACCTAATTGTGGTTAAAATTCCCCTACACTTTAGGCTCTGCAAGACTTAGGCGGGTGCACCTATTCACCAATTGGATCTCCAAGATGATGCTTTTTATAGTAGATTATATCTCCTATCTATATTTTATTTCTAGTCCCTATCTCGAACTAGCATGTATTCTTGTAATAGACTGATCTGACTACTTGATCGCATCTCTCGATTATCTTGCTTTATTTTATCTTCTTTTTACTACTACTTATGGGTAAACCCACAATAGTGGGTTACACTTTTTTGCCTAAACGGACACTGAACTCTACATTTTGAAAAAAAACTTTCATGTTCAGATGCATATTGTCATTAAACCATTTGAAATTAGAAGATGAAGTATTTAGAATCTTTTAGGATTTTCTATCTAGATTATAAATATATTTTTTATTTTTATTTTTGAATTGAATTGAATGTTTTTTTCTTTCTCCCATGAAAACTGGTGTGTTGCTGAAAACGTCATTTTCCAAGAGTTACATTGTTTTCATAGATTATAATTTTTTTTTCTAATATAGATATCAATGTCATTCTTTCGAATTTAGTTTTGTAACATCCATACAGAGGGTATTCAATTAGTTTGATGACATAATCATGATTATTGCATATTTTATTAACGTTTGAAGGTGACTAAACCATAATTTTGACATACCTTGACTACATAGCATATAACTTGTCGTGTATTCATCCAATTTTTTTTTTTGATAGAAAGATAACTTAAATATCTAGGGCATAGATATTTTTAGAATTTTTTTTCTCTCATTTACAATTTTTGCATAAGCGTCAAACATAGAGGTAGACATACGGTGAAATATCTATGTTTAGTAAAACTAAAAATACAAAGCCATAATAAACTTAATATATATTAACATTATAATCATTGGAAAGATTTTTCTTAGTAGTACCTTACTAAGTACATAGATAGGTTTATCAAATGGCTTCATTTGATCTGCGAAAAGATGAAGACGAAGTGATTTTTTGTTAGCATTCTAATAGGTGCAAAGGAGACTCCATTGTATGTATGAATGATGAGTATAGATGTTATATCAATGTTTTTTTATCTAAGAGACTTTGAGTTAACCATTTATAATTAATTCCTTCAAATGGAACCTCTCAACGCTTAAAGATCATCACATTTTATTAAAAATGTGTTATTTCAACAAAAATTAGCATGTCTAAAAAAGCGTAACCCACTATTGTGGGGTCACCCTTATGCTTTAATTATTATCTACCACTATCTTGATATTTGATTGATTCTTGTTTCTATCTATGCTTTTGATTCTCCTACTATAGTTTGGTTATATTTTGAATAATTTTTTGTATGATAGACCAATGCCTTCTCCTCTCTTGGAAAATAGAGTCACCTGACTTCTAGACCTTCACATATACTTCTTAAAATGATTTTAGAATAACTGAGAGAGGGGGGGGGGGGGGGGGGTGAATCAGTTATCCTCAAGTCCATATGTACCAATTCAACTTTTAACACTTCAACAAAATTAGATCTATTCAGCAATTCACTCGGTTTCTATAGAATATATTAACATAACATAAAACTTGTAGTCCACTATCCAAAAGTAATCAACTTGCAGAATATAATTTTTTCAAGAATACAACACATCATTTATAACATTCACACAAGTATGCCATCGAGATTTAATGTGGAAACCCAATATGGGAAAAACCACCAGTAACATGCTACCAGATTTTCACTCTTCTAAAGTGAGCTCTGTGAGAAGCCAACCCTATTAAAGGTTACAATACACACTGTTAGGTGTGACCCTATTAAAGGATTTAATCAACCTGTTAGGAGTAGCCTGATTAGAGGGCTTAAAAACATCCCATTAGAATGTCACCTTGATTAAAGGGTTAAAAAAATGACTATTAGGTCAACCTTGATTAAAGGATTTTAACTGATACAATGGTTAGAAAGTAACAACTGTAGGTTCTGATCTGAAATATACAACTCACTTTGCAAATAAAGATCCAATACGCTCATATGCTGATATGCTGACTAACCTTCATTACCATCTCCATCTCTGATCTGCTCAGAAATTCCTTCAAGCAATCACCTCAAATCTGTTCATCTCTTCATAGCTCTTCTTAGCCTTCTACTTAGGTTCACCAGTCAATAACATCAGTTCCTCTTTTCATATTTTTTCTATACTTCAAATCAATTGACTTCTTCACTCAGTGTAAAAGATAAATAACACATTACCTTTCCAATACCCATTGTAGTATCTCATAACTCAACCTTTCACTTGGTCCTCTTGTTATCTCCTCTTTTCAAATCCTCTTCATCAATCAAAAGATATGGTACTATATTAGATAGAAATTATCTCACCAGTTAAGGTTTGACATCAATGACAATATAACAATTGTTTCAATTGTAGTTTCTAACAATCTCCCTCTTTGGCATTGATGGCAACACCACAATTACAACCATAAACTCCATATGCATAGTCACCAAACAATCCAAAAAAAAATAAATTATCTTTTAGTTTGTCCAACAGTTTACCAAATCTCTCTCATCTTATTCAATCTCTCCTTCTTTGCTTAGGGTAATTCTTTCTGTACATCTTTTTGTATCTCTCTCTCAGGCTCACTAAATCTCTCCCTCTTTGACAATAATGCCAAAGATATTCATCTTCACCATGTAAATATATTCATGTTAGTTCTATGAACTTCATACTCCCTCTATCATCTTGCTTATGACTGATCAACATATTGAGCTTTACCCTTCACAACTTTAGGCAACTCCTAAAGTGTGACCTCCTTTGCATCAAATTGTCAGATATTTTGATTAATACATTTGATGTAATGTTCCTATATGATTCTAGGTAGCCTCAGGTAGGGGAATCAACCCTAATTTACCTCTTATATACTCATGAGAATCCTTAGGTAATGCCTTAGTGAATATACCTACTAACTATTCCTTTATATTCACATACTCCAATCTCACTTCTTTTTCTTGAACTAGCTCTCTCAAGTAATGATACTTGATAACAATATGCTTAGTCTTAGTGTGCATCACAAGATTATTTGATATATTGATAACACTTATGTTATCACAAAAAATAACAACTGGCTCAGTAATTTATTCCTTCATACCTTTCAACAATTGCTTGATCCACACTAAATTTGAACAATTCACTGCTGCTGCTACATATTCAGTTTCTGCTATAGATTGGGAAATGCAATTATTTTTCTTTCTTGCCCAAGAGACTAATCTCTTTCCTAAAAAGAATGCACCACCACATGTACTCTTTCTGTCATCCACATTTCCTAACAAATCTTCATCAGTGTAAAATTTTAGTTCAAACTTGTCATTCTTCTTGTAATACAGTCCATAGTCCTCTATTCCTTTCAGATATCCCAATATCCTTTTCATTGCCTTCATGTGACTCTCCTTATGATTGGCAAAAAATATTGCAACAATCCCAACTGCTAGGGAAATATTTGGTCTGCTATGAACAACATATTGTAGCTTTCCAATCATAGACCTGTACAAGGTTTGATTCACTTCAGCTATATCATCATTCTTTGATAGTTTTTGTATAGTAGCCATGGGTGTACTTACCAGTCTAGATTCCTACATACCAAAAATTTTTAGTATCTCTTTGACATAATTATATTGTGTAATATAGATACCTTTCTTCATCTGATAAACTTTCAAACCAACAAAGAATTTGATCTCTTCAAATATAGACATCTCAAATTTAGTTTGCATCTCATTTGAAAATGATTGACATAGGGCATCTTGTCCTCCAAATATGATATCATCAAAAAATATTTCAGATAACAATATCCCTTTACCTTTTTCAGTCTTCAAATACAAATTATTGTTGTCATTAGTTCTTGCAAATCCAATCTTTATCAAGTAGTTGTGCAGTTTCTCATACCATGCTCTAGGGGCTTGTTTCAATCCATATAGTGCCTTGTGTAGTTTAAAAACCATGTTCTTCTTGCTTGGATCAACAAATCCTTCTGGCTGTTCAATGTATACTTCTTCCAATATTTCATTCATAAATACAGATTTGGCATCCATTTGATACACTTTGAATCCTTTGTAAGCTGCATATGCAAGTAGAGTTCTCACTCGTTTCAATCTAGGAACTAGGGAAGATGTCTCCCCATAGTCAATGCCTTCTTCCTGTGCATATCCCTTGCATATCAATCTAGCTTTGTTCCTTGTGACTTCTCCATGTTCATTCAACTTATTTATGAACATTGACTTTATTCCAATAACATTCTTGTCCTCTGGTCTTGGCACTAGTGTCCAAGTTTTGTTCTTTTCTATCTGCTCAATTTCTTCATTCATGGCTAGAATCCAATCTTGACACAAGGGAGGATGGGGAGAGGGGCCAAAGGAACACCCTAACCAAATCCACCTTGTAGAGATCACACACAAAAGCAAATAAGACACAAATGTGAGAGAGAATGAAGATCAACTTCTTATATTTCTTCAGATTGATTCATACATGTCAGGCTGTAAGGCCTTCCTAGTTAGGGACAGATATTACAATTCAAGTACATAAGTCCTCCAACATGTGAAGATCTGAAACTATCTACAATATTCTAACTTCTACTACTAATGTCCTAATTGATGTCCCAAACTACAATCAAAAGGTTACAATATATACAAGAGGCTACAAAACAAGTCAATGTTTAAATCCACCATCAATGGAAGGAACAACCAGATCTAGGTCCACATGCTTCCCAATGATAGATTCCAACATTAAATCTGTGACCATAATTAATTGCACAAGTCGGCCTCAACAGGAAACTAAAGCAAATAACTCGATAAGCAAGGATAATCAAGCGCCATGAAAGATAACTGAGCGCCAGAGAATTAACCAAGTTGCAGAGAGTTAACTGATCAACTCAATTAACAAAGGAAACTGAGCAACTATCGAGCCAACTTGGTCAAAGTACGAACCAAGCAACACATGAAAACAAAAACTTGTTTTTGGTGACACAGGATTGCCAAGGACTTGAGATGCTCCTACATCAGACACCTGGGGTTATTTGAAATGATTCTCTAATTCATGCAATAGGTACAACCCAAGCTGAATCCAACTCAGATTGTGAAATCCATGAACTGTCTTCAATCGGTTTGTTCTTCCATTTTACTAGATATTCCATATACTATTTTCCTCTTGTACTTCTGCCAACCCTTTGCTTCAAAATCTTCTCAACTTCTTCTATCCATTTCTTAGGATAATCATTTGGTATTGTCATTTCTTCATCTAACTCATGATACTCATACAAATCAGAAATGTTGAATATAGGTGATATATCCATGTCATTAGGTAATTCAATCTCATAAGCATTTCCACTGTCAAATTTCCTCAAAATTTTGCAAGGACCAAGCTTCTTCATTTTCATTTTCCCATATGTTCTAACAGGAAATCTACCTTTCTTCAAATGAACCATTACTTCATCACCGACTGCAAAAGTCTTATGTCTTCTAGATCTATCAGCTCTATCTTCATATTTCTGATTACTTTTCTCCAACTTATGTTTCACATCTTCATGCAATGTCTTCATGAACTCAACAAACTTTACTCCTTTAACTCTTCTCTTTTCTTCATCAACAATATCCCTCAAATCTGATATACCTCTTGGTTGTATGCCATTTATAATTTCAAAAGGTGTTTTTCCAATACTCCTATTCACTGAATTATTATATGCAACTCTTTTTGTGCTAACATAGAATCCCAATTACTCAGTGTGTCTCCAACTAAACATCTCAAAATATTACCCAAGCTTCTATTCACAACTTCTATTTGTCCATCAGTCTGTGGGTGAAATGTAGAATTATATTTCAACTCAGTGCCAAAATTTCTCCAAAGGATCTTCCAAAAGTATCCAACAAACTTACTATCTCAGTCAGAGATGATACTCCTCAGTAATCCATGCAATCTGACAATTTCCTTAAAGAAAAGATCTATTATATGAACTGCATCTGATGTCTTTCTACAGGGTATAAAATGTGCCATTTTAAAAAATCTATCCACAAAAACAAATATAGAATCATTACCTCTCACTATCTTTGGTAAGCCAAGAACAAAATCCATACTAATATCAATCCAAGGTTTCTTAGGAATAGAGATCGGTGTATACAATCTAATATTTTGACTTACTCCTTTTGCAACTTGACAAATTCCACAACTTTTCACAAATTTCTAAACATCTTTATACAATTGTGGCCAAAAATATTTCTCCTTAAGCTAATTCAATGTCATGTCAACACCAAAGTGTCTAGCCAAACCACTACTATGTTTCTCCTTTATCAAATTAGTTCTCATTGATCCTCTTGGTATACACAACTGAATACTTTAAACAACATACCTCCTTGAATGAAATATTCTTCCCATTTAGTACTCGGTTGATATTGAATAGGTGCTCTACACTTTCTCCATGACTCAGAAAAATCAGGATCAAACTCATATGAATCTCTCATCTCATCAAAACCAAGAACTTCAATTTTCATCTCGGTCATCAAAGATCTTCTTCTACTCAATGCATCAACAACTTGGTTAGTGACTCCACTCTTATGTTTTATCACAAATGTATAACTCTGTAGGTATTCAACCCATTTCATATGTCTCTGATTCAACTTATTCTGACTACCCAAATACTGTAAAGCTTTATGATCAGTATACAACACAAATTCAATCAGTATCAAATAATGTCTCCATTTTTTTAGTTCTTAAACAATAGCATAGAATTCTTGATCATACACAAAATATTTCCTTTTTCCATCATTCAACTTTTCACTAAAGAAAGCAATAGGTATACCTTCTTGACTCAACATAGCTCCTATTCCACTTCCACTTTCATCACATTTTACTTGAAATGCCTTATTGAAATCAAGCAATGCTAACACAGGCAATTCAACAACCTTCTATTTCAGAGTCTCAAAACTTTTATCAGCTCCATGTGTCCACTTGAATTCTCTTTTATCTCCTCTCATAGTCTCAGTCATAGCATTACAAATTGAACTAAAATTCTTAATGAACTTACGATAAAAACTTGCCAAACCATGAAATGATCTTACCTCACTAGCATTCTTAGGTGTAGACCAATTCAAAATAGCTTCAACCTTTTTAGGATCCATCTTCAAACCATTAGCTGAGATCACAAATCCCAAATACACAATCTCCTCTTGTATGAAAGAACACTTTTTTAGATTTATCATCAACTTTTCTTCTTTCAACCTCTGCAATACTTGTTTAACATGCAACAAATTTTCTTCTTTGGTCTTACTGAATATCAGAATATCATCTAGGTATACAATCACAAATTTTCCTACAAATTTCTCCAAAACTTCATTCATCAATCTCATAAAATTACTCAGTGCATTATTTAAACCAAAAGGCATAACCAACCACTCATACAAACCTTCTTTTGTCTTAAAAGTAGTCTTCCACTCATCACCTTCTCTCATTCCGATATGATGATACCCACTTTTCAAATCAATTTTGGTAAAATACTTTGCTCAAGTCAAATTGTCCATTATGTCATCCATTCGCAGTATAGGAAACCTATATTTCAATGTTAGCTTGTTGACTGCTCTGGAATCTGTACACATTTTCCATTCTCCATTCTTCTTAGGTTCCAATATATTTGGTATTGCACAAGGACTCAAAATTTCTTGGATCAAACATTTCTGTAACAAGATTTATCTTCTTCCATCAGCCCAAATAGTATACTTATGCAATCTTCCATCATATATAGCATGTCTATCATATTGCCAAGGTCTACCCAACAAAATATGACAACAATCCATAGGCATGATATCACATAACACCTTATCATAGTACTTTCCAATTTTCAAATTCACATAACATTGTTTACTTACCAAGAGTGTATTCTCATCTTTGATCCATGAAATTTGATAGGGGTTCGGGTGTTCCAACATTTTCAAATGAAACTTTGTAACCATTTCCTCAGATGCCAAGTTCTTCGAGCTTCCACTATCAATGATTACCTTCCATACTTCATTAGAAACTTTAAATCTAGTTTTGAACAAACTTTTCATTACTGGATCTTCCTTATTACTTTCACTCCAAAGTGCTCTCCTTACCATCAAGTTATTTTCCTTCTCAGGTTCATTCGGTGACTCTTCTTGCACCAAAGAATTTCTACTGCTACTGACCTTCTTACTTGCATGTGTGCACTCAAATGATCTATGTCCTTCTTCTCCACAATTTTAAAAAGTTCCTTGGAAACCACCTCTATTATAACCACCTCGGTAGTTATTGCCTCTTCCTCTATATGAATTTGCACCTTTCCACTCGATCTTGCCTTTATCTAGATTTGTCCTTTTTGGATCAGATCTAATTTTTTCACCATAAGATCTACATCTTCCTCTAGGGAATCTATCACCTCTACCTCTTTTTCTTTGCTCATGTCTCTTGTTTAATTTCTCCTCAGTTTTCAAGGAAAATTGATAGGCTTCTTCAATGTTCTCCAATTTAACGAAACTGATTTCTTCTTGGATGGAAACTCTCAATCCATTCAGGTACCTAGAAATTATTTCCATATCATCTTCATCATGTCCAGATCTGATATCTAATCTATAGAATTCCTCAGTATAATCTTTTACCAAGCTATCTTCCTGCCTCAAACTTTGCATTCGTCTAACTAGGTTAATTTGATAATCACAAGGTAAAAAATTTCCTTTCAACTTATTCACCATCTTATTCCATACCTTAATTTTGTCTTTTCCTTTCCTCTTTCTATCCAACTACAGATGTTCCCACCACAAGGATGGATGAATTTTCAACTTTGTGCTTGCAATTTTCACCTTCTTTTCCTTAGGGACATTTTCATATTCAAAGTGCTTTTTCATCTCGGTGATCTAGTCCACCAATTCATCTGAATCCAATTTTACACTATACTTAGGAGGATTGAAATGTGGTATAGACTTTAGATTTGTCAAAGCCTTCAACAATATTTCCTCACCTTGATCCATCACCAGTGCAGGTTCTACATCACCTTGTTCTTCCTTAATTTCATCATCACCAACATCTTCAAGATCTCTTCCTCTTCGTTGGGCTATCTCAACAACTTCTAATCTAGCAGAAAGTTGTCTCAACATGTCTGCCAATCCTGGATCCATATCTCTCCTCCCATGAACCATCTTGAAACCCTCTATAATTGCAGGCTAGATCGCAGTCTGCTACCCCATAATAAATCAACTAGGGTTTGATAAGAAGGAACCCTCAAACCTAGATTCACAAACCTAGATCCAGATCTCACCTCAGCTTTGATACCACCTAATGCAAGGGACGATGGGGAGAGGGGCCAAAGGCACACCCTAACTAGATCCACCTTGCAGAGATCACACACAGAAGAAAATAACACATAAATGAGAGAGAGAATGCAGATCAAATTCTTATATTTCTTTAGATTTATTCATACATTTCAGGCTACAAGGCCTTGCCGGTTAGGGCTAGATATTACAATTCAAGTATAGAATTCCTCCAATATGCGAGGATCTGAAACTATCTACAATCTTCTAACTTCTACTATTGATGTCCTAATTAATGTCCCAAACTACAACCAAAAGATTACAATATATACAAGAGGCTACCGAACAAGTTGACCTTCAGATCCTCCATCAATAGAAGGAAGGACTAGATCTAGGTCCACATGCTTCCCAATGATAGATTCCAACAATAAATTTGTGACCATAATTAATTGCACAAGTCGGCCTCAATAGGAAACTAAAACAAACAACTTGGGAAGCAAGGATAACCAAGCACTAGGAAAGATAACTGAGTGCCATAGAATTAACCGAGTGCTAGAGAGTTAACTGACAGACTCGGTTAACAAAGGAAATCAAGCAACTACCAAGCCAACTCAGTCAAAGTAGGAACCGAGAAACACAAGAAAAAAAAAACTTGTTTTTGGTGACACAGGATTGCCAAGGACCCGAGATGCTCCTGCATCAAATCTTCATTCTCCAAAGCATCTTTCACTCTCTTAGGCTCAAATTCACATAAAAAACATGTTTGATCTTTCAACTTACTTCTTGTCATGACTCCAATTTCTTTAACTCCAATGATTTGTTCTGGCTTATAATGTCTTCTCACATACTATGCTAATGTAGGATTATATCTCCTTTCTTCTTTCTCTTGATCTTTAGGTTCATCTTGTAGATTCTCTACCTCCTCCCCTGATTGCTCGGCAACATCCTCTTGATACTTGACAATTTCTTGCTTTGACTCGGTAGGTTCATGCTGTTGCTTGACATCTTTGTTTTTTGGTTTAGGTATATTACTGGCCTCTCCTTCTTCCATGTATACAACTGATCTATAATCTTTAGGTTCTTTCTTGCACTCAACTTCATTCTTTTCTGCATATTCATCAAATCTAACATTTTCACTTTCCACAACTTTTTAAGTGTTAGAATTCAAACACTTGTAAGCTTTTCTCTTAGTGGAATATCCTAGGAATATGCCTTCATCACTTTTAGCATCAATTTTTCCATTCCTATTATCCTTCATTATATAACATTTACTTCCAAATAATTTAAAGTATTTTACATTAGGTGCATAACCTTGCCATAATTCAAAAGGTGTAGCATTTGTACCTTTCTTGATTTGTACTCGGTTCAAGGTATAAACAAGTGTACTTACAACTTCTCTCTAGTATTTTTGTGCAACATTCTTCTCTATCATCAGTGTTCTAGCACAATACATAATTGATCTATTTCTTCTCTCTGCTATACCATTCTGTGGAGGTGTCCTCGGTGTAGACATTTGTCTCTTTATTCCTCTATCATTGCAAAATATGTTGAGCTCATTTGATATGAACTCTCATTCTCTCTTAGATCTTAGACATTTCAAGCTTTTACCTATTTCTTTCTCAACTTTTGCCAAATACCACTTAAATAACTAAAAGACATCATTTTTTAATTTCAGAAACATCACAGTCATCATTCTAGAAAAGTCATCAACAAATAGAATGAAATATTTATCACCATCGTAACTTTTCACACCAATAGGTCCATAAAGGTCAGTATGAACCAATTCCAAAATATCATCAGAAGTATATGTCTTGCTCTTGAAACTAGACTTTGTCATTTTTCCCAATTTACATTGTTTACACATCACATTATCAAGTTTCTTCAATCTTGGTAATCCTCTAACTTTCTTCATCTTACTAATGTTTACTAAATTGTCAAAGTTCACATGACACAACCCCTTATGCCATAACCATACATCATCAAATTGTGCAAACAAATTTTTTTCTTCAGATAGGTCTAGGTAGAATAAATTACCTCTTGTATGTTCTCCACTTCCAATTAGTTCACTAGTGGCATCAAATATTTTATCCTTTTTGTGATGAAAATTCACTCGATAACTAGTTTTGTTCAACTGTGCAACACTTAACAAATTATAGTTAAGACCTTCAACCCAATAATCATTATCACATCTGATCTTATTAGTCAATCTTATTGATCCTTTTCCCTTCACAAGACATGGCACATCATTACCAAACTTGACACTCCTACCTTTGTAATGATTTAAGGTTTCAAACTTACTTTTATCACTAGTCATGTGATGTGAGAAACCACTATCAATTATCCATCTATCACCTTTACTAACATATGAAATAAGTGTAGTTTTCTCATCTTCATCAGAATTATATTTTAGAGCAGCACAAACAACTTCTACATCACAATCATCAGATTGATTGGATTCACTGTTAGTTTCTTCTTCAGCAATGTAAAAAGACTTCTTACCTTTATCCTTGTAGTCCTTATACCTTCTTTGATCTCTATCATTCGTTTTGAATTTATAATTGCTTTCCCTTCTTTCATCCTTGTCATTCCTGTCAGGACATCTTTCTGTAATATGGCTGACTTTGTTACATGAAAAATAGATTAAAGGAAGTTTACCTTTAAATTTTCCTTTTTCTCTTGGTAGCCTTCTAGCCATAAGTCCCTCAAGATCATCTAGATTATGATCAGAAGTGTCATTGTCACTGTCACCGTTACTGTCACTGTTCACACATCTTTATTTTCCCTTCTTAGATTTATGAAGAACTATTTGAGATTTGAATGTAGATTCAATATTATGAGTAATGAAATTATCAAAATTTGACAACTCAAAAGTAGTAAGCCTACCAATAAGACCTTCCAAAGTTAGGATGTTACTAGGAGTACATCTTGATTCTTGTATTGCTGAAACTCTAATAGCATAGATAGGAAGCAGGGCTCTCAAAAATTTTCTAATAATAGTTTCATCATCAATGTTTCCATTAGTTCCTCTAATAGCATTCACTACCTCTTTAACTCTGCCACAATATTGAACAATGTTTTCACCTTCTAACATTATAATTTCATCAAACTTACCTCTCAAGCTTTTAGATTTGGCTCTCAACACATTTGTGTCCCCACCATAGATAGATTTTAGTGTATCCCACATTTTCTTTGCATTAGTATAGTCCTTGATGTCTTCAAATTTAGGATAACTTAGGGTTGATGCAATCTCCAACATTGCCTAGCTATGTTCTTGTTTTTCCTTCATCTCCTCGATTGTCATAGGTTCAACAACTAGTACATAATCATGTTCCACATAGTATTTCACCGAATCACCAATTCCAGCTAGGTGCAACTTCGTCAAACTTTTCCATGCAGGGAATTTCTCTTTGTTCAACTTCGGTACCTCCTTTTTGTACATCTTGATCATTATCTTCAAGTACCTTTAAACTTTCTCCTTAAAGGTTCCACAAGCTCTGATACCAATTGTTAGAATAATTTTAGAATAATTGAGAGAGGGTGTGAATCAGTTATCCTCAGGTCTAGATGTACCAATTCAACTTTTAACACTTCAACAAACTTAGATCTATTCATAAATTCACTCAGTCTCTATAGAATATATCAGTAACATAAAACTTGTAGTCAATTGTCCAAAAGTAATCAACTTGCATAATATAAAAATTTTAACAATAAAAAACATCAAATAACATTAAAACAAGTATGACACTAGGATTTAATGTGGAAACCCAATATGAGAAAAACCACCAATAACATGCTACCAAAATTTTACTCTTTTGAAGTGAGCTCTGTTGGAAGCCAACCATGGTAAAGATTACAATACACACTATTAGGTATGACCCTGTTAAAGGATTTAATCACCCTATTAGGAGTAGCTTGGTTAGAGCGCTTAAAAATATCCCATTAGAATGTCACCTTGATTAAAGGGTTTATAGAATGACTGTTAGAGAAACCTTGATTAAAGGATTTTAACTGATACAATGGTTAGAAAGTAACAGTAGGTTCTGATCTGAAATATACAACTCACTTTGTGAATACAAATCCAATACACTCATATGCTGATTTACTGACTGACCTTTATTACCATCTCCATCTCTTATCTACTCGAAAATCCCTTCAAGCAATCACCTCAACTCTGTTCAGCTCTTCACAACTCTTCTTATCCTTAGTCTTAGGTTCGCCAGTCAATAACATCAACCTCTTTCCACATTTTTTCTATACTTCAAATCAACTGAATTCTTCACTTAGTGTAAAAGATAAACAAAACATTACCTTGCCATTGTTCCAACTAATCAAATACCCATTGTAGTATCTCATAACTCAACCTTTCACTAGGTCCTCTTGTTATCTCCTCTTTTCAAATCCTCTTCATCAATCAAAAGATATGGTACTATATTGATAGCAACTATCTCACTAGTTAAGGTTTGACATCAATGGCAATATAACAATTGTTTCAATTGTAGTTTCCAACAATAACTCTATGAGACAATTTTTAAATTTTCCGCTTGGATGAATCTGTCGAGTATCTAACCCTTTATATTATATAATTATATATCTACCACCACAATTAGTCTAATTGAGTTTAAATCCTACTTGAAGAGACTAATCAAACAAGAAACATAAGGACAACAACTTGTCAAATGAATCTTTATGTTCAAATTTCTATGATAGTAAATAGTTTCTTCATAAGAGAATTTAAGATAACTTTCCATTATTTCAATTGAAAATCATAGAGAAATGATCTATAGAAAAACTTCCCACAACACTATTGAAAGGAAAAGTACTGATTGTATTTCTTATAAATTGAAAAAATATTTTAAGTTGCTTCTAATTTTTCCAATAATATTACAACTGAAGTTCATAATACCCATGTCTATTGTGCCATAGTGCTATTTTAGAATCCACAATGACCTTTTCATGTTCTAGCCGCTCAAATGTAACATTTGTTCCTGAACATTGACTTTTCTCTATAAAAATTAAAGGTAAAGGATTAATATGACCTGTACCAAGATATAAGGTGCCTGCTTTCAGACCTTTTTCTACTACAAAGGAACCTTTTGAAACCTTCCAATTTTTATCATTAAAAGTAACTGTGCAACCTTCATCACCTAGTTTACCTACTAAAATTAAATTCCTACTCAACCTTGGAACACACCTTACCTCTTGTAGTAGCCAATAATTCCCATTCTAATACTTAATCTTAATTCTTCCCTTTCCCACAATCTGAAAGGGTTCATTATCTCCCAAATAAATTAGCCCAAAATCACCTTGGACATAATGAAAAAAATAACTTCTATGGGGTGTAGCATGAAATGAGGCCTCTGAATCTAAAACCCATGAATAATTAGAGTTATCTAGGGAAAGAAGAAGAACATCCTCTTCAGATTTATTACTTCCCACATTTACCTCCTTGTTTCCTTCTTGTTTGTCTCCTAAATATTTATCCGAGACCAACAATCTTTCTTTCAATGACCTAGTTTTCCACAGTACCAACAATTGTTTGATCCTCAGGATTGAGACCTCTTGCCCTTTTATTTTCATCATATTTTCCCATGACTTCCAGAATTGTTTCCTCTCTCATTTGGTCTCCCCCTACTTTATGCATTCAAAACACTACCTGATGTGGATCCACTTGAGATTTTCCTACAAATTTCCTTACTCATAATAACACCAACAACATCATCAAATTTTAGGATATTTGAAATAGAAACAAAGTTACTAACAACCATTACCAAGCCATTCCATCTTTTAGGCAAAGAAAAAAGAATCAAAAGAGCCCTAATTTCTTTATCAAAATTGATATTAACAGAAGATAATTGATTGGTAACCATATTAAACTCATTTAAATGATCAACAAATGACCCACCTTCTACCATTTTCATATTAAATAAATACTTCATAAGAAATACCTTATTCAAAGTGGAAGGATTTTCATATAACTTTTCTAGGGTTTCTATCAACTCTTTAGTTGTCTTTTCTTGTGTAATATTAAATGCCACCAATTTTTGAGACATAAACTAATACTACCAAGTGCCTTTTTGTCCAAAATTTCCCAATCCTCATCAAACATTCCTACTAGTTTCTTAGATTTTCCTTCTAATGGCTTCCATAAATCTTTCTGATAGAGATAGTTCTCCATTTTTATTTTCCATAACTAAAAATTTTCCCATTAAACTTCTCAACCCTTAACTTACCCTCATCTACCATTACTCCCACTCAACACTGAGACTCCCACTCAATCGTGAGACCTTCCTACATAGGATAATTGAAAGAAACCCACTCTGAGTACCATTTGTTTAGATTATAAGATTAAAATCTAATAGTTACATGCAAATATAACCAATAATGCAAAGGAATAAAGCACATAGAAGTAGAACAAGAAGACATAAAGAATTAATGTGGTTCACCCAATCATGGTCTACGTCAACAAAATAGAGAGTCCACTTATTTTATTATCAGTGAAGAGAAAATTATAGTCTGACCCTATTTCACATTGCACCACTACTTATATATAGGCCCTTTAGGTGGTTTACAATGTCGGTTAACAAGTTAACCCTAAAAAAACTTGACGAGTCAACCTAGGGAAATGCTTGACGAGTCAACTCAAAAATGCTTGATGAGTTAACCCACAATTTGTTTTTAGGGTATTTCCGCATACCCCACAATAAATGGTGAGAGTATAGTACTTGCCTAATTAGTCACCACAAACCAGCACCCACCAGCCCCCAGAAAATTAAAAAAATAAAAAATAAAATAAAAATAAAATAATAAAAAATAAAAATAATAATAAAACTAAAAAAATAAAAAATAAAATAAAAAAAACCATGATCTATATCTGTAAGAGAGAAAAGATGTTTCTTCCACAATTCAATATTTTCTCTATGATCAGTTGGTGCATAAATAGAACACAAGCCAAAGGTTTCTTCATCTTTCTCTAAAATGACCCAAATTTCTGTATTGCAAGGAAATGCTCCATGATCTTTTACATTTTGGGCCCATCTATCACCGAGGAGGATGGTAGTACCACCTTTTCCTTTATCATGGAAGTTATAGAAGGTTGATGTATCTTTTCAAATACATTTAAGATTGGTTTCCAATATAAATCTTGTAGCTTTAAATTCTTGCAAAATAATAGCATCTTTGCTATGAAAGGATTGCATGAGCCTACCACATATTTCTTGTAGATCTCTATAGTTTTGTTGACTATTAGTGACCCACACTTAGTCATTTATCTAGGCAATGATGGTCGATCATCACTATGATCGAGCCATTATGTAAAGGCCGAGCTATGTAATGTTTACTTACCGAGCAGTAGTATTGCTGAGTAAACTTATGGTCACTATGTATTTTTTGTAGTATACCGAGTCTAGTTTTGCCAAGTCCTATATGCAATGATTGTCGAGCGCCAGAGTTATCAACATATGTCGAGTATAGTGAATGCCAAGTATCAGGAACTACATTTTCCAAGTCAGCCAGAGAATGACATAAGAGTTTGTTTTGGCACAGTGATTGAGGTAAATAGTTTTGGCCGACATTCATGTTTTGTATTTTATTTGTTCAGATAATTATAGAGGTAATTACGCATCTACTTAGCAATCATTAATCCCTATGCAATACCTAGAACCAATTAGAAATTAGTAAGGCTTAAGCGGCAAAAGGAATTAATCTGAATCGTAGATCTTGAAGCAGAAAGATGTTTTGTTGATTATATAAGGTCAAGATCTAAACCCTAAAATGTAGTAGTGAGGGATAGCGAATGTGAAGGGAATAAGTAGATAGGTATGATTCAGTGAAGAGAAGTATTCAGATGGAGTTCAGTGACTGAGCTAAGTAGTGAAAGCACATAAAAGAGATAAATTTGATAGATGAGATCAACATCATACAGTAAAGAGAAGATCTGTAATCTGCATATAGTGCAAACTAAAAGATCAGGTATTGAGACATTTTAGCCAGTGTATCAGGGTAAATCTCTTAACCGAGTAGTCCTAACAGACTTTTTGTAATCTCTTAAATGAATGCTTACTTTGTTGTAAGTTTCAAATCCTTTAACAAGGTAGACAATATAAGTCTTTAGCTTTTAACAGGGTAGACCCCTCACAGGGTAGATCAAGTTTTGATCAAATTTTGTAATCCCTAACAGGAAAATTTATTACTACAGTAGTGAATATTTGTGGGTGTCATCCCCACCCCAGTTTTACCTTTCAAGGGTTTCTAGGTAACCAAAATATTTGTGTTATGAATGCTTACATGGATGATGTTTAGTTTGTTAGTTATTTGATTATGATCAAGTATTGTTGATGCTATGCAAAAGTTTTATTTCTATAAGAATGGTTTAGTAGGTGATATCTAATTCACCCCCCCTCTTAGTATCACATTTTCCAATTATATTTCCAAAAATTGGTATTAGAGCTACAAGGTTTCTCATAGAAAGTCTAACCACTTGAAGAAAAAGATCTTGAGATGGAAGTCTATAAGCTTGGAAAAGTCATAGAGAATCACAAAATTGATGTACAACTGGCATTACAATAATTGGAAGTAGCCAAAAGAGAACTAAAGAAATCCTTGAGCAAAAGGAGAGAAATTGCTATTCAGCAAAATGAATTAGATTATCAAGAAGAAGATACCACTAGATTATTTGATAATGGAAACTCTGTAGAAAGTGACAAAGCCATAAAAGAGCTACTAGAGAAGAATACCATATTGAATGATGACATCAGGAATCTAAAGAGAGAACAGGAGATTCAATTTGTCAGACTTTGTGAATTAGTTGAACTGAAAAAGAAAGCTGAAGATGATAAGACAATGGCTGAAGAAGACAAAAGACAAATTGCAATGAGATTGGATGAAAGGACAAGTGACATGCAAAGGTTGACTAATAATCAACTGGACATGGTAAATCAACTACTACTGGTTAATCAAGAGTTGGGTAGAAAAGATATGGAAATCAACCAACTAAGGTCTGAGAATGATCAATTAAGGAATGAACTTAGATCTAAAAAGGAAATCAATGAAAGGATGAACAAACCTAATGAAGTTGTAAAATATTTTGAAGAACTGTTAAGGTCACCTAGAAGATCAGATGATAGATCTAGACTTGGACTAAATGAACATGCTTCATCTACTGAAGAAGGAGAATCATCAAAGAATGGAGAATAGAAGAATGCAAAACCAAAGAACAACAAGCTCACATGCCATCACCGTGGAAAGCTAGGACATACAGCCAACATATGCAGAAGTAAACATGGTAAGATTGATTCTAGACCTAAATTCAATGGACATTGCTTTAACTGTAAGAAACATGGACATTAGGCACATGAATGTAGGTCTAAGGTTAGTAACCCACCTACCTCACCTAAGTTTCAAGGCAATTGTTTCAACTGTTAGAAGTATGGGCATAGAGAATTTGAATGTAGGTCTAAACCAAGATGGTCATCAAGTGAATATTCTAAGTCACCTATGAAGAAAAACTCATACAATTGGGACTACAACACATGGTACAGTTGTCACTATTGTGGAAAATATGGACACATTGGAGAAAATTGCATGAAGACTCATTTCAAAGGTAGTTCCAAAAGCTAGATGAATGGAAGCATGGTATGTTATAAATGTAATAAGATAGGTCATTTGAAGAAAGAATGTAGATCACCTATGCCGAGAAATGATTAGAATTAGAATGAAGATATCCGTGAAAAATTGAAAAATCAGATGGACAAGACATGGAAGAATAAAGAAGAAGGAAGCACTAGTGAAGCTAGCACATCTGAGGTCATCCAATCCAATGGATCAAGTGATCACACTTCTTCTAACTAAGCATAGAAGGAATGCTAGGAACTAAATTTTACAAAGCTTTATTTTGCATCAGTTCCTAACACAAAGATTGAGTAGAAGTCCAATATGCATAGTTAAAGATGCATTAGGACATATTTGAGCAAAATAGAAAACTTTATCTTTGATGCTGAGTGACAGTATTCTGACTGAGATATCAGTATATTCTGAGCACCTATTATGGCTAAGATGCTATAGGTACTGAGCTATGTTGTAACTGTTATTTTAACCAAGCTTGTGTTAGCTAAAGTTAGCATGAGTTTTCTGAGACAACTGTATGCCACTTACAAATTCTATATGGAGCATTTATGAGGCCCTAATTTTACTTTTCAGAATCTATAAAGTGGAAAGTTTCCGCTCATTTCATTTCACCTAGCGAATTGAGATTTGTTTGAGTAATTCAGAGTGCGAGCAACCAATTTATCAAAGATGATTCCGAATCTCTATAGTGTGCTGTCGGCAAAAATCATCTACATGGTACTTATGAGAAAAAGGTACATTACTGAGCATACATTTCCTTTCAAAATTTTAAATTAAAATGGCATCATTGTCTGCTACAGTGAAGAAAAAAGGGATGGAGGTTTTCAACACACAACTGGTAAGAAATGAAGTTTGCAAGCCACAAATTTTTAAGACAATTTTAGAATTCGTGATTAAAGGAGATTTGACCGAAGCCCTATCTTCTATTCTGGAAAATGTGTTGATGATGAATGACATTAGTCCATGTTATATGTGCAAAATTGGGGAAATCAGAGATTATGAGATCAGGGAAGCTTATGGCAAGTTGTGTTAATGGAGTGTTGAAGCTGGAGTACAAATCAGTTTCCGAACAAGGGTTAGTGCATGCCCTAGATTTCCCATAGAATTTTAAGGTTGAATGGATAAAAATAGTGCTGAGTCAAGTACACGACATGCAACTATGGTTGGAAAATGGACCAGTGAGAATAACAAAGGAAATGATCTAACAAGTCACTGGATATCCTATGATTCAAGGAAAAAGGACAATGAAGTGTTTGAGCAAAGAAGAAATTTAGGCAAACACACAAGCAATATGGAACAAATGAGGAATGATGATCTCTACCATTACCGATCCAGAGATTGACTTTTCTATTAGGGTTATCTCGCACAAGTTCTACCAATCCAGTCGGTTGAATAGTGTCCCCTATATGGCAGTGGACCAGGAATGGAAAATCATTAAGAAAGGGCACATGTATGATCTTGCTGAGCTCCAGATGACTCAGCTTGCTGAGAACCTCAACTCTATCCAGACTGCAAAGAACTCAATGTGTAAATTTGGCTCTTTTCTAATTTGTCTATTCTTTTATGTAAAGAAGAGTTTTCCTACTCATGGAGGTGTGATATGGGATAAGAAGAAACCCATTACTATGCAAATCAGTGAGTTCATAGGTCAGATAGGAGATAGTTTTAATGGAGTGATGGACAACTATTTTTTTGATTTTAAGAAGAAAATGAGGAAAATGAGTATAATCCCAGTGTCATTAGTTGAAAAGTACAGTAATGATATATGCTTTCCAGTTGACACAAATTTCACATATGCACAAGCAGTCCTTCTTAGGGTTTCATGGATCATGCCACTACCCTATGAAATTAATATAGATGAAGCTACTGCTGCCATCATATCCCTCTTAGCTGAAGAAATTGATAGCAAGGCACCTTACTTTGGAACTTATGAAGAAGCCAAATAAAAAATCTCTATGGGTGTAATTGCTGCAACTTTAGAGAGGAAAAGAAAGAAGATAATAAAGAATGTGGAGAAGTATGTGAAATAATCAGATAAGGATGTTCCACTAGAATTAACCCAAGGGTTGGGAGAAGATGAACAAATTCAATCTAGTGACAGTGAAGAAGAAGAAGAAGAAACTCAAGTAGAAGAGAAAAAAGGAAAGAGACCAATAATTGTCGAGCCCCCAACCAAGAAAAGAATACTGAAACCTAAAGTGTCTTCGACACCTATGCTGAGGCCTAGAACAAGGGGAGAAACTGCTGAAACTCCTAAGGTATCCCTTGCATCCAGTAAGCAAAAACTTGCACAACCTAAGGTAGTGCCGAGTAAGGAAAAAAAGGCCTAGAAGAAAACTTGTGTTGATACAAGAAGATGATGAGGAAACTGAAAGTGATGAAGAGGTGAAGAAGAAGATTGCACTACAAGATGTTAAAACTACCGTGGATGAAATATGCCACATGATCATAAATTTTGCAGGAGTGGATGACTTGAAAGAGTTAAAGTTTGGAAGTTTGAGTATAGGAGAGAAGGAAAAAGTTGAAGATGCTATTCTTGAAATGCTTTGCACTTTCAAGATGTTGCCTATTCAGTTGGAGAATCGAATCCCAAAGGAGTTGAGCAACAGGGTTGCACAAAAATGGGAATATGCCCTTAATACTGAAAAATAAATAAGGGAGAGCACCTTAGCACAAGTGGAATCAAGTCTCACCATTGCCAACATCAAAAAAATTGTGGAGAAATATCAAGCCAAATTTGATCCTAAGCTCAGAGCCTATCTAATCCTTCAACACAAGGTTGAGGATGTTGTACAGGAAAGTGTCAAGATTTGGAAGATAGTGTATGGATTGTTGATTGACAAAGATGGAGATATTGGTGCTAGTACATCTAAGGATGCCAAGCCTGAAATAGAACAAAGTGTAATGGAATCACCCATTCTGGAGATGGAAGCTCCCAAGGTAGAGGAAATTTAGAAGGAACTTGAAGTACACATTGTAGATATCACAAAGGATACATCAGTTAAGAATCTGATATTAACCGAGGAAGACACATCTTTGCCAAGAAAGCAAAAGACACATCTTTTCCAGGTAGTAACACAATACTTTTACAAGTCAAAGCTTATCTGACAATTGATGTGACATCAACTGGTAACACTACCCCCGCCAAATCTGAAGTTGTTACAGTTGATTTTTTAGCTAGTATAAGTACTACTGAGGAACCAGAGAAGCTGGCACCAGTTATTCAACCCACATCTACCGAGTAGATCCACCAAGAAAAAGAGAAGTCAGAAGAAAAAGCTACTAGTCCTCATGTGGAGGATAAGGAAATTGAGGGAAAAGAAGGAAAAGACAAAGCTACTGAGGTACAAGAGCCTACAAAACAAGAAGCAATTTCACTTCTATTTTCTTCTTGTGTGCCTTCTTCGGTGTGCTTCCACTCAGCATCTGTACAAGAGCTTGTATAAGTACTATCGAGGAACCAGAGAAGCTGGCACCAGTTATTCAACCCACATCTACCGAGGAGATCCACCAAGAAAAAGAGAAGTCAGAAGAAAAAGCTACTAGTCCTCACGTGGAGGATAAGGAAACTGAGGGAAAAGAAGGAAAAGACAAAGCTACTAAGGTACAAGAGCCTACAAAACAAGAAGCAATACAAGCTCTTGTACAGATGCTGAGTGGAAGCACACCGAAGAAGGCACACAAGAAGAAAATAGAAGTCTTTTCACCTGAGGTAACCATTGATGAAGTTATTGTTATTCCTAAATGGGATATTGATAACTTATCCTATGAGAAAATACAGGTATTGAAAGATTTATTGTCAAGGAAAAGTAGACAAGAAGAATTGAGAAGAGAACATCAGCAAAAATAGGTTATGTATGAAATCAAATATATATTTAATGATGTTTATGAGTTGTCAGATGTAAATAGTTCCACTCCCATATTGGAACAACTTGTACATATTGTTCAGAAGGTAAATAATGAAGCGAGTAGCACCAGTGATAAATTGTTTGAGTGGTCAGAAAGAAAGTTTGAGACCAAAATGCTAGAGAAAGTATCTACTGAGATTGTAGTTAAACAAGTCACACTTTCTACTTTGGTAGTAGAGACTGAAGAAGTAATTATAAATGCAAGATCTATGCTCACCAAACTATGCAATATAGAACAGTTCACTGAGGAGAACCAACGATTGATCAATCGACTGTAACAAGAACTAAAATCCACCAGTCAGTCCTTAAGTGTTGATCCAAAAAATAGTTCCAACCATTATTTTAAGATAATGCATACTCAAGGAAAGATAGCCGAGATGATGAATAATGATGGAAAGATTAGATCTCACCTACTTTCTATGCAAACAATTTTAACACCTCACCTAGAGGCATTACAGAGAAAGTTGGTCAAGGCTAAGGAATTAACTCAGAGGGATCCGAATCTATCTACTAACGAGCTAGAAGTGCAGTCTAAATTTTTAACTATTGCTGCTAGAGGATGGGAAACTACACTACACATGGTTATGATGCTGCACAAACCATTTCTGGAGAAGAATTTTGAGATCCCCACTCTAGATGAAATTCATCGTGTCAAAATCAAGGGGGAAGTAAAATGACATGACATAACAAAGACGGAGGTAACCAAATTTTTGAAATTTTTTGAATGTATATATATCTCAGGGGGAGTATTTTGCTTAGACTACATATTTTTGTAAAGGGAAATGTAATGTCATGACAAAGTGTTTTTTCCACTAATGTCAAAGGGGGAGATTGTAGATCTCTATAGTTTTGTTGACTATTAGTGACCCACACTTAATCATTTATCTAGGCAATGATGGTCGATCATCATTGCGACCAAGTCATTATGTAAAGGCCGAGCTATGTAATGTTTACTTACTAAGCAGTAGTACTGCCAAGTAAACTTATGGTCACTATGTATTTTTTGTAGTATACCGAGTCTAGTTTTTCTGAGTCCTATATTCAATGATTGCCGAACGCCAGAGTTATCAACATATGTCGAGTACAGTGAATGCCGAGTATCAAGAACTGCATTTTCCAAGTCAGCTAGAGAATGACATAAGAGTTTGTTTTGGCACAATGATCGAGGTAAATAGTTTTGGCCGACATTCATGTTTTTTATTTTGTTTGTTGAGATAATTACAGAGGTAATTACACATCTACTTAGCAATCATTAATCCCTATGAAATACCTAGAACCAATTAGAAATTAGTAAGGCTTAAGCAACAAAAGGAATTAATCTAAACCGTAGATCTTGAAGCAGAAAGATGTTTTGTTGATTATATAAGGTCAAGATCTAAACCCTAAAACATAGTAGTGAGGGATAGCGAATGTGAAGGGAATAAGCAGATAGGTATGATTCAGTGAAGAGAAGTATTCAGATAGAGTTTAGTGACCCAGCTAAGTAGTGAATGCATAGAAAAGAGATAAATCTGATAGATGAGATCAACATCATACAATAAAGAGAAGATCTATAATCTGCATACAGTACAAATAGAAAGATCAGGTACTGAGACATTTTAGCTAGTGTATCAGGGTAAATCTCTTAATCGAGTAGTCCTAATAGAGTTTTTGTAATCTCTTAACCGAGTGCTTACTTTGTTGTAAGTTTCAAATCCTTTAACAAGGTAGACTGTATAAGTCTTTAGCTTTTAACAGGGTAGACCCCTCACAGGGTAGATCAAGTTTTGATCAAATTTTGTAATCCCTAACCGGAAAATTTATTACTATAGTAGTGAAGATTTGTGGTGTCATCCGCACCCTAGTTTTACCTTTCAAGGGTTTTTGGGTAACCAAAATCTTTGTGTTATGAATGCTTACATGGATGATGTTTAGTTTGTTAGTTATTTGATTATGATCAAGTATTGTTGATGCTATGCAAAAGTTTTATTTCTCTAAGAATGGTTTAGTAGGTGATATCTGATTCACCCCCCCCTCTCAGTATCACATTTCCCAATTATATTTCCAAAATTTCTTGTATGGAGATTTTGGTCCCCTCACATTATAAGATATACACAAGAAACCCACCTATATTTATACTAAGATATTCATACCATCCTTGAAGCTTTCAAAGCATTTAGGGAGGTTTTTGTCTATCTCCTTTCTTTTTGAGTTGGGACTTGAGGAGTTACTAAGATCATTTTTCCTTTTGTGGGTGGTACAAGTGTTTGAATTATACACATTGTTTCTTTCCATCTCCAATACTTTGGTACTTGAAGGATTTGATTCTATTATGAGATCCTATCTAGAGGTGGATCTCGAGTCACCTAGGATATCATATTTGTTAGCATAGCCTTGGGAGACATTGAAATAAAAGTAGGCCTATAATCTTTTGGGTGGAAATCCAAAAGAAATGCAATCACTATGAATATCTTCTTTTGATCATAGATCACACAAGGCCATAAGAATATAATTCAAGGCCATGAGAGGATTCCATGGTAGGTTCCGTTGGGAGACATTTTGAAATTGGCTAGGACTAGTCTACCAAGGGTATACTATCCATCCTACTACTCCTCTCCTTAATAAGAGAAGCTTGATTATTATATCCATTACCCAAAGTTTCAAGGCATGAAGTACCTATTATAATAAGAAGATTGACCTTATTAAGGAAAGAAGCTCCTCTAGAGGAGGTAACTGTAGCAGTATGGGTTAAGGATCCTTGTTGGATCTTAATGTCACCTCTAAACTTTTTAATATCTCTAATAATAGATTAAACCAATATTTGGTACCAAGAACACATTTTTTAGCTGGGGGCTCCTTGTATTTGGAATATGTAGTCTTGAATAGATGAGGGAACATTTTTTACAAGCTCAAACTAATAGAGACAAATTTGGAAGAATTTTTTTCAGTCTTGGATTGAGAATTGTTTTGGTGCATCTCATCCACCATAATCTATTGTACCTTCTTTGTGTTAGGCCTACCTCTTTTGGAGGATAATTTAAGAAGATGTTTTGAAGGAGGTAGAGGAGGGGGGGGCAGGGGGGGTGGAGGGGAGAGGGTCTTCCAAGATCTAGCTAGAAAGGTATGGGGGGGAGATAACTATACTTGAAGGAGAGAAAAGAGGGTTCAAGTAAGAATAAACAAGGCTCGAGGGAGTTACTTTATGACCTAAGGGAGAAAAAAAATGGTTGGATGTGGGGGAACAAGAAGAAGAGACACAAAGAGAAGTTGGAGGAGGAGAGGGCTAGGAGGAGACACCATGGATGGGAGAAGTATCAACAAATGATGCATGAGCTTTTAGTGACTTTTCAAGATTTGATTAATTTCTTGAGATTTTAATAATTTATTTAGATCTTCTCAAAGTAAATTATTAAGTTTTGAGATTTAGTGAATTTTAAGGATTTTAGTGATTTCTTTAGGGTCCGTTTGGTTGTTGGAATTAAATAACGCTGGAATTGCCAAATTCTAGTATTTGACAATTCTGGAAGTTTTAAATCTGGAAAATGGTTTTTGGAATATAGATGGAACCGTTTGGTTCACGTGGAATTCACCTGGAATTCATAATGAGAAGATGGAAAATGTTGTTTGCATATGAATTTTAAAATATTATAAATTTTTCTTTACCCCCAATTCCCATTTAAGTGGAATTGGAATTGATTTTCCAATTCCACCTATTTTGATGTAAGATTCAAATGTTGGTTTTGGGGGTATATGGGAATTAAAAAATCCTTATTCCAGTTTCATGTTTTGAGCACAAACATAAAAAATGTCAATTCTGGGATTTGACAATCCCAATCCCAATCTAATTCTAGCAAACAAACAAGCCCTTAGATTTTAGTGTAGATTAATTTTTTAAAATTTTTTAGTAAGTTCTTGCTTGATGTTCTCAAGTTGTGTGTAATTAGTTTAGAAAGTTGATAAATAGAAAATAGCAAGTTTGTATTAAGATAGATTTTTTGAGAGAGTTTTAGGAGCTCGATATAAGGTTTCTTATTTTAAATTGCAAGGAGGTTGGAGAATAAAATAATGAAAATCACATTAATCTCATTTCATGAGCTTTCTTGTATATTTTTTTTTCTAAATGTTAGAGGTTAATTGGGCTCCATTATCTGGTATTAGAGAAGGAAGATGGCTAGAAGAGGAAGAGGAAGTGGAGGTCTTGTCCAAATGCATAGTTTGTAGACATGATATCAAATCAAGGAATAAGATGAAATAATTTAAATGAGGAAATAAAGGAAAGAGGTGAAGATTGACATGCAAATTATGAAGAGGGAGAATAGTTAAAGGATCAAAACATTGAAGAAAGGATAATCAGAGCATTAGAAGGAAGAAATGAATATGATGGAATTAAAATTGAAGTTCTTGATTATCTAGGTAGTCTCAAACTAAAGGAGCTGATAGATTTGTTGAATAGTATGTAGAATTTTTTTGAGTGGAAGTCTATGATAGAAGAAAAAAATTTAAAATTCACATGCACCAAATTAAAGGGTCATGAAATGATTTGGTGGGATCATTTGCAAAAAGAAAAAAAGGAGAAAGGTAAGGATAAAATTAGGACCTAGAATAAGATGGAGAAGAAGCCAAGAGAGAAACTTTTTCTTATGAATTATGCCCTACCATTTTTCATAGACTTTAAAAGTTGAAACAAAATCGATCTACTATTGAAGATTATACAAATTTATTTTATAACTTTTCTATTAGTGTGGAGCACTAGGAAATTAATGAGCAGATGACTAGAAGGTATGTGAATGATCTAAAATTTTCTATCCAAGATGAATTAAGCATGTATAGAGTTAACAATATTGAAGAAGCATACCAGTTAGCTTTAAAGGTAGAACAATAGAATAATAGACAATATTTCCAAAGGAATAGGGGTGCAAAAAGAGGTACAAAATCTCTATCCATAAGTGATTTCAATTATGGTAGGGAAGAATCATATCAAGGATTAGATAAATTAAATTATGGTCAAAATAAGTTTCAAAATAAACAAAGAGGAAGAGGGTTTTGAATAGAGGTAGATGATATGATGGCTATATAGGATGAAAAAGCCTACCAAGAAATTTCATTTTCTTTAGTTGTGGTGATTAGGGTCATAGAGCATTTGAATTTCCAAATTATCACATGCCTAGACAGAGACAAAGAGAACAACATAGAATGAACTTGGTTTAAGCTAAGGATGAATAAGAAAGGGTAGATCTTGAGGATATGTGGGTGCAAGCCTCATGATGCAAAGGACAATGGTGAATCCAAATTAAGAGAAAGTGTAGAAAAAGGGATGTGATGATTCTTGGACTTGAATGTTCTTATAAATATGTTAGATTAGATTGATAGATTTTTAACAAATGTTTGCATGTTTGAGCTTATTCCACACAGGTAGGGTTTCCAACAACATACATGTACCACTAAATATGTTGAGATGCAAAATACTATAGGGGTAAGGTCCCTTAAATGATTTTTGTCTTGTATCATTTTGTCAATATACCCTTGCCTATCCCATATAACTCATCCTTAATAGGTGTGATTTTGGGGGCATCAAATCAAATGGTGGATGATCTGAGTATAATAGCAATAATACTTGCATGAGGACCATAAATTCACAATTATAGATGTAATATAAATACGTGAGAATCTTCTTCATTTACACATCTACATAAAATGCACTTAAAATTTCTCCATAAGCATATAGTTTGAGTTACTAATATTTGTGTTCTTTATTAACTTAAACTAAGGTTTGAAAGATCTATCATAACAATATTTGATGATAAATAATTTTAATGTATAAAAGATCAACCTTTAGTGTATGGTCATAAAAAATTCTTAATTTTACTCATCATGCATGAATCTATTATCTCTAAGTCTATCATTAATTATACTAATTCATAACCTATCACTAACTTAGTTATTTTTATTTCCAAGTTGAATTTCTAATTTTCTTTTATCTAACTACACCATTGACATAAAATATCCTCTAGAGTAAATATTTTCTTCATTATAAAATGAATGACATAAGCAATAAACAATATTAACGTACCAATGATCATGCTTTAGTGTATAACTAGTAGAACATATTGTTATTAAAGATGGAACCATTCTGATATTTATATATCTGTTCTATTTCAATATAATGTTTTAGAATCTTACTATGATTATATACTATTAAGGAGTAGTAAAAAATATCGTTCACATCAATTCAAAACTACCTACACAAATCTTATATTACATTATAAAATCAATTTAAAAAAATTGTGGTAAAGACATTGCTAATTACCTGATTAGACAATTTGTTTGCATTTATTAATTATATTAACAATCAGAATACAATTATTTTTTGAATTTTAATTTATTTAACAAATCTAAATAAATGCATTTTGGCCCTCTATAGCCAAGGGCCTTTGGAATAGGATATGAACAACCATTGAATCTTAAATAATAGAACATCATCAACAAATTTTATGGTTGTAATTGTGATGTTAGAGACGTATACAAAATGTCAAAACATACTTAAATTGCACGTGAACTATATCACACAAAGCCTTAAAATGAATTGTGATATGGTCTTATGAAATGTCATGGCTACCAGATATAGTCAAAATGGGTTTGCTGAATCTTTAAAGAAAATGCAATTGACAAGCTTTTAACAAAGTATACTTAAATAATCTTGACCATGGAAGAGGAAAATGTTTAATTTTTAATTCTTCTTTCCATATCATATTGTAGAAGAAGTCAGCTAAATTCCATCTAGCCTAGCTTCTCCTAGTTGCAAATAAATGATGGGTCCTCTCACCAACCATATTTCTTATTCAGTTTTTCATGCGTAATGCTAATGGTGACACCTTAATTTTGAAAGAAAAGAGACAAATTTTCAAAATTTGTTTGGTATATTGACTACGTTATTTATGGCACATTTTAATTGAATATTTGAGAGACCATGTTTCACAATTGCGTCTTCAATGCAATCATAAAAGAAAATTTTTAGTGGTAATTAAAGTATGGAAGATGACTGAAATAAATCGGAGCTTGGATTTTATAAGTTAAATCAGTATCTTACTTTTTACATATGTTTGAATACATAGTTCTTTTATTCAGAGTAATTTTTGATATTGATATGTTTGTTTTACTTTGAAAAATAGTGTATAGGTACATGTGAGTGTCTTTAATCTAATTTTAGCAAATTTTTCTAAGTACTTTTTTAATTTTTATTGTCTTGTTTATATTTATTAAATATATGTAATATGACATGAAGTATTTTTATATATGGCTTATACTATGCTCATAGTATTATTGTAGTGAAGTTGACAATTTTTTTAAAATAAAGTTGTCTTAAAAAATGCAAACAATTTATAGGATATACAATACCTGCGAAAAACATATGATGATTCCATTTAAAATTAACATATTATGAAAAATTAATATCTTGGTTTTTTGCTTTGGTAGGGTTTTGGTTGTTTCTAGCTTATTGTTTGTCTATTGCATCAATACTACATTAATTGCATGATTCTTTCCTATTATAATGGTCTCAGGTAGCCTTGACATAGCAATTGGTGTTGGTGTTGAAGCTTTGGCATCTAACAATAATGGCTCCACCAAACAAGAAACCCCCAAAATTTGTGTCCTAAATTTTTCATTAGGTATTTCTCCTAGTAAACTTTCAATGTTGTTTTACCAATTTAGGATTTTGACAGTGCATGCCAATGGTTAGAACAATACACTTTGATATGTTACTTTTTTGGGAGGATTCCCTTTGAATGCATGCTCTAGGATTTGGTCACCAAGACTTGGGCTCCTCATGGGGTCCACCTTGATGGCATCCAACACATAACCAAAGGTTTTTTTCCTTTTCGCTTTGCTGAGCCTAGTCATGTCCAGGACATTTTCTAGCATGGGCCTTGATATGTTCATATGTTTTAACCATGGTCTTGATACTTTTCTATCTTTGATGATAAAAAAATATGTTTTCTTGTTTAGACTGAGTTCCCAAGTCTCCATTTTCCTCATTGACCATTTTTGCAAACTATTGCTCAATCTCTTGGCAAGGTTGTCTATGTTGAGCCTAACTAGTTTTACCATGTTCGACCCCAGAAAAGGGTCCGTGCTAAAGTGGATTTGTCTCATGACCACAAATAGATGATTTATATTTAGATAGGAGGTCTTTACCACACCTAGGGTGCATTTTATCTAAATCATTATAATAGTTGTTTATGGTGCCACTCTTCAAAGCACAAAATTAAGGATTTCTCTTTAGTTGTTTTGATGGTTAAATCCCCTCTTAAGGAATTTGATCCTCTATGCATTCTAAAGACCCATAATCAAAGGAGAAATGAAATATGGTAGCCCAAAAGGGGATGGTTTCCCTATCCTGAAATGAGATCAATAAAACTTAGGAGTCAATTGCTTAGCATTTGTACCCACATTATTGGTTTCAAACTTTTAGAAGAAGGAGAAGGAGGTTGCTGCCTCCATGATCCTTGAGGGTTTTGTTCATGTGGTTTTGGTGTGAAATCCTTAGCTAGATTTGGTTCTTTTTTCTCCCCCTCATAGTCTTCACCCTCTCATAACCCTTTTGGACATGCAAAGGATGGAAATAATGTTTGAAAAAAGTGTACAGTTGGGTATCCTAGCTTCTAGATGGTGTTCGATTTCATGCATAATAGTTTCTCCTCTCTTGAGAATGAAGATGACATGTAAGAATTTTAAACATAAAATTCATGTCATGGAATGTATTTTGTCTTACTAACCTCGATAGGAAGCATTCATTGTGGGATACTCGACTAGGTTTTTATATATGTTATCTCTTTAGGAAATCAAAATTGATCTATTCAAGATTTCTATTACATGTGTTATTTTTCTGGATGGCTTATTTTTTCTTCTAAACACAAGGCGAGTTGTAGAGGGGTTGTTACCCTTCTTGAACCACAATGAAATTTTTCTATGGTTGACCATAGTTTTGATCTTAAACTCAATGACTACTGTGGATCCTCATCTTAGTAAATAATCATCTTAGTAAATTATTTGTGTTCTCATGGATGCCACATTTGATCCACACTAGGGGGAATATAATCATTCTCTAATCCAACTCTATGTGTGTTCATGCTCATTGATGCCACATTTGGTCTTTTTTGTACTTAAATAGATATTTTTGGCCATTTAAGGATACAATTTTTTTCCATGTTGATCATAATCATCCTAGCTTTGACTCTATTTTCAATATTTTCTAATGGATTTCATGATATATTCTCTATCTATCATAGATACACATTAATGTTACGATGGTTATATGTGCTTACATGTACATATCATTTACTTTTTATTTATCACATAACTATGATTATGGTTATTTTACCATTGGCCCACTAATGGTCCTGATTTCAAAAAAAAATTTAAAATCAATTTCTTGCATGCATGCATGGTTAATGAATATTTTGTCTATAAATAAATATGTTATTGATGACTATGAGCACATATCTTGAACTTTGTTGAATCACTCCAAACTAGTTGGTACAAGTAGTTCAATCGGGTTAAGTTTGGTTCAATGTGGTTCGGTCGTGTTTGAAGCAGCTCATCCCAGTATAGTATAGTTCAGATTGGTCTATACTAGAGCATGCAATTTAATCAGAAGGGTTCAAGAAAGTTCATGGGTTCACCAGTTTAACATGGCTCACAGTGGTTCAAATTAGTTCAGATGGGTTCAAGGTTCAAAGTTTGAAGGTTCAAAAAATTTAGAACTATCCAGTTCAAAGTCTAAAAGATTCAATGCTCACTCAATTTAAATAGATTAAGAAAATTAAGTCAAAGTTAAAATAGTCAGAATGCTATGGGTTCAAATCCTTTGACCAGTTCATAATATTCAGCCAGCCACCATTATCAAGGAAATATTAATAATTGGTTGAACCTGAATAATATATATTACATCATGACACTAATGAAGGTTGTTGCAATTAAAATAAAAAAATTAGTGTTTTCATATGTATTCATACTTCCTCAAAGAACCTAACTCTAACTGCTCATAGTCACCTTGGAAATGATACAGCTTGGAGTATATTCCATGAATATATTAAAATGTATTTGTAAATGCTTTGGATTTTAGCATTAATCGGGTCTAGCTTGAATGAATAAGGAAGGTGGATTCATATACTTCAATATGGAGTATCAAATTAATATATGGACATAGAAATACCTGTCTTCAACATAGGAGAGATATTTATGGGAAAATGTGTCCAGGTATTTAGAAGCTGGGAACCAGGAAGCTTCAAGATTAGCTGCATTGAGAAAGAAATTGCATGGTATCAAAGTACAAAAAATATTTTATGTGAAGGATGGACATGTGCTTGGGAATATTTTGGGAAGTTTATTTATAATAAATCCATGTGGTATTGTTATAGAGGATGTGAAAGTGAAGTTGGAATCTTTATTTTGGTGGGCCTGATTTTATAAAAGTCATATAGACCCACACACAGTAGAAAATATCTCTAGAATTGGTCATTAATTTTTCCAATCACTTTGTTTAGAATGTAGAAAAATAGTATTGGAACTACATGTCCAAAAATTAGGTCGATCCAATGGTGGAGTAAAATGTTACACCCCTCTCAAGGAGACCCAATTTTACTGTCACGAAAATACTAATTTGGGTGGGCATTCAATTTTAGTGGAATAGATATAAGTGTCACTAAATTTGGAACAAAGGATAATGCCAAATTATGTAATGGCTTACTAAATAGTGGGGAATATGCTTTATATCCTTATTGCAACTCATTGACATATGACTTTATATAAAGTTAGACCCGAAATGAAATATTGGTAAAATACATCATATAATATAAAGTAACCATCAGAGGAGAAATACAACAAAGGAAAAGGGTAATGATGAAAAGATAATTAATTATTTTCCAAGAATCACTTATGGAAAAATTGAAAAGATACCAAAAGGCAAAAAGTTGGAGATTATTTATTGGAAAATTCTTGACAAGGAGAGGGTTCTTCTTTTCCTGGGAGTGAGTTGGCTACAGGAGAGGGATATAATTTTTTTGAATGTGATTGTAACATAGGGAGAGAAAAAGGATTTATTTTTATTTTTCTGCATCATGATTGTAATAACAGTGCTCAAGATGACCTTGTGATCATTTTGTTATATCTAGAAATAAAGAGAATTTTGTGTGGAAGATCCGTGAGTCTGTATATTTACTTTTCTGATTGAGATCAATCAGTTGGTTGCCTCTTTCATGTTTTTGAATATCATCCCCTGTTATTGTGTCAAGTATATGTTTTCATGCAAATATATTGGTGTGCATATTCACATCCTACAAAATAAGTCATTTATTTCTTTTTCTTCCTTTGTAATGTGAAAGACTAAATATGTGGTCTTGAGGCCATTTGTTTGTCTTTCTCGCATTTATTCAATTTCTAAATCTAATAATTGCATTTACTTCATGTTGATGGGTAGATGTGAGCACCTTGGTGTCTTCTGGTTAAAGACATATCTAGTGTTTTATTCATTGCATATCAGTAGAAGTGAGTTGTAACTTACCAAAATTTAGAGGGCTCTTATGTATTTTAATTTTAAAGCAACCCAACTGTTAGTTGCAGATTGTGTCTTTGTGTTTGGACGAATGAGAGTCATTCTGAAAGAGGGTTTTGTTGAAAGAAAAATCTATTTACTAACATTTACAATGTGTTGTATCACCATTATAGTGTTATATGCCTATTTTTATTATTAATATATCTAATAAGATATTTCTTTAATTAATTGAAGGATATTAGGTAAATATATTAGAGAAAGTAAACAAATGATCACTAAAATTATCATTTTTGTATTTATTATTTCTTATAAGTTCACGACTCCTTATAAAATCTTTGTTAATCCTCCTCTTGCAACAATTCTTAGGAGAATTTATGTAAAATAAAATAACATCAAATTTATGTATAATTGATGAACTACAACTAATTGAATATCTAGATGAACTGAAGAAACAATGATTATAGATCACTGAGCTACTGAAGTGATATGTAAGATGATTAAATCAGTCAATATGTTGTCATTGATGTCAACTAGTTTTGACAGTACTGTAGACACCTAAATCCATCCTTTTAACATTAATTAACTTAAATTTAATTAATGAACTTTAATAACATTATAGTTAATTTTTAATTAATTATATTTGTTAAATTCATCTATTTATTTAATTAAATAAATTCACTAATTATAGTAGTTGAATTAAATTTAAATACTACCTTTCATAATGTATTAAATTTAATTTAATACATGTTCCTCCATATTCCCCTTTTAAATAAATTTTTAATTTATTTAATTCCCTCACATTCTTTATTTCTACTAAGCCATGATTAAATTAAATTTTATTTAATTTAATCCTAAAGCCAACCTAGATACTATCCTACACACATCATTTTCTATCTAATAAACCTATTCACTAATTAAAAAAGGTTAATTAGGCTAATTTTTGGATTCTTACATCCATTAGTCCTACTTATTTTCTCACATATGTGTGAGCAAATTTCTAAAAATTTCCTTTTCAAAAATTGCTAAAATTTGCATAAACAAGGCTTCTTACATTTTTTATGACAATTCTTACACCTTCTAAAATGGTGAATAGACTTTTTCTCTTACACATCTCTTACACATTGTTGGTTCCTTTTCTCTCTACTTGCAGATTTACAATTTGATTGACAAACTAATGTCACTGACTTAATCACCACTCCAAATCTGACAAGAAAAAGGGCCAATTAACAAGGATCAAGAGAATGATCCTCCTACACTTTGAGCTTTAATTCTCAGGTGGGTATACCTTTAATTCACTTCTTAAAGGAATCAACAATTATTAAGAATTAATGTCCTTGACATTAATTTAAAGATTTTATCATTTATAAATTGATTGATGATGAAGAATTGCTTCCTAAGAACATATCAGTGTCTTATCCTAGGGCACAAAGTCAAATGCAACATACCTCAATAGAAAACTTAAACTCAAACACACTCAAATAAAAAATAAGTGCTTTGCCTATTATTCCTCTCACTCTCACACTTGGACATCAGATTCTCACTAAACCATGAATTCTCTGAGACTATCTTTAAGGATTTAATTCTGACTTTGGAAGGAACTCAAAGATAATTTCATAATTTACTTTGTAAACCATACATTAACCTGCTTTTAACATATAAGAATTCAAGATCAAAATAAGAAGACATTCACAAATCTGAGATTGGAATTCAAGTGTATTCTCATTAAAATTTTTAGTATCAATACATTGAAAATGACCAAATGCTAGAACCAAACCCTAAATCCACGCTCTCTCTATTCAGTTACCAATTTCACCATTGTTTGAAACATATAGCAAGCTGCTGTATATCATCACTAGCTATCTTGGAATCCTCAAGGGAGTATGCAACAAGCTTCAAATAGCTAGGACAAAACTAGGGTTTCAACAACCATACCAACCAAATAATCAAGAAATTTACCACAGAAATGACATACCAAGCAATTGGGTCCAAATTCATCTTTATTTATGGCCAAAATCCTAACTGGTACACTAGAGACTGGAAACTACATCATTTTAGCCCTATGTTCACTTTACCTACATCATAAATGGTGTGACTGATTCACCCATTTATTACAGCATGGACATCCTCCACAAACAAACATCATTTCTGGACCATACTGTGATAGTGCACAAGATCAAATTAGGTAGATTGACTAACCAAGCATTACATAACCAATCCTTTACTCACATAAAACCCTTAAATATTTCAAATTTTTGGTGGCAACGGTTAATCAGAGAAGTTTAAAATATGACTGTTGATCTCTACCCTTTCCTAGCATATCAGATGATTCACAGAACTTGACAATAGTCAACTTAGCATTTTAAAATTACCTTTCCATATCATCATTATTGATAACCAATCAGAAGTGAGCACTTAGCATGACCTGGTAGTTGGACCCACTGCATCATCTATCTTAACCCATTGGAAGATCAGACGGTTGTCACAATGCCATGATCATTATCTATCCTACACTTTTCCTTAGCAGCATGACGGCCTCCGTTGGATCAAATTGGACCTACAAAGTCTTTATCTTAACCTTGGCAAGCTTCTTCTTAACCCTTAGTCATCTGGCGAATACACGACTAAAGGCATTCTCCCAATCAAGGAACATTTATCTTAACTCAGGTCTGGTCTAGAGATTGGGCAAACAAAGGTATTCTCGTGATCGCTGAATATTTCTTTAACCTTGAGCATCATCTGGAGAATACACGACCATCACCCAATCTCACTTACATCAATGGATCAGATTCAGTCTTGGACCTTCAAACCTTAAGTCACATTTCATTACGAGAACATGCGACTAAGGTAGTTGCTAGATCTAAGAACCTTTTACTTAACTGGGGTCTCATCTGGAGAAAAAGAGAACACAAACTCATAATCACTGGAAATTTGGCTAACCCCTAGTTTGATTTAGAGAATACGCATTAGCCACTGATCTTGATCTGCATCTACGACTCATATTTAATCTCAAAAACTCCCTGCCTTTAACTCATCTCTATCCAGCGATTTAGCGACTGAGAGAATCTCATAATCATTGAATTTTATTCTTAACTGGGGTTTGATATGGAGGATAAGAGACCAAGGAACTCTCATGATCACTTGATGTTTGGCTAGACCCTAGTTAAATCATGAGAACAAGAGATGATTGTGCACTTAACCACCCTCTAGGTTGCTGAATGCTAAGAACATAACCTCTTGGATCATGAGAACATGAGACCACATAGTTGCTGGATCACCATATACAAAACTTAACTGCTGGAAAAAAAACTTGGCTTGCCTTTGACTTAATCCAGGCCCATTTGGAGAATCAGCGAAAAAAGAAATCTCCAAGTCACTAGACATTTTCCTTGATCGGGGTTAGAATAGGAGATCACACGAACAAAGGCATTCTTCGAGTCGCTGGATAAAAACTTAACCTTGGGTCATATTAGGAGAATGGGAACCTACCATCAATCTCATCTCAAATCAACAGCTCAGTTTGATCTCAAAATGTGTCTTGCCTTAAAACTGGATTATCTGGTGAACGAGTGATTGAAGAAAAACATAATCATTCACCAAGTCACTGGATGTTAGAGCACTAACCACCAAGATTAGGAGAATATGTGAACACCGTAGTTGCCAGTTCACCAAAAGAAATGACTAACCACCCAGGAACTTAGAGAACTGGTGAATGCCACAGTCGCAAAGTTGCTAAATAGAAGTACAACTACCTGGGAAAGGAAATAAGACATGTTCAGAAAGGAGACTTAAGTGACCAGGAAAAAAGGTAATGAGAAAATAGAACAAAGCTAGGGTCCTATGACTTAGGCAAATTTTCATGAGACCCTAGACATGGATAAACCCTATATCTCAGACCTTCAAATTGCAATATTTCCTTGGTTTTTGCATTTTAGCACATGCGATCTTAAATGGAGCTTGGTCATATCATAAAATACCCTTGGCTAAGGGCGCAAGTCATAAAACATCATACATCTTCTTCACTAATAAAAACAAGTTGCAGCTAGGGCAAGACAATTTCATAATTTTTTTTCCAGGAATAGACCATTTTCTTAGGATTTTTGCAATGATAGGAAAATGGACTAATAGTGGCTCTGTCTGGGGATGCTAGGTAACTTGTGCCCATGCAAGAATTCAAAATTTTTAGGGAAAGCAAACCACCTACTTGAAAAGGACAACTATAGAGAATACTTGGACAAAAACCTACTACAAAGGCAAGACTAAACAGAAAAGAAACACACCACAACTCTGAGAGGAAAGAAACTATACAAGATTTACATTATTTACAAAAAACCCTAAAGCCTCAGTCTTTACCCCTATCAAAAAAATAATTTTCATCTCCATATAGTAGAGGTAAACTGAAATTATTTCTTTTATCTGGTTTGTCAAAAATAATGTGATCCATTTTCAGCATATCACATAAAAAATGATCACCATACTCACCACCACTTGACAAGACCAAGCCATCAAACTGCCATGAATGCTAATCATTGTGAGACATTAAAACATCACATTCTTCATATTCACTGCCATGCTAAAAAAGGAAACACTCCAACTCAACCTCATGGCTGGAAACATTAGCATACTGATCATTAGTTTGCAAAAAGGAATAAACCATTTCTATCTCTTCACTTTGCAAACTAACATAGAACCTCTCAAAACAAAAATCTAATTGCATCAAATCAGGGACAACTTGCTGACCACTACTCATATCAAAACTTGTAAAGAAGAACAAGTATTGTCATTTAATAACTCATTAGTCACTTGTAAATCTGAGGAAACACATTCAGATTTGTCACAATTTCCAACATCAAAAAGTAAATAAGAACCACTGACACTAGGCTCTTGAAAATCAAAACACTCACTAGTACTTACATCATTATATTCATCAAATATAACATTTTCAAATTCATTACAATGATGTGTACTATCCACTTGCATATCAAAAATGGGAGAAAGGACATCAACAAATGTTTCACACATCATGCCATCACTTGAATCATCTTTTTCAGAACTTATATCTACTGGGCATGGAATTTTAAAAATAATTTTGGGAGTATACCTTTGAAACTCAGTCTCTTACGAGTTTTGAAATTTTCTCACTACTTAGTAAGCACTAAACTTCACATTTCACCTCTTCAGTCTCACTGATGATGCTGCATATATCTTCCCCATCTGAGATAGGGGCTGAAATCTCTTGTCTCACAATATCTTGTGCAAAGAAATCACTGCAAGAATCTACATCTACATTATAGTCACATCTTTCATGTTCACACAAAACATCATCAAGTTGAAACAAGAAGCTATTAGTATCATGCTGATAAAAGGGAAAATATACAAACTCAAGGGAATCACTATCAACTGAAGATTCATCATATACTCCTTGATAACCATAGATTTCATCATCAACATAATAACCATCACTATTAGCATCACAAGATTCAACATCTACAAATGAATCTATCCATTTTCTAACATTTTCAAGTGCTTCCTCTCTAAATAATGTAGACCAACTGATTGATTCAGGTACACCTAGCTCTAGAAACATCTCAACATACTGGGATTCATGAAGCTCAATACGCACAAGAAGTTCATCACAAGCTACACAAAATTTATTATAGTATGAATGGGCTGATTCTTCTTCCCTTTCCCCTATTGCACATCTTAAAATCTTTATGGAAGTTTGTTGGATTTTTTGACTTATCAAATACATGTCTCTTTCTCTATTAACATTTCCAAGATTTGACTGACAATATTGAGATTTAGAAACATCATCTTGACTTATCAAAGTTGGAAACTCCATTTTAAAACACTGACGGAATAATACACTTTGTTCTCATGAAAATATTTCTATCCAAATTCATGCAATCACTATCTTCATTGAACCACAACATATTTTTGATATTCATTGCAACAACTGAAACTTCTATCCAGAAATATGACCAAACTTCAATATTATTTTTCCCTTTTTTCTAGTGACTTGTTCACCTATTTAGGGACTATTTTTGCTTAATAAAATAGGATTACTTGGAGATTTTGTGGCTATTGCAAAATACTGATCTGAAGTCTCCTCCAAATCACCTTTAAAAAATTTAGTAGAGTCACCACCTCTTTACATAGGAAAAATATGAATCAGCTAAGAACCTTTCTCAACCCTGAACCTTCTCCAAAACCCACAGTCACAACATAGCCTCATAGGATAACTACTTGTTAAGATCATAAAATACATCATATTTTATTTTAAGAACAACTTGATCAAACAGAGACTCAGAGTCACCACTCACACTTGGTGAGAAGATATAAATTTTTGAAAATAATTGACTCTATGATCATTTAAACAGACTTTGGGATGATTCAACCAAGCAAGGGAAAAAGCATCTTAAACTTTCTATCCTTTATTTCTTCCCCAACGGATTCACCATTTTTTTGGTTCCTTTTCTCTCTACTTGCAGATTACAATTTGATTGACAAACTAATGTCACTGACTCTATCACCACTCCAAGTCTAATAATAAAAAGCACCAATTAACAAGGATCAAGAGACAGATCCTCCTACACTTTGAGCTTTAATTCTCAGGTGGGTATACCTTTGATTCACTTCTTAAAGGAATCAACAAATATTAAGCATTAATGCCCTTGACACATTGATTTAAAGACTTTGTCATTTATAAATTGATTAATGATGAAGAACTGCTTCCTGAGAACATATCAGTGTCTTATCCTAGGGCAAGAAGTCAAATGCAACATACCTCAACAAAAAAGTTAAACTCAAACACACTCAAATCCAGAATAAGTGCTTTGCCTATTATTCTTCTCACTCTCACACTTGGACATTAGATTCTCACTAAACCATGAATTCTCTGAAACTATCTTTAAGGATTTAATCTCGACTTTGGAAGGAACTCAAAGATAATTTCATAATTTACTTTGTAAACCATACATTAACCTACTTTGCAACATTAACATATAAGAATTCAAGATTGAAACAAGAAGACATTCACAAGTCTGAGATTGGAATTCAAGTGTATTCTCATTAAAATTTTCAGTATCAATACATTGAAAATGACCAAATGATAGAACCAAACCCTAAATCCAAGCTCTCTCTATTCAATTACCAATTTCACCATTATTTTAAAAATACAAGTTGCTATATATAGTCACTAGCTATCTTGGAATCCTCAAGCGAGGATGCAACAAGTTGCGGATAGCTAGGACATAACTAGGGTTTCAATAATGATACCAACCAGATAATCAAGAAATTTACTGCATAAATGACATACCAAGAAATCAGGTCCAAATTGATCTTCATTTATGGCCAAAATCCTGATTGGTACACTAGAGATTGGAAACTGCATCATAAATGGCTTGATTGATTCACCCATTTCTTATGGCATGGACATCCTTCATAGACAAGCATCATTTCTGGACCATACTGCGACAGTGGATAAGATTAAATTAGGTAGATCGATTGCCCAAGCCTTAAATAACAAGTCCTTTACTCATAGAAAACCCTTAAATATTTCAAATTTCTAGTGGCAACAGTCAATCAGACAAGTTTAAAACACGATCATTGATCTCTACCCTTTCCCAGCATATCAGACAGTTCACAGAACTTGACAATAGTCAACTTAACCTTTTAAAATTCCCTGGCCATATCATCATTATTGGCAACCAATCAGAAGCAAGCACTTAGCATGACCTGGCAAGTGGACTCATTGCTTCATCTATCTTCATCCGCTAGAAGATTGAACGGTTGTCGCAATGTCATGATCATTATGTATCCTACACTTTCCCTTAGCGACATCATGACCTCTATTGGATCAAATTGGACTTGCAAAGTCTTTATCTTAACCTTGGAAAGCTTCTCCTTAACCCTTAGTCATCTGGAAAATACATGACTAAAGACATTCTCCTAGTCATGGAATATTTATCTTAACTTAGGTCTGGTCTGGATATTGGGTGAACAAAGGTATTGTCATGATCGCTGAATATTTCTTTAACCCTGAGCATCATTTGGAGAATACGCGACCACCGCCTGATCTCACTTACATCAATGACTCAGATTTAGTCTTGGAACCTTCAAACCTTAAGTCACATTTCATTATGAGAATACGCAACTGAGGTAGTTGCTAGATCTCAGAACCTTTTACTTAACCAGGGTCTCATTTGGAGAAAAAGAGAATAAAGCAAACTCGCAATTGCTGAATATTAGGCTAACCCCTGGTTTGATTCAAAGAATAAGCACTAGCCACCAATCTTGATCTACATTTACGGCTCATATTTAATCTCAAAACCTCCCCGCTTTTAACTCATCTCTATCTAGCAATTTAGCGACTGAGAGAATCTCATAATCGCTAAATGTTATCCTTAACTTGGGGTTGATCTGGAGAATAAGAGACCAAGGCACTCTCTTGATTGCTTGATGTTTGGCTTGACCCTGGTTAAATCATGAGAGAAAGAGATGATTGTGCATTTAACCACCCGCTAGGTCACTGAATGCTAAGAACATAACTACCAGGATCATGAGGACACGAGACCACATAGTCATTGGATCACCAGATACAAAACTTAACTGCTAGAATCAAAACCTAACTTGCCTTTGAGTTAACATCAGCCCATTTGGATAATCAACAAACAAATAAATCTCCAAGTTGCTAGACATTTGCCTAGACTAGGGTTAGAATAGGAGATCACGTGAACAAAGGCATTCTATGAGTTTCTGGATAAAAACTTAACCTTGGGTCATATCAGGAGAATGCGTGCCTACCATCGATCTCATCTCAAATGAATGGCTTAGTTTGATCTCAAAACATGTCTTGCCTTAACCGGATTATTTGGCCAATGAGCAATTGAAGGAAAACATAACCATTTTCCAAGTCATGGATGTTAGAGCACTAACCGCTAAGATTAGGAGAATACACGAACACTGCATTTGCCAGTTCACCAAAATAAATGACTAACTATGTGGGAACTTAGAGAACTAGTGAACGCCACAGTCGCAAAGTCATTGAATAGAAACATAATTGTCTAGGAAAGGAAATAAGACATGTGTAGAAAGGAGACTTAAGTGACTAGGAAAAAGTTAATGAGAAAATAGAACAAAGCTAGGGTTTTATGACTTAGGCAAATTTTCATGAGACCCTAGACATGGATAAACCCTATATCTCAGACCTTCAAATTGCAATATCTCCCTGGTTTTTTCATTTTAGTACATGCGATCTTAAATGGGGCTTGGTCATATCATAAAATACCACTGGCTAAGGGTGCAAGTCATGAAACATCATACATCTTCTTCGCTGATAAAAACAAGTTGCAGCCAGGGCAAGACAATTTCACAAATTTTTTCCAGGAATAGACCATTTTCTTAGGATTTTTGCAATGACAAGAAAATGGACTAACGCACACACTTACACATGTACTTGAAGTACACATTGACCTCTCACATCTCAAGTTTCTCACACATGTGAGAAATTCTTGGACTTTTTGTAGCTTATGTGTCTCCTTGGTGGCACCTATGTGGATTCCACATAGATGCCACCTCACCTCAGCCCTCCAAAATCCTATAAATAGGACCCTTGCCTCAAGAAAATCAGCCATCATTTTTTCATGTAGAATTATAATATTAGTTTTCTTTTTCATTTAGAGTTTTTCATTAAAAATTTGGTAGTTGATAAATTTCTTTCAAGATTATAGACTTAGTTTGCTTCATTCATTTCTACTTATTAGTTTCATGTCATTGAGTTTAAGGGTTTCTTTCATAGCTTCTTAAAATTCTTTGGCTTCTTGTATTGAATGCTTAAGGGTTGCTTCCATAGCTACACCTTGAGTATTTCAATCCATCTTTGCATTCATAGTGGGATCTATACTTGTGTTGGGAGAGCACACCAACAACACTCTCTAAGAGCTTAAATCAAGCAAGGCTTGGGTGCACTTGCTTCTTGCTCATCGGAGGTTGTGGTGGAAGCCTTTTGTTTGGTTCTTGGAAGTTTATGAACATGTTAGAGTAGATTGAATATGCTCTTTATTGTTAACATTTTCATGTTTGAACTTGTTCTTAAAAGAAAGGTTTTCATCATATACAAGTACTTATCATGTTAGTTACAAACATCTAAACATCTGTAGAAGGAAGAAAAGATGGATATGACAGATAAGGATAAGATAAACATTGGGTAACTTATTAATGAGACTATGGATTTATATTGTTGACTTAAGCATGTTACATTAATCGATTATGAAGAAGAAATTTGAAATTGAACAAGTCAATGTGGTCAGTAATTGAATATTTCTGTATACACCGAGCCAGTGCAGTGTATACCGAGTGACAGTAATAACTGAAGCATTTCAGTATTAACAAAGTATGGAAGAAAAACATTAAATGCTAAGAACGCCTGACTGAATTTGATGAGCTGGAAATTGTTATAATTTTGAGGTTAATGATGAAGTTAGTTATGAGATCCATGGCTAACATAATTTAGAGATGATCTAAAGGATGAGATTGAAACGTGTCAAAGACAAATCAATCGAGGAAGGTTTAAGCAGAAAAATGGACGAAGGAGATTATGAGGAAAAATCTAATGGCTGATATGTAAATGGTTTACTTGTCTATATAAGAGATATGAGTTTCATTGTTGAAACATGCCAGATAAAAGGAGACTGTAGAGATTTTGCATGAAGATTTTATTCATGCATTCCTGATCAAACTGGTTATAGAAAGAACCGAGCTGTAGACATTACCGAGCATTAGAGAACTATTTAACGAGTGAAAGTAAGTTAAGAAATATTGAGGAAGTGAAATTGTTTAATGATCAGAGGATTTTATGAGCATAGCATAGATCTAAATATTTGCAATTGACTTGCATTTGAATCAGATCAGTACTATATTAGTTTAACCATTGATTCAGAAAATCTATTAGCCGAGTGGACTTAACAATCTTATTGTACTATCCTATGACATTCATTGAATGTAAAGTGTTATGGGTAAAACTACAAAACTTTGTTGCGCTAGAGGAAAAACTTAGGGGGTCCAGCTAGAAGGGGTCTGGCCAGATCCGGTTCGACCGGACCTATGTGGCACCCACTAGGCACCAAATAGCATCTATGTGGCATGAGGGGTTCGACTAGAACCCGTTCGGCCGAAAGGGGTCCATCTGGAAGGGGTTCGGCCAAACCCCCAAAATTCTATATAAACAAAAAAATTGTGATGCGCGGCTCATTTGGTTTGAGTGGCTTTCAAATTTTCTGGAGAGCTCTGTAGGTATTTTAGCCAAAAGAGGTAGGCCATTTTTAATTTTTTTAATTTTAATGTTTTTTAATGTTTTTTTAAAGTTTTTAAAGTTGTTTTTTTTATTTAATATAAAATAATTTTAATTTAAATAAAAATGTTTATTTAAATTGTAGAAATTAATGTTTATTAATGTTTATGTAGTTTTATTGATTTTATATTTTATGTAGATTTAGTTATTTAATTAATATAATTTTTTTTAGTTAATAAAATGTGTTAGTTATTTAATTAATTTATTTTTATTAGATATGTTTTAAAATATTAGAAAAATGGTACAAAACATTAGGAAAATGTATATAAATTATTAGAAACATGATATTAAAACATTCAAACCAACATAAACCTTAACATTAAATAAACATGAACACTAACTAGAAACTTAATTTAAAAAAAGATCCCTTAACATAATTAAAAAATAAACCTTAATATGAAACGTACATGAACCTTAACATTAAACCAACATGAAACTAGAAGATGAAGCGACATAAACTCTAACAGTAGAAACTAACATAAACTTTCTCTCTTTGACCAATTAAGACCTAACATGAAATTAAGAAGATGTAATAGAACCTTTTAAGATCTAATAAAACCTAATAAGACCCTTAACATCTAATAGGACTCTTAACATGATTAATATTTCCTATTAAACTCTAACGCCAGAAACTAACATAAACAAAAATTCAAGAAACCAATTAAGACCTAATACCTAACCAATTAAGACCTAATAAATGACTAATATTTGACCAATTAGGACCCATTAATTGAGCAATTAAGACTTTTAATATGTGACTAATATGACTAATAACACCTAAATTGATTAATATTACCTAATAGGACCTATACTTGACCAATTAGGTCCAATATGACCTATTAAGACCTAATAGTCCTACCAATTTAGACCTAACATGTGACTAATACTTGACCAATTAGGACCTATTAATTGACCAATTAAGACTAATTAAGACTTAACATGTGACTAATATGACCAATTAAGACAGGTGACATGATTAATACGACCCCTTAAGACTTAATAGGATTAATACAACAAAAACAACATAAATTTTTTTTGTAGAAACCAATTAAGACCTATTAAACTCTAACACTAGAAACTAACATAAACAAAAATTCTAGAAACCAATTAAGACCTAATAGGTCCTAACCAATTAAGACCTAACAAGTGACTAATATTTGACCAATTAGGACCTATTAATTGAGCAATTAAGACTTTTAACATGTGACTAATATGACTAATAATACCTAATTAACATGTGACTAATATGACTAATAACACCAAAATTGATTAATATTACCTAATAAGACCTAATACCTACTAATAAGACCTAATAGTCCACCCTTAAGAACTAATAGGATCTATACTTGACCAATTAGGTCCAATATGACCTATTAAGACCTAATAGTCCTACTAATTAAGAGCTAACATGTGACTAATACTTGACGAATTAGGACCTATTAATTGACCAATTAAGACTAATTAAGACTTAAAATGTGACTATTATGACCAATTAAGATAGGTAACATGATTAATACGACCCCTTAAGACTTAATAGGATTAATACGACATAAACAACATAAAAAAAAAATTCTAGAAACCAATTAAGACCTATTAAACTCTAGCACTAGAAACTAACATAAACAAAAATTCTATCTAAACCAATTAAGACCTAATACCTAACCAATTAAGACCTAACAAGTGACTAATATTTAACCAATTAAGACCTATTAATTGACCAATTAATACTTAACATGTGACTAATATGACTAATAACATCTAAACTGATTGATATGACCTAATACCTATTTTGATAAGACCTAATAGTCCACCCTTAAGAACTAATATGACCTATACTTGACCAATTATGTCCAATATCATGACCTACTAAGACCTAATAGTCCTACCAATTAAGACCTAACATGTGACTAATACTTGACCATTAGGACCTATTAATTGACCAATTAAGACTAATTAATACTTAACATGTAACTAATATGACCAATTAATATAGGTAAAATGATTAATATGACCCCTTAAGACTTAATAGGATTAATATGTTTATTAAATTTGTATGTACATGCATATATAGATTTCATTTTTAAACTAGACGATCTTAAATTTGTAACATGTATGTTTAAATTTGTAATACATGCATGTTTCTGAAATTTGTAACATCTATGCACGTAACATGTATGTTTCTTAAATTTGTATGTACACACACACACACACACACACACATATATATATTTCAATTTTAAACTAGATGATTAAATTTGTAACATGTATGTTTCTTAAATTTGTATGTATATATATATATATATATATATATATATATATATATATATATATATATATATATATATATTTCATTTTCAAACTAGATGATCTTAAATTTGTAACATGTATGTTTCTTAAATTTGTATGTACATGTGCAAAGATTTATATACATTATTGTTTATCTATTACATGGCATCGGGTAGAGGGTTAGTAGATTCAGGAGAGCCTAGTGTTCATGGGGGGTGGGGGGGTGGGGGGGTGGTAGTGGTAGTGGTAGTGGTTGGGGTCATGGAAGTGGTAGTGGTCACTCCTCTCATAGATCAGCTAATACATTAGAGGCTAGAGAGAAGCTATTTATGAATACTATTGACAGATTGAGACGAGCATTACATGTTTTGGATTAGAATTTAGCTTCATCCACCACCATTCCCAATAGGGATAGGGTGGATATTATTAGAGATGATTTGTTATGTATGATTGGCATAGTTCAATCATACAACCCATATGATACTATCAGCATTGATAGTTTCTATACTTCTTTGTCTCGCAGTGTTACTGGCATTGTGAAGTATAGTGAGATCGATACAGGTGTTTCCACCCCTATGGTGAAGGGCATGTTTCCTCATTATCAAGACATGAATAAGGTGAGAGGGTATATGGTCATGAGATGTGAGGATGACTTGGTGGGACCCTTTATATATCCTCAATGGTTGGATGCTTAGAACAGGTTGCCCCAGAAGGATGAGCTGCCACTATATTTTTGCAAACAATTGTTTGTAGAATTTCATTTGTACCTTGATGTTGATTATATAGATTTTCCTAATTATGTTGGGTAGGGGAGAGGGAGATTATCTAATAGGTTCAGAGTGCTTGATGCCCCTATTCCCCCTAATAAGTGGGCAAGGGTGGGTCCAAACCTTTTGGTCGTAACAAAAGGTTTGGAAATACTAGGAGCAAGTGGGCCAGATGACAGGATGAGGAGGGACATTTATTCTAGTATAGCGATTATTGCCACACAGGTTTAGGAGATGGAAATTGATCATGTGGGGAGATACATGTTACGTTCTCATTCTAGCATTCTTCCACCTACATAGGATGCATCCTCTAGTGGTGATCTATATGATATAGTCAACATACCATCTCCCCTGGAGGTTACAACTATATCAGATATGGACCATTTGCGACATACGAGCACATTATTATCCAGTGATCTACTATGTACATATCAGACCATACAAATTCTTGGTGGGATTTCACTCAAGGAGGTTCCATCATTTGTCAAGACCTATATTAGTACTGGATTAAGTTCTCAGTAGACTGGACCACCGACAGGTCCGTAATAGACTGCACTGCCGGCAGGTCCTCATATGACTACACCACCACTGATAGCTCCTCTGTAGACTACACCACCTATAGCTCATCATCAGACCATGCATGCCACTTCATCATGTCCAGGTCATCAAATTTTTAGTACATTGCTTATAGACGACCGGATTGATCCTGCGGCTATATCATTACAATTGTAAGATTTGAGCGCTTTCAGGAGAGCATTAGAGGCCGCTACGGTATATATAATTAAATTTAATTTTTATTTATATAAAAAAATTACACATGTTTTTAAAATTTGATTAATATATGTGTACACCAGGAGGTTATCGACGAGCATGCTACACCATATGGAGATTTAGAGACTCCATGCGATCCTATCCATCATGATACACAGGTACATTGAGATGTTTATTCAAAAAATTAATTTTTCTATGATCGTAAGTATTTAAAATTTATTATACATGTATGTATGCATGACATATTTTGTTTATTGTACATAGACATCAGGAGGAGGTGCACCGACATCAGGTCACGGATCAGGACATGGCCCTAGTTGAAATTTCATATGACATTTCATATATACATGATATAACATTTCATAGATATTTCACTTTAGACATTTCATAGATATTTCATTTTCTAGATATTTCATATATACATGTACATATTTTAGTCATTTCATGTGACATTTCATATATACATGCTATAAGATTTCATAGATATTTCATTTTAGACATTTCATAGATATTTCATTTTCTAGACATTTCATATATACATGTACATATTTTAGTCATTTCATATATGTACATGGTATATGGTTGTGTGTTATTTCATATTTTATACATCACATTACATGTTACATGTTCATGTGTTATTTCATCTTTTAGACTTATTTTTATACATGTTATGCCATGTACTAATGTCATGTAAGTAAAAATTAATTAAATAAGTAACTAACTAATGTCTTAAGGTGAGGTAATTAATGAAAGCATACATTAATTAAGTAAGTAACTACTTAACTAACAATTACCAATTAATTAAGTAACATAATTAACTAACATAATTAGGTAACTAACATAATTAACTAATCTAACTAACATAATTAGGTAATCTGACTAACTAACATAATTAGGTAACTAACATAATTAAGTAAGTAACTAACTAATGTCTTAAAGGGAGGTAATGCATGAAAGCATATAATTAATTTTAAGTAACTATCATAATTAACTAACTAATTAATAAAAACATACAATTAATTAACTAACATACATGTGTAAGTAAAAAACAATTAAATAAGTAACTAACTAATGTCTTAAGGGGAGGTCTAACAATTACCAATTAACTAACAATTACCAATTAATTAACTAACATAATTAAATAATCTAACTAACATAATTAGGTAACTAACATAATTAAGTAACTAACTAATGTCTTAAGGGGAGGTCTTAAGTAACTATCATAATTAACTAAAGCATAATTACCAAAAGCATTAATCAAAGCATACATACATACATACATACATACATAAAAACATACAATATATATGAGTTCAAACATGAAACTTCAAACTAGAGAGTTCAAATATGAAAGTACAAGAGCTGCAAAAGGAAGTTTATTTTGAAGCTTATAGAGTTCTAAAGCTCCTGATACATATAGTCTGGATCCTCTCTATCTTTTATTATCTCCAAAAGTTTTTCATGTTCTTCAATAGACAACCTCCACTTCTAATTGCCACATCCTCTTTTTTGCAATGCCTCGAATTGTAACTTTGTTGCTATAACCAAGTGACTATAATGTAGAACTTTTTTGTCACACATGTATTCAATAAATTAATCACCATTTATGTCAACCTTTATTTGCTGATAATAGGTTCCTTCAATAACAACTGAACTAGCTGGATATGTCTGTTCATCATCATCTACAGTTTGTTCTGTCAACTTGTATTTTGCTTTCGTGCATCTTAGTAGATAATAATCTACACTTTTTGCATTGTCAGGATCCGTAACTACAACAAAAATATCACCTATACAAATGGATTCTATTAAAATTAAACATCACTTATATGATAAATTAAAATTAAATAAAAGAACATGTATGTGCACACACTTGTAACAACTAAATCAGAAACATGCTCATAATCAACTGAATATATAGGATCATGAATGTTTATGTCAATGTCATCATCTTCATAAGGAGGCATTATGATTAACTCCTTCATATCCTATCATGAAACATATCCATTTGCAATATTCTCACATTGACTCAATGGATTGTCCTCAATGCAGTGAGCACAAAAACATGATTTTTCTCTTACTTGAATCAAAAGAGGCTTGTGTTGTCCTGTAGTGATCAATTGATGTAAACTTCTAAAACCAATAATTATTTGACAAATGTAAGGATTAGATCAATCTATATCTGTTACAAATGTGAAATGAAAGTTGCACATTTTTAGATCAACAATTATGAAAAGATAGACATGAACATGAAATCAAAATTTAAAATTTAAAATTTTACAACAAAATATAAATTACCTTTCACTTCCCAAAAATAATGTTTGTTGTATTTGGTGTCCCAAGGAGCAAAATGACTTTGACACCATTCAACAATTTTGTTTGAATTCTCTATCATGTTACCTATACATTTCTGAATTATCAGTTTAAAGAAAATGGATCTAAGCTAAAATTATATTATTTGAAATATATATATATATATATATATATATATATATATATATATATATATATATATATATATATATATATATATATATATATATAAAACTATTGAACACCATTTGTACTTGCAAGTTCATGTTGGAAAATTGCACGCTTCACAAATGCTCCTGCTCCATCATGCTCTCCTTTTCCATGTCCACTTTCAAAGAAGTTCCACAAAAAATTAACATTGTGTCTAGCATGTTGCATGGCTAGCCAATTAAAGGCTTTTGTAGATTTAAATTGTCCTGCAAAATTAAGTTGTACATGCATACATACATGTCATTCTTTAATAATTTAACAAATAATTAAATGACAATGAAAATAAATTGAAGTATCTATACACATACCTACACAACCATTAGACCAAATCTAGTGTTTTGAAGCTTTTATCCCATGATTCGCAATATCTTCAAAAAACATTGTAAAACAATGAGCCACATAGCTCCTATCATGAACCTTATCATCACTGATATAGAAATGAACCTCCTTGATGATAATGCGTTCATTTGGATCAATACTTTCTACCTCATCCAAATCATGTTGTGCATGTCTATAGGTCACTTGCACAAATATTGCAACTTGATCAGAATGATAATATTGAGCTTGAAGCTCTTTTTGAGGGGAAAATGTATAGTTCTCGGAGAAATCTACAATTGAAAGAATACAACTAGGTGGAAAACAATATTTGGAATCACAAAACTGTTTAGCTTTCCATCGTGCACCATGACAATGCTGGATATGTGGATAAATTAGAGTACAAAATCTGGTCATAAACTCAAGGTAGGGCAATTCACTCTCCTTCAATACAATTTTTTTGGATTCATCTCCACTCTTTGTTTGATATGTCTCATATTCAAATCTTTTCCACAAAACTGATGTTGAAACATTAATATTCTCAATTTGCAATGGAAATTTATGGAAATCTCCACAATCACTACATGCATTCTTTATACACTGTATTTTGAACTCATCTGAATCTTCTAATTTATCACATAAAATAGACTTCACAAATTATGTCGTACTTCCAGGGATGACCATATTTGAATCAAGAACTGCCATAACTTTTTTATATGATTGCAAATATAGATGAAACTCAACATGATTTCGACAACAACAAGTTTCACAAACTTTATTTATGTGTACAAATCAAGGGCGCAACCTCTCAAACATTCTTTGACATATTTTCACATCTGAAAATTCTTTCTTGAATGCTTCAAATAATTCACTTTGTGTTGTATCTATAAAATGTTTTGGATGTGCAATTTTCATACCAGTCTCTTCATCTTTCATCTGTATTGTATCCCTTCTATTAGAAGAAACATGAGAGTGAGCGGTCCAATATTCAATGACCAATTTTTTTGCATCTTCAAAAATTCTATCTTTTTGAGGAAGCCTACAAATATTTACCCAATTTTTTTCAATGTTTTCATCTAACATATTTCTCTTCCTGATATATCTTTGAATAGTTCTTCTAGATACATTCACTAAATCAGAAATCATGCACTTGTTTTCTCTATGTCAACCTCCTACTAGATAGAGTAGTCATAATTTCTCTACGTGCAACACTTAAATCAGCTCCTCGACTTGAGTTATTAATGTTGTTCAATGCATCTTGCAAATTTTGAACTATTGTTCGATTTACATTGTTTCTTGAGTTTTTCTTATTCTCAACACCCAACAACTCCAAAACAGGAGTCATTTCTTTTTTCCCGAATAACCTAACAAATAATTGAGCTCTTGCAACCATACTTTTATTTTCAAAATATTCATCCCAAAGTTTTTTGCAATGATTTTTAATTGTACTTTCAAAATTTCTTCAGATGACATTTGATTGAAAATTGAATCCTCATTCATCTCCATCAAATTGCACCTTCCAAAAGATATATTTCCACTTGCAGAACTACCAATTTGTTCCCCTTCTTGAATTGCATATTCTTGAATATCAATAGGTTCTTCCTGAACTTCAATAGGTTGATCTTGATTATGTTTTGTATGATATTTTTTGTCATCTTTTATTCGATCATATTTTCCTAATCTATTCCTTTTATTCCCCATTGCAAAAACTGTTAGGATTGAAAAATATAAAAGAATCACTTAACTGGAAAAACTCACACATTTCTATAAAAGATTACGCTCATAAGAAACCAAAATATATACATATTTATCATTCACAAAATCACAACAATCTAATCTTGCAAAATTTCTGAGGACAATGAAAAAAAATACAATCACTCCAAAATCATCAACCTATCTTGGAAACACAATGAAGACAATATTTTCCAAAGAATAATTGCAAAAAAGGTTTCAAACCTTACCTTAAACCACCACTCGATAGAAACTGTGCAAAGAACAATCCAAAAACCCTGAAATTTCCCAAAGCTTTCACAATCCTCCAATTCAATCTCAGATTCAAAACCTATAAACCTGTTTATTGAATACTAGCCAAAATCCTCTTAATAAACAAAACCGAATAAAGGGTTTCAATGCATGCAACACCATAAACAGGGAAACTTCCGTGTGAAAAATAGAAAAGAATCACTTAACTTGAAAACACTAAATCAAAACTTGACATGCAATACCCAAATATAAAATAAAAATCATTAATAAATTTCAAAAAACTATTAAAAATCACTTAATTCAAGATAAAAACCAATTAACTCTTACAAATAAAATTAAAATAATTTATAAATTTCAAAAAACTATTAAAAATCACTTAATTCAAGATAAAAACCACTTAACTCTACAAATAAAATTAAAATAATTTATAAATTTTAAAAAACTATTAAAAATCTATAAAAAAATTGATTTTATTTAAAAAACCAGTCGTATTGTTAAAATTTGGATTTTAGGGGATTGGTCATGCATGTGACTGTGTTTGGTCGCCTAATAGGTCTGGCCGAACTGGGTCCGGCTGGACCCCGGACCCTGTTCGGCCAGACCTATGTGGAATCCTATTTGGTAGCCAAGTAAGCAAAAATGGTGGCTCTCAGAAGTTCTCACTTCTGGACCTAAATTTTCTATCAAAATTTACCTTTCTATAAAATCTAAAAATATCATTTTGTAGAGCTCGAAGTCAAGATTATGGTCATGTAATTTTTATCATGTTTTGATTTCATATAATATATTATAAGTTGAAAATACTTCATGTAGGTATTTTAACATTTAAGAACACGCTCATTTGAAAAATATTAAAAATAAAAAATCATGTCAGAAAAATTAAAACTTTATATTTAACTTTAGAGGAGAGAGTCCTCTTCAAGAATATATAATTTTTTTTTAATGGTGTAGATTTGATAGGGAAAATTTGATGCAAACAAAAAACTGTTGATTTCGGGTAACACTGACTTTGGATAGTTATAACAAACAAAATATATACCGAAATCCAATCTTTCTTTTTTTATGCACTAGCTATGTGTATGTCATCTAAAACATATTATGGAATTAGATGAAAAAAATATTATTTGCATATAGTTTGTTAACGGGAACTAGACCCTAGATTTTCAACATATTTTAGCAATAAAAAAATAGACTTAAAAAATTAAAAAAACTATGTCAATTTTTGTTCAATTTTTTTAAAAAAATTATAAGCATAAACTTCATCAAATTTTACACATTTCATTAGTTTACATCATCTTCAAATTCTAAGCACAAATGCCACTTTTATGTCGTTAAAGTTCAAAAATTTGAATGTTGTTGTCCTTTTCCTTTATAAAAGTGTGAAACAGGTTTGTACTTTTACCCTTATCTTGTTGACCCCATAGTGAATGCTAGTCAAAAGTTAACTATTAGTGATAAATCCTCTAACCAGGTCACACCTAACAGTGTGCATTGTAAACTTTAACAAGGTTGGCTCTTTACTGAGCTCACTTCAGAAAAGTGAATTATTTTGGGTTACCCGTCCCAGGTGGTTTTTCCCTTAGTAGGGTTTCCACGTTAAATCATTGTGTTATGTGTTATTTGTTATGATTGTTTTTTATCATACTTTACATACTGCATAGTTGATTTAGTCGGTAATCACAGTTTGGATAATTATTGGTAATCGGTAAAGTGAATAGACATATTTATATTTTATGTTACCGAGCTGCATAATTTGTTGAAATTGTTTCATAAGGCACATCTAGGAGTTTGGGACTATAGGATTACTAATCTAAATAATTCACACCCCCCCCCCCTCAGTTATTCTAACAATAATATTATCAACTATATGCAAAACATACATGTCTATTATCAAATGTATGTAGAACATACATGTTGAATTTGAATATATATAAAGTATCTAGCATGTCAAACATGTACATGTATAAAATTAAACAACATGAAAAACATATAAATTAGATCATCATGTTTATGTATATAGATCATCAAACATGTCAAACATATATAAAATAGATCATCAAATGTATACATTACATGCACGTGTACATAACATGAAAATAGACCATCAAATATAACATGTGTCAAATGCATGTACATAAATTATCTAATCATCAAATCATGTATACATATATAACATGAAATAAAATGTCAAACATATAAAGTATATCATCAAACACATGTGTATACAAATGTATAACATCAAATGTATGTAAAGAATCTAATCATCAAATCATATATCTAATCATAAAAATCACATGTATATGTATAACATCAAACAACATGTCAAACATATAAAGTCTACAACATCAAATGTATACATATAACATCAAATGTAACATGTCAAAGTGTTAGTGTATAAAATGTCAAACTGTATAACATGTCAAACAATAAGTGTATAAAATAGATTATCAAATGTCTAGCTAGATATCTTGGAACCCTAGGACTCATCATGATGAATACTCACTAAGTGATCCTCTAAGTGACTATCATGCTCTGAATGATGTAATGATCCATGCAAAGAAAGTGATATATATGTAGACATATTAAAAATATATAAAAATTATAATCATTTAAAAGAAAGTATGTATACATGCACATGTACAAATTTAGAACTTACCTATCCATTGGTGCTTGCATCATCAAGTGAGTCTTATTGATGTACATGATTAGACCTCAAGGAAAGAGTAACAAGAATCTCACACACACACACACATGATGATATAAATTTAGTTAAAAAATTAAATTTAAATTATAAATTTTGGAAATTTGTAGTATGAGCACAATGCTAAACATAAAATTTTCCTATGTAGAAGGTGGCATTTGATAGTACTCACACTCTTTAGCCATGATCGTGTCCACTAAAATATCAATATTTTGTTGGGCCTCATCTAGGTTCAAATCTACATTTACAACATGACTAGTTGGCACATGACCCTGTTGGACATTTGACAGCAGGCCAGTACTGATTGTATGTTTATCATTAATGACAACATATGGAAAGTAGCATGTGTGGAAATCTTATATGTATATGTAGCATGGATATGATATCAACATAATATCATGGGCGTAGAGGTTAACTATTAGTACAAATAGTTATACATCAGCTTGTGTTAGTAGTGTTCTTGACAGAGTAACAGACAATGTTCTATGTATGGTTGTCCATATAGTTATCATGGAGCCTTATGTGCTTGGATATATGATGAAGACATATTAGTGATGTTACATTCATGGACACAAAGTCTGATAATTAGTAGAAGTGAAGGTATGCAATCACTATTCACCAGTAGCAATTTCATGTGTTTGTTTAGAAGGGCCGATAGAGATTTTATTGGTTCTAGAGTTGTGCCTATCATTTTGGTATGTTCCCATAGATTTAAGCTTAGAGAAGAGTTAGTGATGTTCGGTTAAGAGTGCATGAATTAATTCGGCTTGAGGAGAAAGATCCAGTTGTTTTGGTAGAGCCAATAGTGTGTAGTGTGCATCTACAATTATCTTATTAGACAGGTCCTAGAATGTGTTGCGTGCTTAGTAGAGCCAACTGAATTGATTTTGGAGTTTGTTATGGTTTCTCTAATATGATTTCAAGGTGGTTCTAATAGGCTGACTTGATTATATCATTTAGAGGAAAGATATTTATAGGTAGTCATTTGTGATTGCTTAAGTGTGGTTCATAGTTGATGAAGAAGAGTAGAGTAGAGTGTGCGAAGTATTGAGCCATCAAAAGAAGGTCTATGTGACCAAGTAAAGTGTTTATACTATACATTGGAACTGATCCAAATAATAGGCCTAAGTGCAGCTCACCAAGATCCAGATATAGTGTATATCTGTCATTCAGAAGGTTGTAGCCTTCACCCCTTTGAGCAGTGAGCTCTCGAATAGTGCATCCTCTCCCCTAATAGTGACTATTGTAAAAGACTCCTAATAGGGTCCAACCCTTGACCAGGTCTACTATACTAAATATATTATAAAGCAACTCCTAGCAGGGTTAAGGATCTTCTAACAAGGATCATAATACACCAGTGCAGAATATTAGTGGGTGTCAATTCCCACCATGGCTTTTACCTATTTGGGTTTCCCCATAACCAAAATATTGGTGTTGTGTTCAAGTGTTCTTTCATTGTGTTTATGCTTTATGTTTAAGTATACTTAATTGGATAAAGAATTGAAACTTGTAGATAACTGATTCACCCCCCCCCCCCCCCCCCTCTCAGTTATCTCTTGGGACTATTCCTAACAATTGGTATTAGAGCCAAGTACCTCAGAGAGAAAGTTTAATAGCTTGAGGTTGATCAGATGGCATTCTTCAAAAAAGAAAGCCCTAATTTTGATGGAGAGAATTATCTTGATTGGAAGAACAAGATGGTGACTCATTTGCAGTGCATTGCTTTTGAAGTTTTTGATGTAACTATCATAGCAGTCGAGATTCCTACTTTAGAAGACCTTGCAAAGGATGATGCTACTGATAAGCAGAAGGAATTATTTCATTTGAATGCAATAGCCAAAGAAGCTCTTATCAACACTGTATCTGATAGTGAGTTTTCAAAAATAAAGTAGATATAGATCACAAAATATGGAAGTACCTAGAAGACATATTTGAAGGAGACAAAAAAGAAAAGGATGCGTGTAGAAAGACATGGAAGAAAATATACAATGCATTAGAGATGCTACCTGAAGAAAACATCAGAGCTTACAATCAAAGGATCAATGAAGCAGTTTCTGGAATCAAGAACAATGGTGGAGAGATCTTAGAAGAAGACATCATGGACAAATTGATGACTACTCTCACTCTTGAATATGAAAACAAGATCAACATCCTTGATGAGACCATGCAGCTTACATCAAATTTCAAGAGAGAGACCTTGATCAGCAAAATCTCAACTTTTGAGATTTCAAGATTGAAGACAGAACCTAAAAGTGAGACAGCCTTCAAAGCAACAATTCATGGTAAGAGATCTGCAAATACTTCTAGTAATTTTGATGATGATGAAGATAAAACATTAGATGATTTCATTGCTATGATTGCCAAGAGAGAAAAGAAATGAAAAGGAAAGTATGAAGGTCAATTTCCATTTAAATGCTTTTCATGTAATAAGATTGGTCACTTTGCATCTAATTGTCCCTTAAGAGCTAGAAAGTTCAAAAATGACTACAAGCCTAAATTCTCTAAGGAATGTTATTATGCTGGAGATGGAGTTTCAGATGATGATTTAGTTGAAGAAGAAGTAGGATTTATTGCTATCATAGAGAAAATGAACAATAAGACAGATCATGAAGATAAGGAAGAGAATCAAGAGCTAGCATTGATTTCACAAGCTAATATAAGGACATACTAGATTATAGATAGTGGCTATTCACATCACATGACAGGTGATAAAGGCAGATTTGTTCATCTGAAAAAATACAATGGTGGCATGGTTAGATTTGGAGATAACACTCCTAAACCCATAGTTGGTAGAGGAGCCATCACCTTGGATGGAAAGAATAGTACTGATGATGTTCTCTATGTAGATGGTTTGAAACATAACCTTCTTAGTGTTGGACAGTTACTTGGAAAAGGTTATCAGTTGGAGTTCAAAGATGACAAATGCATCATTAACAAAAATGATGGTGTTATGATTGCATCAGGTTCAAAGACTAAAGGTAATGTTTTCCAACCCAATTAAGAAGCAAGTTTTTTTGTTGCTAAAGTTGATGACAGTTGGTTGTGGCATAAAAGACTATGTCATATCAATTTTGATAACATAGTAAAGATAAGCAATGTAAAGGTAGTAAGAGATCTACCTAGCATAGCAAAGCCAGTTGATACTATATGCAGGGAATGTGTGATGGGAAAGCATGTGAGAAACTCATTCAGGAGCAAGCAAAATTCAGTAGAGAACAAGTTGGATCTGATTCATACAGACCTATGTGGTCCAACTCAAATAAGATCATACTATAGTGAAAGGTATTTCATTTTATTTGTTGATGATTATACTAGGATGATGTGGGTTGCATTCTTGAAAGATAAGTCAGAAGCATTTGAGAAGTTCAAAATATTCAAAGCTAAGGTTGAGAATGAATCTGGACTTAAGATAAAGTGTCTAAGATTGGATAGAGGAGTAGAATTACCCTCTGACAAATTCTATGAGTACTATGAAGAACATGGCATAAAGAGACAATTGAGTGCACCTAGAACCCCTCAGTAGAATGGGATTACAGAGAGAAAGAAAAGGATCATCCTTGATATAGCGTGTAATATCATGATTAAATGAAAAGTTTCACACCCCTATTGGAGAGATGCGGTCAATACAATAGTCTACACCATCAATAGAATTCAATTGAGGCCTGGCTCTGACAAAACACCATATGAGCTATGGTTTGGTAATGTTCCCATAGTAAAATACTTCAGAATCTTTGGAAGCAAGTGCTACATCAAGAGGGATGAAGAAGTAGGCAATTTTGATGCAAGAAGTGATGAAGGTATTTTCCTTGGTTACTCTACTAAAAGTAAAGCTTATAGATGTTTCAATTTAAGATTGAAAAATATCATTGAAAGTGCTCATGTTAAGATTGATGAAAAGTTTATGGTTCAAGAAAGATATCATGATTACTCACCCATGATTGAAGAAGAACCCAGACCCTCCACTAGTGAGATAGTTATTGAAGAAATGTTTGATAGTATTGATGTGTTATTCAATGACCCTGAGACAAGTGAAGAAGATACTCCTAAGGTTGATGAGTCAGCATCACCTAAGGTTCCAAAGTTTACATCTAGAAACCATTCTAAGAAAGACATCATTGGAGATCAGAATGGCAAAGTCTTAACAAGATCACAAGCAAAGAACTCAGCTAGCAGTGAAGCAGTATGTTTACTATCTCAGGTTGAACCTTTAAGTGTTGAAGATGCATGTAATGATTTAGATTGGCATGATGCCATGAAAGAAGAAATTGATCAGATTATTAAGAATGACACTTGGGAACTGGTCCCAAGACCTAGTGATAAGAATGTGATTGGAACAAAGTGGATATTCAGGAACAAGATGAAAGAAGATTTTACAATAGTAAGAAATAAAGAAATGTTAGTATGTAAGGGATATGTGGAAAGAGAAGACATTGATTATTCAGACACATTTGTACCTGTGAGTAGATTAGAAGCTATTAAGTTATTTCTAGCTTATGCTATAGTAAAAAACTTTAAATTTTATCAGATGGATGTCAAGTCAGCATTCCTGAATGGAGATTTGAAAGAAGTATACATTGAGTAGCTAGAAGGATTCACCTTATCAGATAGACCTGATATGGTATGCAAATTGAAGAAGGCCCTCTATGGACTTAAGAAAGCACCTAGAGCATGGTATGAGATACCAGATGGATATCTAAGAAAGATTGGATTCAAGAAAGGAGCAGAAGACTGTAATCTATTCATAAGAGATACATCTGAAGGTTTACTACTTGTAGCTATATTTTTTGATGACATTATCTTTGGAGGTAATGACAAACTTAGTGCTGAATTTGCTAAGGAGATGCAAAATGAAATTGAGATGAGTATGATTGGTCCTATCAAACACTTTTTGGGATTGAATGTGCAGCAGATAGAGAAAGGTATTTTTATTAATCAGTCCAAGTATGTGAAATAAATATTAAAGAAATTCAAGATGGATGATTGTAAACTAGTAGGGACACCTATGATAACTAGATGCAAGCTTACAAAAGAAGATGACTCACCAGCAGTAGATATAACATTGTACAAGTCTATGATTGGCAAACTTATTTATCTTACTCAGACTAGACCTAATATTTCCAATGCAGTTGGCATAGTTGGAAGATTTGCAGCAGAGCCTAAACAAAGTCACCTCATGGTAGTAAAAAGGATATTAAGATATTTGCAAGGCACTATAGACTATGGTCTATGGTATCCTAATTTAGAAAATGTTGAGCTTCATGTGTACACTGATGAAAATTGGGTAGGATGCGTTGATGATAGAAAGAGTACATCAGGTGGAGCAGTGTTTCTTGGTGATAGACTTGTCACTTGGACAAGAAAGAAACAAAATTGTATTTCTCAATCAATAGCAGAAGTAGAGTATTTTACAACCTTAAATTGTTCTACAATTGTTTGGATCAAGTAGATGATAAAGGATTTTGGAATTCAGATTGATTATCCTATTGTTATTCACTGTGATAACACTAGCACTATAAATATGCTAAAGAGATCAAATATCACTTCATAAGACAAAAAGTGGGAGAGAAAGAAGTCAAGCTGGACTATGTGCGTACTAAAGATTAGTTGGCAGATATATTCACAAAGCCCTTGCCAAAGGATACTTTTGAGTATCTCAGGGAGAAGTTGGGAGTAATTCCCTTCCCTGATTCTGCTTAGAAGAAAGAAGGAAAAGCATCAGTCGTCAGGGGTTGATGGATGGTTGACTACTCTACTTCTGGAGTAGTATCGGTGCTTAATCTAATTGGAGCCCTTTTCCATTGATGTCAAAGGGGGAGTAATATATAGTCATGAAAAAAAAATTAAAAAGGAGGACTAATATACTAAGGGGGAGTAGTACTCAGTTATGACAACGGTTCAGTTGAGGAAATGGAGAATGTTGAGAAATATTGCAGTAGATGGAGGACTCATCTTTGGGGGATTTTTGAAGAAGAAATGGAGAATGTTATAAAATAAATGTTCATTTGGATTGGTGGAGTTTTTCATTCCATATGTTTCCATCAATGCCAAAGGGGTAGATTGTTGGAGATTTTCCACCAGGCCAGTACTGACTGTATGTTTGTCATTAATGACAACATATGGAAAGTATCATGCATGGAAGTCTTATATAGTAAGATTTCAATATATGTAGCATGGATATGATATCAACATGATATCATGGGTGCAGAGGTTAAATGGTAGTACAGACAGTTATACAACAGCTTGTGTCAGCAGTGTTCCTGACAGAGTAACAGGCAGTGTTCTATGTATGGTTGTCCATACAGTTATCATGGAGCCTTGCACACTTGGATATATGATGAAGAAATATCAGTGATGTTACATTCATGGACTCAGAGTCTGATAATCAGCATAAGTGAAGGTATGCAGTCACTATTCACCAGTAGCAGTTTCATGTGTTTATTTAGAAGGGCCGACAGAGATTTTATTGGTTCTGGAGTTGCGCCTATAATTTTGATATGCACCCTTGGATTTAAGCTTAGAGAAGAGTTAGTGATGTTTGGTTAAGAGTGCATGAAGTAATTCAACTTGAGGAGAAAGATCCAGTTGTTTTGGTAGAGTCGACTGTGTGTAGAGTGCGTCTACAATTATCTTATTGGACAGGTCCTAGAATGTGTTACGTGCTTAGTAGAGATGATTGAATTGATTTTGGAGATTGTTATGGTTTCTCTAATATGATTTCAAGGTGATTCTAACAGGCCGACTTGATTATATCATTTAGAGGAAAGATATTTATAGGCAGTCATTTGTGATTGCTTAAGTGTGGTTCATAGTTGATGAAGAAGAGCAGAGCAGAGTGTGCAAAGTATTAAGCCATCAGAAGAAGGTCTATGTGACCAAGTAAAGTGTTTGTACTATACATTGGAACTATTCTAGATAGCATGTCTAAGCGTAGCTCACCAAGATCCAAATATAGTGTATATCTATCATTCAGAAGGTTGTAGCCTTCGCCCCTTTGAGCAGTGAGCTCTCGGACAATGCATCCTCTCCCCTAACAGTGACTATTGTAAAAGATTCCTAATAGGGTCCAACCCTTGACCAGGTCTATTGTACTAAATATATTGTAAAGCAACTCCTAAGAGGGTTAAAGATATTCTAACAAGGATCATAATACACTAGTGCAGAATATTAGTGGTTGTCAATTCCCACTAGGGTTTTTACCTATTTGAGTTTCTCTGTAACCAAAATATTGGTGTTGTGTTCAAGTGTTCTTTCATTGTGTTTATGCTTTATGTTTAAGTATACTTAATTGGATAAATAATTGAAACTTTTAGATAACTAATTCACCCCCCCCCCTCTCAGTTATCTCTTATGACTATTCCTAACAGACCCAATAATGATGAATGCAGTAGAGTGTGAAAATGAGATGGCATAGAAGTCAAATTTGAATGTGTCAAAAATCCATGTAACTATTTTGTTTATGAAGTCAACATCCTCAAGGCCAAGATCAAAGGACTGATGCACTACACTTGCTGAAGGGTCTGTATTTTGTGCCTGTACTTTTACACTAACAAAATGGTTGGTAGGTAGATCCTAATGAGAATTACCACTAGTGCCATGATTTGGGTGGTAAGAATGATGAGACCCTAAATATGGTTCATGGAGTCTAATGGAACTCACATGACCTCTAAAATCCACTATAGGGATATGAAGCTCTACTATAATAAATGCACATGCATCCAAAAGATCCTTAGCTAAAGTAGCCATTGTAACACATTGCATGTCTCCTATAAGACCCTCTACAAAAGAAGGTGAAGAGATGACACTATATTATAAGAATCATTTGAGGTACTACTAGAGTGTTCTCCACCTAAGGATCTAGAGTGTCAAGATGACTCATAAAATACTAGCCAGCTTGATCACTAGATATCAAAGCGGCTATAGCTACAATGTTACCAACTCTTTCAATGGCTCCTCAAAGTTGGCTGCTATGAACACCCTCATATGTGAAAAGACCTAACAAAGGATCATATATCAGGTTCTCTCTGGCAAAAAATGACACTATATGCTGGTAGTTGTCATCCAACTTGATAATAAGAATCTCTATAAGCAAGCCTACCATGACCTTGTCCTAGATATGGTGGAAAATTAGTGTAGTTGATGATCTTCCCTAAAGGAACCTTGACATATAGTTTCTGCATAAAATAGAGTTTAATTAAGTCATTATTTGGATAATGACCATGTGCAACAAGAAAGTGTGGGTATATGAAATCATCCATCATGGGATCTTGACATCTAGTCCCTAATATCCCTTCACCAAATTCTTTCCCCAGTATGATGGGAAACTTTTTTGTTTTAGGGTTTCTTTGGGCACTCAACCTTGAACCTCTATAAGACACAAGCCATCACAAACCTCTTTCTCTAATACTAACAAGGCTATCAATAATGGACTGAAAAGTGTTCTTATAAACACTTGTTTTACTAGCATTATTGATCGAGGCTCTCAATCTCTCAATCTCTTGGTTTGTTCGTCAATATAGGTCTAGTGGGGCCATTGGCTCATTTTCCATGATGTAAAATATAATATATATCTATATCGCTATGTGCCTGAAAGATAATTTAATGTCAAGCCTTAGATTGTAGTTTATATATTAATTGAAGTAAAATTCAAAGACAATTATTGGATACATTCAAACTATTCACTTACATAATAAATTTAAATGTACATGTACCAAAATGATCAATAATATAATAAATTCTACATATGTATATATATGTATATATACATATATATATACATACATACACATATGTGTGTGTATACATATGTACACACACACACACATACACATACATATGTAAATGCATACCTATGTATACACATATATATGTATGCACATATATATGTATGCACATATATATGTATACACATATATATGTATACACATATATGTATACACATATATATGTATACACATATATGTATACACATATATATGTATGCATATATACATATATACAGATACATACATATATATAATGTATATGTATGTATATGCATACATATATATATACACATACATATATTTATGTATATATATATGTAGATACATATGTATGTGTATATATACACTCACACACACACACACACACACACACACACATGTATACAATTTTATATATCTACATACATATATACATATATATCTGTATACACATACACATATATGCATGTGTGTATATATATATAGCATATAGCATACATATGTATATGTATATGTATATGCATATGCATATGTATATGTATATGCATATGCATATGCATATGTATATGTATATGCATATGTATATGTATATGTATATATACATATACATATGCATATGCATATGTATATGTATATATACATATACATATACATATGCATATGCATATGTACATATACATATACATATACATATACATATGCATATGCATATGCATATACATATACATATACATATACATATACATATACATATGTATGCTATATGCTATATATATATATATATATATATATATATATATATATATATATATATATATATATATATATATATATATATATATATATATATATATATATATGTATGTATGTATGTATGTATATATGTATATGTATATGTATATGTATATATGAATATGTGTATATGTATATGTATAGACACACACACACACACACACACATATTTATGTATATATATGTAGATACATATGTATGTGTATATACATACTCATGTAAATATGTATATATACATGTATACAATTTTATATATCTACATACATATATACATATATATCTGTATACACATACACACATATATGCATGCATGCATGCATGTGTGTGTGTGTGTGTGTGTGTGTGTGTATGTATGTATTTTAAAATGAAATAAAAGACAAAGTTTACAAAGAATGGACAAAATGACCGACTTGGAGTGGGGTTCAAACTTTCAGATGCCATCTCCTTTGCTGCTTGACAACAAACCTCACTATCAAAATGAAAACACTTGTCAGGTTTTTGTTTCTTAAAAAAACCTATTTAAAGGGGTTTCAATCAAAACCCCTTTATTATTAATAAAAAAATAAAAAATAAAAAACACTTTCGATTGAAAGTGAGTTTTGATCAAAAGTTAAGGTAGCAGAACTTTCAATCGAAATTATTTTTGGCTTTCTATGGAAAGTCACTTCCTATCAAAAGTTGTAAAAATGGCTATTTGGCTTAAAGTGCCAAATTTTTTCCTTGTGTAACCCACTATTGTGGGTTCACCCGAGTATGTGATTTATTATAGAGAAATGCTTGAATGGAGAGTATAGATCAATTTTGAGTATTAGTGGACTATAATTCTTAAGATCTCTCAAGCATGCAAAGGTTGGGAAGTGGGAAGAGGAGATTGTATGAGGACGGTGGCCGATGGTTGTAGGGAAATCAAGGGGTAATATTTAGCATGAGAATTAATATAGGGGTAATATTTGATAGGTACTATCAAGTGTACCTTGAAAAGATCACCAAAATCATGGCTTTATTGATAGCTTATATCTACATGGTATAAAGGGGAATTTTATATTATCTTTTATAAAAGGAGGATATTGCCACATGATCCAAAGTACCATGGGTGAAGTTAAAACTAAGGAGTGCAATGTTGGCATGAAAAGTTAATCTTATGGGAGTTTGGGATGTTTAAATCCAATATTAATGATTGATTATCCTCGCTGTGCAAGTGATTATGTGGTGATTATAATGCGATTTTAAATATATAATACAAAAAAATGATAAAAAAGATAATTAAATAAATATAACTATTTGTTTAATTTTTTGGGAAGGATGGACATTAAGTTAGGTGATTAGTTATCAAAAAATTATTTTTCAAGTATTGGACCTTATGGGAAACATACAAATAATATTGGATGAAGAACATGATAGTGGTATTGTTAAGTAAAAAAATATTAAATAATTAGAATGTACCATTTAATTAATATATAAGTCAAAATGGATAGAATAGTCACCTATAACTACTCAAATGATAGGTGTCTAGTCATACTTCTTCCAAGCCCAATTATTTATGGGGTGGATCATATCTATGATATAAGGGTCTCTAGTATTAGCCTAATTATTTGATGTATTCCAAAAAAGTATATTTGAATATGTGTGACACCTTTGGTGGCTTAGCCTAGTTTTAAAAAAAAAACTATGAATGAACTCACTATAATTTTTTTACAAAGGTATGAAAAATTTAATAGTTTTTGGTATAAAGTGAAACCTATCAACACAAAAAAAGATGATGAAATTTCCACCCCAACATAGCTTCAAGAAGTACCCTTTCCTACCCATATCTAGATCTAAATTTAAGTGGACTTCATTGAAGGAATACCAAAGTTTTTGAGGAAATCAACTATTTTTTGTGTTTTATCTCACCCCTCCAAATATGTAAATTTATATGCTTTAGCCCACCCTTACACCATAGCTACAATTACAAAGAAAATTTCTAAATTACATAGTTTGTTTGGGTCAATTAATTCTTCCTTCCATTTTTAGTAATTGTAGCTCAATCTTCTTTGACCACTTTTGGTGTGCACTCTTCCAATGTCATGCTACCCAATTTAAGATAATCACTAGATGCCAAATGAAAATTGTTAATAAGTGTTTAGGGACCTATTTATAATACTTTTCTTTAGATCACCAACATCATCACAGTAACTTTCTACCATTTGTAGAATGACAATATAATACCACTTATCAGGCAACAACCCAAATGGCAACTTATGAATAAATACATGGTCAATCATCACTATATCTATATACATATATCCTAAGAATTTCAATTGTACATTTAGTGTAATCAACACTTTACATTTGACACCTTTTTTTCTAGAGTTAGTGACATGGTCTTCCTTCATGTCCAACCTACAAGCATTTATCCTTGAAGCTACAAAATTTTTAGAAGTGAGAATCTACTTTTAATGGGTCCTATGAAGTTTAAAAAAATAGTTTATTTTCCTATATGATAGGGCTACATTCCTCCTTGAAGATCAAACTCTACTCTCCCATCTTTTTTGTTTTAAGAAGATTCTTGGGAAATACATTCATTCTTAATTAAAATTACCTAGGATACACATATAGACACTATCATTATAAAACCAAAGTCAACCTTAATAGACATTCAAGACAACTCTACAAATCCACCCTCTTCAAAGTCCTCATCCAATGGCATGCTAGATTACTAGAAGGTCCCCATATGGAAGTTCATCTTCTAGCTTCAATGATAATTTCTTCATCTTAAGATTTAAGAGATTTTTTTAAAAGATGAAGGCATGTTAAGACCTATACTCTAAACAATTTTTTACTTAATTACATTTGTGTTAAATAAAAAAAAATAAAGTATTAGACAAATGTTTTGGAATTCATTATTTTTTAAAGTTAGTTTATCCATCATGTTTGTGAAGTAATAATTCTACTTAATAGAATTGGTATAAATTGAGGGTTTTATGAATACAATAGGTATTTATAATGTATATTGTAAAATATTTTGTACAATGATATTTCCTCCTAGAAGATGCAAACTATTTATTGTAATAGAAATTTGATAGTTAAATAGAATCTAAATCAAATGTGCTTATTGTTCCAACATATTATTTTCTAGATGTTATACTTGACTAATCTATTACAAGAACTTCCTCTCACGATCACACCTTTTCATTCTTCCACCAATACAAACAAATCCCAAAACAAAAAAAAAACTCACACATAAATTTATATTACACAAAATGTCCCATCAAAAAATAATTTATAGAAATTATTTAAGATCCTTTTTCATTTCTCTTAGCTATTATCTTTCTCTGTCATTACTGAAAATCTCTTTCATAGAACTACTTCCACACCAACTAAATTCCAATCCTATGAACTAGATTGTTAATTTCTATATAAATCATATATATCTCGTGATATACACAATCAACAAACAAATCCCATTTTAAATATGGTTGGAAACTAATTTAATCTCTACTCTCCAATCTATTTTCAATATGCTCCTGTTGTGACAGGATTCTCTGATCTCCCTTAAAAATATAGCTAAGTCACCAACATCCTCACGAGCAAAATCGTTATACAATCATGTTGCCAGAAAATAGGCTGCACCATTTTTCTGAAATGATGGTGCCATCGCAATCAATCTCACCATACAAACAATAGACAAATATTAACTTGGGATTTGCACTTCCATCTTCACTCTGCACATACAAATGTTTTAATAAACGTCTCAATCATTACCTTCTTTTCATACGTTTCGATTATTTATTTCGTTTCCTGAGCATTAATAATTGTCTCATCACTGTTCTAATATATTTGTTAGATGCATGAACAGCCATGTTTACTGTCTTGAGAAGCTCACACGACATTTCAAAGAGCAAACATTCTGAATATTTATCCACCCAGATTACTCTCTCAAGTGGGTTTACCCAGGCGAAAAAGAATATATGCTGTTTTTAGGGTTTTGGATTGTCGTTAGCCACTATGAAAACAAGAGCTATCTTTTTTATTTGTATCTTGTTATTCTGAAATCTTGAACTTTTTAAAATGTTAGTATATTTAAAGTCTTCAAATTTTGGTTTTAATTGAAATATTATAAAAAGCAAATAATAAGTTTAATTTTTTAACTATTCTTGAAGTGTGTAGATAGTAGCTTCCATATAGCTTCCATGTCATTGTAATAGTAAGAATTTAATTTTTATACTTTTATTTATTTGAGTCTTTCATTTCCATGGGATGATTTATATGAACATTCTATAATAGTAAGAATATACACTAAAACAAGTCAAAATGGATTTAAACAATAATAATAGAATTAGAAATGTAAAAAAGAGTTTATATAAGTAGAATATCTAGAAAGTCATAACAAATGTTGGGAATTTGAAACTTAAAATTAAAATTTCAAAATAAATAAAATAGTTCTTTGAATAAATAAATAATGTAATCAAATAAAATAATTTTAGATAAAAATTAGAATTTATGTATCTATATTTAACAAACAAAATGATTCTAAAGTAAATTTTTGTAACTCTTAGCGAAATAAAAATACTAGTAAGTAAATTATGTTTCAAACCTAAGCTCAACTATCCTATCTATACTTAAGGGCTAAAATTATTTTATTTTATTCAAACATAATTTTATTTAAAAAATTAAAAGTAAAAAATAATTTTTAAATAAAATGAAAATAAATAGTCATCATCTATTTTATTTACATGAGGTTTATTTTTACTTGGGTATTCATTTTCTCTTCTAAAATTTCTTTTAGGACTCTTGTAAATAATTTCTCCTAAGATATAACAAAATTGTCATTTTCATAGTTTTGGTGCTAGATGTATGTCTAACACTTAAGAGGGAAGAAAATATTATGCTCATCGAAATATTTGACTTGTAGATTCTTATCCTACATACCCATTCAAGCATCTAGAAACATGTGGCATAGTAGAGAATATAATATAAAATTAAACCTATTTTCATTCGCCTTGATGGCCACTATTTTATTGTGCATTTTCTAAATTGCAATTTATGAGACAAAATAAAATCCAGAAATCACAATGCAGTCTTGTATATTTGCAGCCATATGTGGGGCACATAATATACTATCCCATTCATGGAAAGTTCTCTCATTGTCTACATATCATATTTTTAAGGCAACTTATTTGGTGCAATTTGCATCTACAAATATATTGTGCATTGCCAATTTATCTAAATTTAAAACCTAAGGATTTAAAAGAGGGAAATGAATTGTACTCTTTCATAACCAATGTTCAAATAATGAAAATCCAAGTACTAGTATGTTTGCATCTTGGTACTATCCAAAATAGTTGATAAAATCATCTATATGTATTCTTCAACTATAAATATTCACAAGCCTCTTCAAAGATCCAAAAAATTATAGCAGGAGATCTTCACCAAGCCCTCATTTTAAAGTGGAAGATTGTTTCCAGGTGCTCGACTCATTTTTATATACTGATAGAGACTTAGGATTTTGAGCATGGTTAGGGTTTCACAATTCTATGCAATTCTATCCAATTCTTTGGAAAACTTAAATTGAACTATAAAATATAGGCTCATAAACATACATAACTCAAAAAATTCAAATAAATTTGAGAATATAATGACTCGTTACATAGAAAATTATATAAAACTATAGTTTTAGCACATATTTTGTACGCAACTCCAATTAATAGAATATTCCACGCATGTGATTGAAAGTATTTTTTCAGGTGGTTTTGAATTTTATTTATTCATCTCAAACCTCTAAAAGTTCAATTAGAACTAGTCATTTCATTATTACTACTTGTGTGCGTATATGCTAATTCTAGAACTATTTACTCTCAAATTTTAATGTGAACCATTAATTTTGATAGATTTATGAAAGATCGATTATCATGATTGGTCTTGATACATATTTGAAAAACCTTTGCATACTTTAAAATAATTTTAATAGAATTCAAATACACCACCAAGGAAAGCACTTTACATTATAGTAGACAACCAAAGCCACATGGCATTAGTCCATGATCCTCTAGTAGGATTTACAACTAATCAGTCTAACACCAAAGGGCTGCACTAGATCTTTCCTTCACAAAACCAATGAAATTTGGCCTATAAATGTGTCATCATTTTATTAAAGTTCATAGCTAAGTGATCACTAACATCTTTGACATTACGAGCCACAAAAATAATTATATCTCATTAAGATAGATGAAGAAATCACTCAATATCATGAACAAATGGGGTCCACTAGATAGGTGTGTTGGATATTGCTAATGCATGGGAGGTGATTAAGACATTTAATATGTTTAATCACTATGTTACTGAATGGGCACTCATACTGTTGTCATTTGTGTTTTGTCACTGATGTCAACATATGTTTCTATGAAGGAACTAGACTAGTAATCACAGTGTATGGATACTGTATGGATGTTTCAGATGTTGCGAAGTTAGATAAGAGTTCAGGTGGATGTTGTGATCTTATATCTAAGATCACATCATTAAATGTTTCATATTGAGAGAGATACAAATGTTTTAATGAAGACTGGTCACTCGACTATGACAATGAGAATTGACAGAGTTAGTCTCTGGGTTTCTGGTATATCTTTCAGAGGATTTGGATTTAAGGTATGCAAGCTTGAAGGATGATAGACAGGGTATTGAAAGATGTTCATTATTCAGCACAAGTTATAGAATGATTAGCAACATCATCTATGGCATGTGTTTTGGCGATGGCTTATTGTGAAGTTGACTTAGGAAATAAAGCGTGTGTTTTGTTTGGTGAACAAAAATTAAGGATGTCGCTCCTTAATTATTGAAATGTAATCATTGTAGACTTGTCCTAGATACCATGTGTATCTTAGCAAGGGTTTATGTAATTATTTGTAATTAGGAAAGCCGCATGAGCTGACCTGATCATGGTAAATTGTAATAAGGTATATATGTAGAGTCTTTTATTTGGAAAAGATATGGATGGAGTGTATGTGATATAAAGAGGTTGAAAAAGTTGCGATCTTGTGTCTGTTGTATGTAGAGCAGAGGTTTACTGGTGGACTTCATTGGAACTGATCAAGCAAAGACAGTTGCTGACAAAGAGTTCAAAAGATTATGTATTTCTTTATATACACCTTTTGTGAACTAGTGAGTTCTGAAGTTGGATTTAACCTTCTTTGGGTAGTGGCCCTCCCTTTTGTTCTTGACTCCTAATAGGGTTTGTCCTCTAACAAGGACTTTGTACTGTAATGTTTTAATAAGCTCCTAACAAGGCTATATCTTCTAACAAGGATAACTATACTCTCAGTACATCATTTGTGGGTGCTAATTTCCACCGGGGCTTTTACCTTTAACAGGGTTTCCCCTATATAGTATAAAATAGTGTATGGGGTCCTAGAACAATGGTTTGCACATAAAAGAGACCCTGAATTTGATATTTTACACATACATTTGAATTGTAAGGGAAAGAATGTAAATCTAGAAATACTTGAAATATAAAAAAAAAGATACATACCTCATGATGAAATTAATTTGGAAATACCTATTTTCTGGTGCCTGTGTACAGTGTCGGGAAATTCTCCAACCTATTCTAGAATGGAAATGCCGAGACAAAGAAAACCCAGAAAATTTTTGTCTTTCTAGCAACAGGTAGTCTTTGACCTATATAAAAGGTCAAATACTACCTCAAGATTTTGAAGGTCGACTTTGACTTTGTTCACGGATCTTGGAAGTTCAGCAAAAAGGGTATCCAGATCTGTACTTTAATTCATCGTGCCGCACTTGTACCTACAATAAAAATGGTTTTGTTTGTTGGGGGAGGGGTTTTCCTTAGTCAAACCCTGGTTTGGAATCAACCTTAATAATGGAATTGAAATAGAGAATGCTAGCAAGTAGTAGAAGTAGATCTAACAACGAAGCTATGATATTCAATAGATATGCAATTGTATTTCAAATGTAATCAAATATATTGATATGAAAGCTTGAACATAACATTAAAAAATGTAAATCAAAACATCCATGATTGTATGCTTGGAATCCACCTTGAGGGAAGAATGAATGGATCTTGAAGATGTACAAAGGATCTAGAAGGAAGATCACACCACCATGATGGATAGATCTAGTGTTTGAATGATGAATCTTGAATGTTTGAGCCAAATCCCTTCAAAGGCTTGAATTATTGAATCCTTGATCTTCAATAGAGAGGAGGACTTGAATACTTCCTTAAAAGTTCTTGATGAAATGCTTGCTTGATCTTGCTTGAGAGCTTGAGAGATGAGATTGCAAAACTTGATGGATAAAATGAGAGAGGAAGGCTTCCTTTTATAGTGGTCTAGGGCACAATCCTCTAAAGGGGTAACCTTGGGGAATTAAATTCCAATTAGGCCTTAAACCTTTAGGAATGGACCTAAATTAAATATAATTTAAGTTTTCTTTTTAGAGACCAAAACAGTCGACCCGAAAGCGGGAAAATAATTCTTTTTGAAAGCTGACATCTGGAGATCACGAGACCTTGAAACTTGAACCTGGGGTCAAAGAAAAGTTCAACCCTAACCTAGGTTAGGGACAAGGTTTTCCTTGACCCCTCAAGGTTATACTTGACCTTGAGGTCATAGATCTCAGGGTCTCAGTCCAGAATGCTAGGAAAATGCAACCAGAAAGTGGAAAAAGGGGCAGAATCAGGGTAGAGTGCCAAGAAGAGGCACACAATCCTATGATGAACATGATCAAGGCTAGGAGGACCTATTTTTAAGTCCTACCTAGAAAATAGAGCCATATAAGAGGGAAATTAAGGAGAATCCTCAGGATCCTAACCCTAATTTTACCTAGAATGAAGGAATCAAGTGCAAAAAAGAAGTGGAAAATGGGGAAAAAGCTAGATCAAAATAAAGACCAATTCAAGGCATTCGACATGACCCCAAACCACTTACTCAGAGGGCTAAATGCTCTTAACATGGAAGTTCTTCCATTTTAAGATGATACATCCCCAAAACCAAAATATTATGTTATTGTGTTGGCATTCGTTGTGTTCATTGGATCTGATATTGGGAACCTTAAAGTTTAAAGTTTAATATTCTATTATATAACTAATTTACCCCCCTCTCAGTTCTATTATGGACTGTTATTCCTAACAATTGGTATCAGAACTTTTGGTCCTCAGAGAGAAAGCTTAACAACTTGAGGTGATCTTGGAGATGGCACTCTCTAGGAAGGATGGTCCTAAGTTTGATCCTGAGAACTTTGACAGTTGGAAGAACAAGATGCGAAAACACTTGTTATGTTTAGGCATAAAATATTGGATGATTACAAAGAAGAAGGTAGCCTTGAAGAATGAGAATGATTTTCCATCTGCTACTGATGATGAGAAGAAGTTATTCTCATATAACATGGTCGTAAGGGAAGCACTAATCATTGCACTATCCGAAGGTGAGTTCACTGAAGTTAAAGACTTAGATTTGACACATGAAATTTGGAATAGATTAGAAGCATTATATGAAGGGGATAAATATACCAAGCAGGGGAAGTTACAAAATTAGAAAAAAAAATGGAAAAAATGCAAATGAATGAGGATGAAAGCATTAGAGCCTATGTTCAAAGGGTCACAAAAGCAGTAGTTGGAATCATAAATTTTGGATTTACTTATCATAAAGAGGAGGTTATTGCAAAGATCCTCAGATCATTGACTTTTGTATACAAGTTCAAGGAAATGTCTATTCAAGAGACTATACCCCTAACTCTGAATTTTAGCAAAGAAATGTTGATTGCAAAGCTAACTACTTTTGAAGCTACGGAATTAGGAGAAGCTATACCTAAAGTTGAAATTGCATTCAAGGCATCTGCACACAAGAAATTGTCTGCACTTCTGAGCACCATCAAAGAAGACCTAAAAGAAGATCTTGGTGAGTATGTTGAGGAATGTGAACAAATAATGGAAGAAGAAAGAAAGATGGATGAACTTGTTGCACTAATTGATAGAAGAGAAAAAAGAGGTAAGGGCAAGTTTGAAGGCAAATTACCCTTGAAATGTTTTTCATGCAATAAGGTAGGTCATTTTGCATCTAGATATCCTACAAGATTTTCTAAGTACAAACCTAATTATGCAAAGATTAAAAGAGACAGAGAATGTTATTATGCTAGTGAAGGAATCTCTGGTGATGATGATTTAGATTATGAAGAGATTGGATTTGTTGCTATTGAAGATGAACTAGTACATGAAGAAAAATCCTTAGTATCTCATGTTGACAAAAAAAATGAATGGATAATGATAGTGGTCATTCTCATCATATGACTGGTGATAAGAACAAGTTTGTTAAATTAGTAAATTATGATAGAGGTGTTGTGAGGTTTGGGGACAATCTCCCTAAATCTATCATAGGAGTAGGATCCATTACTCTGGATGGAAAGACTAATACATACAATGTACTACTTGTTGAAGGACTGAAACAAAATTTTTTAAGTGTCGGACATTTAATGGATAAATATTTTCAGTTAAGTTTTGTTAATGGAAAATGTTTTATCAGAGGCAAGGAAGGAAAACTGTTTGCTACCGGTTCAAAATCTAGCTTGGTAATGTATTTTAACTAAACACATCTGGAGGCTCTTGTTTTATTGCAAAGGTAGATGAAAGTTGGTTATGGCATAGGATATTTTGTCATGTTAATTTTGATAACATTGTGAGGGAAAGTATGGCTAATGCAGTAAGAGATCTACCGAAGATTGTGAAAACATCTAACACTGTATGCAAAGAATGTGTTATGGGAAAGAAGACTAGAAGCAGTCATAAAAGAAAAACATATACATCAAAAGGAAAGTTGGATTTGGTACATACAGATCTATGTGGACCTACAAGAAAAAATTCATACTATGGTGAAAGGTATTTTATACTCTTTGTTGATGACTTTTCTAGAATGATGTGGGTTACTTATTTAAGAGAAAAATCAGAAGCATTTGATAAATTCCAGTTGTTCAAAGCAAAAGTAGAAAATGAATCAGGTTTAAAGATCAAGTGTTTAAGGTCAGATAGAGGTGGAGAATTTACTTCAGACTTATTCAATTCATATTGCAAAGAGCATGGGATAAAGAGACAAACATCTTCTCATAGGACTCCACAACAGAATGGGATAGCAAAGAAAAGAAACATGACTATACTTGATGCTACTAGGACAATTTTGATTGAAGGAAATGTATCTCATGTACATTGGAGAGAGGCTGTTGGAACAACAATGTACACATTGAAAAAAATTCAAATCAGGGAAGGTACAAGTAAGACTCTCTATGAACTATGGTTTGATCACACTCCTATTGTAAAATATTTCAGAATATTTGGTAGTAAATGTTATATCAAGAGGGATGATGAGACAGGGAAGTTTGATGCTAGAAGTGATGAAGGGATCTTCCTTGGTTACTCTATTAAAAGAAAGGCTTACAAATGTTTCAATCTGAGATTGAGGAAGATGATTGAAAGTAACAATGAAAGAATAGATGAGAAGTTTTAGATACAAGAAAGAATGTATGACAGTAATAAGATTTCAGAGATAAAAGAACTACTACTACTATAGAAGAAGAAGAACTTGTTGAGGAAGAAAGTGCAAAAGAGGCATGTGATTCTAGTACAAGAAAGGCTACTGAGACTCCTAAAACTCCAAGGTATGTAACAAATAACCATCCTGAAAATCAAATTATTGGCAATACCAGTTAGGGAGTGCTAACTATATCAAAAGTTAGAGAAGAAATTTGTTTGATTTCTCAAGTTGAGCCAAAAACTACAGATGAAGCCTTTAAAGATGAATCTTGGATAAATGCTATGAAAGAAGAATTGGATTAGATAAAGAAGAATAATACTTGGGAACTGGTTCCTAGACCTAAAACTAAAAATATAATAGGAATGAAATGGGTTTTTAGAAACAAAATGGATGAAGGAGGGACTATTGTAAGGAACAAAGAAAGACTAGTGTGTAAGGGATACTCACAGCAAGAAGGCATAGAATTTGAAGAAACATTTTCTCCTATTGCTAGAATAGAGGCAGTAAGATTGTTCCTATCTTATGCTGCACATAAAAACATCAAAGTGTATCAGATGGATGTTAAATATGCATTTCTGAATGGAGATCTCGAAGAAGTCTATATAGAACAACCAGATGGATTTCCTCTATGTGAAGATAAAGACATGGTGTGCAAATTGAAGAAAGCTCTGTATGGGTTGAAGCAAGCTCCTAGGGCTTGGTATGCAAGGTTAGAGAAGTATCTACTTGGGATTGGATTCAGAAAAGGTAGTGCAGATAGTAATTTGTATTTAAGAACTAGTGAAGATGGAATCCTGATAATAGAAGTATTTGTGGATGACATTATCTTTGGAGGTAATGATGATCTATGTAAGAAATTTGGTAAAGAAATGGAAAGTGAATTTGAGATGTCCATGATAGGTGAAATGAAATTATTTCTTGGATTGCAAATAACTCAGGATGAGAATGGTATTTTCATTTCTTAGACCAAGTATCTCAAATAATTGCTTAAGAAATTTGGAATGGAAGATTGTAAACTAGTAGGAACACCTATGGTGACTGGCACCAAGATAACAATTGATGATGAATCAAAGTGTGTTTTTGAGACTTTGTATGGATCAATGGTTGGAGGACTATAATATCTAACTCACACAAAACTAGATATAGCTAATGTTATTAGAATTGTGGCTAGATATTAGGTAGAACCCAAAGAAACACATCTAGCTTTTGTGAAAAGGATACTGAGGTATCTAAGAGGAACCATAGATTATGGCTTATGGTATGATAGAAATGATAGCTTTTAACTTCATGCTTATACTAATGCTGATTGGGTAGGAAATATTGATGACAAAAAAGTACCAGTGGTGGTGCATTCTTCCTTGGGAAAAAGTTGGTTTCTTGGCTAAGTAAGAAACAAGATTGTATAGCACAATCTACTACTAAATTAGAGTATGTTGCTATTGCTATAAGTTACACTTATATTGTTTGGATGAAACAAATGCTGACAGACATTGGAATAACTTTTGATGAGCCTATGGTTATCTATTGTAATAATACTAGTATAGTAAATATGTCAAAGAATCTGATGATGCACTCCAAAAATAAACACATTTCTATCAAGTATAACTTCTTGAGAGACAAGATGGCAGAAAAAGAAATCAAACTAGAATATATTAGTACAAAGGAGTAGATTGCAGACATCTTCACAAAGCCACTACCAAAAGATACCTTTGAATATCTCAGAGGTATGCTGGGGTTTCAGGCCCCTCCTAGTCAAAATTAAATGATGTAGAGATGCATCAGTCCAGAGGTATTCAGAGCCTTATCATTATCTGGACTGGATGCAGGGATCTACTCCTTAGGGGGAGTGATTGTGGAAGAAATTTTATCTATGAAGGAAGCCAATGCCTCATGGCACCCTTTGCCATTATTGTCAAAAGGGGAGTGTTGCTATGAGAAAATCCCTACTATATGGGAAGATTTTTTGGTTTCAGGACTTTGGATTGATATAAACTTTGGGATAAGATTTTCCCATATGTTGACGTCAATGCCAAAGGGGAGATTGTTATATATTGTTAATGCATGGGAGGTGATTAAGACATTTAATATGTTTAATCACTATGTTACTGAATGGGCACTCATACTATTGTCATTTGTGTTTTGTCACTGATGTCAACATATGTTTCTATGAAGGAACCAGACCAGTAATCACAGTCTACAGATACTGTACAGATGTTTCAAATGCTAGGAAGTTAGATAAGAGTTTAGGTGGATGTTGTGATGTTATATCTAAGATCACATGATTAGATGTTTCATATTGAGGGAGATACAAATGTTTTAATGAATACTGGTCACTGGACTATGATAGTGAGAATTGACAGAGTTAGTCTCTAGGTTTCTACATTACTACAGTTGGGGACAAATTTCGATAGAAGTTTTCGACAGGTAACTTTTTCTTACAAATTTGGTGTTTTTTTTTTGTAATAGGCCCCGATGATGTCGGTATTCTGATGGGTGTTTAATTGACCATCAGAACTCTGATAGATTCGGGGTATACATTTAAAAAAAATGTGAAACAGCCTCATCATTTTTATTTCATTTGGAGAGTGGGAGAAAAGGAGCGAAAGCTGAGTGTGGGAGAAGGTATGTGATTTCTTCATCTTTCAAACCTCTGACATCATATTCAAATGCATTTCATTTTATTGTTGAGGGAGTTGCTCTTTGAAATGACCACATTCTACTAGTGTCATGCCCTAGCCAGTGCTATATCTCTATTATTTGTTGTTATTGGTGCTTGTGCTCAAGGATATCGATTCACTATATTCAAATGTTTGGATTCATGTTTGTTGATATTACTAGCATATGTGTTTAATGATGCCATTGTATATTGCTGTCACTGAAATGACCACATTCTACTGGTGTTGTGCCCTAGCCAGTGCTATATCTCTATTATTTGATGTTATTGGTGCTTGTGCTCAAGGATATCGATTCACTGTATTCAAATGTTTGGATTCACGTTTGTTGATATTACTAGCATATGTGTTTAATGATGCCATTGTATATTGTTGTCACTAAAATGACCGCATTCTACTGGTGTCATGCCCTAGCTCGTGCTTTAACTCCATTATTTGATGTTATTGGTGCTTGTGCTCCTGGATATCCATTTTTTTGAAATGTTGACTGTGGTTATCAAATGGACAGCCCGTGAGCTTCTAGCTAGGTGCCATTTGTATTGATAGCTTAGGGCATCAAATGTATTATATCATTGATATTTGAGACTTTGTTAAAAGGAAATAGACCAAAGAACAATTTTTATTTAGTTTCTCTATTTTGATCCCTAAGTGGCTTACAACCCTAGAGAAGTATATGTAGATTTATGGATCCAGTTGCAGGATACATAGAAGTCGATAATTCACAAGAAATCCATGCATCCAATTTGAATAGCAATTAATACAAAGAACTAGGGTCCTCTAATGGCCCAATCATCCAGACCTTGACTACCCACTCAACCAGTGACCCTTCAAAACTGGGTTATCATGCAATCAGTGAGTGATCCTTCATTCTCCTGGTCTTCCCTACATCCAAACATATTGGGAATACACAATACAATGATAACAAGTCTTTCACAATCCCCCATCCCCCAATGAACACTATAAACCATCCCTTCCACATAGCATTTCACTATTTTATGAGTGGATTGTGTAGGAACAATTAACATTAAACAAGGAGCAAACTCCTCAACACATCTTGGAAACCATTGAATTCAATAATAAAGGAAACCTAACACCAACACTATTCCTTTCATAGTTGCAGGATACATAGCAGTCGATAATTCACAAGAAATCTATGCATCAAATTTTTATAAGGATATCCTACTAATCAATAGGAATTTTCTTAATATGACCAATGATTATGCATTTTGATGGTAGTGTGCTAGTTCAAAAGGATAATATAAATCTGAAACAATTTTTTTTTGATTTTCTCAAACTATAAATGTGGTTAAAGGGAAAATATTATGTGGAAAACCCACAAACCAAGCTAGCAAATGATTGTACATTAAATTATTCCTATATTCATTCAAGTATTGCTATGCTTCAGCTACCTGACCTTTTAGCTTCATCTAGAGGAATGTGTAGCTTTAAGATAGAGTTACTTCTTGGGCCTTACAATAGGGTGGAATATGATCAAGATTTGTTTAGGCTGTATCTTTCTTAGTCCCATTGTTAGGTTCTTACGGTTCATGGTTTGAATCTATTATGGTTGTGTAAGGGATTTGTAGATTCTTTTTCTAACATAATTATTGGACACCATGATTGGAACAACTGGTTGTTGGCTATTGTACACATGAATCATAATTGTCAATGATTCTTTATGTTCAAGAATTCATTGATCAATCTTTGAGATTTATTGTCCCAGCTTTAAAAGAGTGATAAAAGATATAGTGAGTGCTATCTTTTCCAAGTGTTTTTTGGGTGCCATTATCTTCTAGGAGTAATTGCTAGAACCAAATTATGTTCTTTTCCTCTAGTAAATATTGCAGACACAATCATCTTCTTGGTGAAGGGTTGCTTCCATCCCCATGAGGCACTATTGCATGGTTTTCGTTCCCTTGTAGTATAGTGAACCTAATTTAATACAAGTGTGCACTATTTTGGGATCCATAATTTATGGCCCCTACACTATGGTTGTTAGCCTAAGATAGGCCTACCTTTGCATATAATAAGTGGCCAACATGAAACAAACATCCAGAAGTTAGGGGGTTGTTCCCTGTCCATAATTTATTATTTAAGTGATAAGTGATGATGGGTATATCATGTAATTCATACCTAGTGTGTCTCTTTCTTTCTCTCCACATTTCACATTATGAGTATATGCTATAAAATACCAATGAAATCAACTATTGGTCAAATCTAATCAAAATTACAGTATAAAGATTAAAATAGATCTTGAAGAAATATGGGAACCATTTTTGATAGATATTGTACAAATGAAGAGAATCCTCCCAAGAGACAATATTTTACTTTTATATGCACATCTACAATGTTTTTGATATATTTCTGAGATAACAAAACCATAGAAAGAATAGCATATAGAAGAAAGTAAAGAATAATGATCATATTTTGAGATATTGTGGAAACTTAAAGGAAAGAATGCTTGGTGGGGTTATCATGCAATCAGTGAGTGATCCTTCATTCCCCTCTCTTCCAGTGATCCTTCAAAACTGGGTTATCATGCAATCAGTGAGTGATCATTCATTCTCCTGGTCTGCCCTGCATCCAAACATATTGGAAATACACAATACAATGATAAAAAGCCTTTCACAATGCCCCTTCCCTCAAGGAACACTATCAACATCCAGACCTTGACTGTCCCCTCAACTAGTGACCCTTCAAAATCGGGTTATCATGTAATCAATGAGTGATCCTTCATTCTCCTGGTCTGCCCTGCATCCAAACATATTGGAAATACACAATATAATGATAACAAGTCTTTTAAAATCCCCCTTCCCTCAATGAATTACTATCAACATCCAGACCTTGATTGTCCCCTCAACCAGTGACCCTTCAAAATTGGGTTATCATGTAATTAGTGAGTGATCCTTCATTCTCCTAGTTTGCCTTGCATCCAAACATATTCGAAATATACAATACAATGATAATAAATCTTTCACAATCCCCCTTCCATCAAGGAACACTATCAACAAGTGATCCTTCTTCTTATCAGCCATATCCAATGTTTCATTGAAGTCACGACCAAGAATGGAGGTCACCTTACCCATACCATTCATGGATTCTGAAATGTTGTTCCAAACTCCTGAAAACTTTTCTATTGCTTCTTGTTTCTTCTTTAAAGACTTCTTCTACCACAATGTCCTCTTGCCCCATCTTCTTGATCTTCCTAGCTAAAGCAGATGAATCCACACACAATAACCCAAAATGAAGGGTTTTATATCCTTTAATGAATCTCAGTCACTGGTAACTCATGGATAGTCAAACCAATAGTCTCTAAAGCATTCAATAAGTGAATATGAATGTTTGAAAACTTTCCTCTCAACTTCCCCAACCACTCCTAATCGGTTAGAGGGATATTTCTAGAATCTCTACTATTCCTATCCTTACCAACAATTCTTAAACATACTTTATCTGATATGATAATAACATGCTAAACTAAACCAATGGCATGTTATTTGTGTGGTACAAGGAAGATTTGGCTATCAAATCTTCCTTTGTGCGAGCTGAGCATGAGAGAACGTATGTGATTTCTTCATCTTTGATTGGTATCTTTGACGGGTAATGTCTTTCGAGCCTATGGCATCATATTCGGCCACAAATTTTAAATGCATTGCATTTTATTTGATCATGAGTGCTCACTAAAATGATCGCATTCTACTGGTGTTGTGCCCTAGCCCGTGCTTTATCTCCATTATTTGATGTTATTGGTGCTTGTGCTCAAGGATATTGATTCACTGTTTTCAAATGTTTGGATTCACGTTTGTTGATATTACAATTCATCATATCAAATAAAGTATGTTTAATAAGTTTTAGTGTCTAAACACTCAACTAATCCCTCTAACTGATTAGGAGTGGTTGGGGAAGTTGAGAGGAAAGTTTTCAAACATTCATATTCACTTATTAAATGCTTTGGAGACTACTAGTTTGACTGTCCATGCGTTAATGTTTAGAAGAGATCAATGAAGTATTTAAAGACATTCTTACATGTTTGGAGAGGTTTAAGAGGCACTTATCATGATTGTACCCTCACAAATAGTGGCATAGACTAGTTTTACTAAGTTTCCTTTCTCTATTTTGAGGTTTCCTTTCTCTATCGCAGGGGTACAGTCAGAGGGTTCATTGACAAAATGATCCTTTGAATGGTTACTATGAATATGAATGATTTGATATAACATATTTCTCATTTTACTTAAAGTTTGGAATAGCTTGTGCAAGGGTGAAAGTAGTTTTGGTCGTGACTGTTCCTCTACATAGTCAAAAAATGTAACTGTCTAATGATTATATGTAATGTTGAATGGATTAAATGCTTTATTCTTGGTAGAAGTGAATGGAAGGAATAGTGTTGGTGTTAGGTTTCATTTATTGTTGAATTCAATGGTTTCCAAGATGTGTTGAGGAGTTTGCTCCTTGTTTAATGTTAACTGTTCCTGCACAATCCACTCATACAATAGTGGAATGCTATGTGATTGACAATTTCATACAACTAGTCCTTTGGCATGTATTAAATACAATCCAATCACTTATTGAATGCTTTGGAGACTACTGGTTTGATTGTCCATGCGTTACCAATGTTTGAGATTCATTAAAGGATACAAAACCCTTCATTTTGGGGTTATTGTGTGTGGATTCAAATGTAGGTTTGATTTGGTTAATGTTTAGAAGAGATCAATAAAGCATTTAAAGACAATCTTACATGTTTGGAGAGGTTTGAGAGGCACTTATCATGACTGTACCCTCACAAACAATGACATAGACTGGTTTTACTAAGTTTCCTTTCTCTATTTTGAGGTTTCCTTTCTCTGCCGTAGGGGTACAGTCAGAGGGTTCATTGAAAAAATGATCCTTTGAATGGTTACTATGAATATGAATGATTTGATATAGCATATTTCTCATTTTACTTGAATTTTGGAATAGCTTGTACTTGAAGTTTGGAATAGCTTGTGCTTGTGCTGGAATTCTTGGTAGAAGTGAATGGAAGGAATAGTGTTGATGTTAGGTTTCATTTATTTTTGAATTCAATGGTTTCCAAGATGTGTTGAGGAGTTTGCTCCTTGTTTAATGTTAACTATTCCTGCACAATCCACTCATACAACAGTGAAATGCTATGTGTTTGACAATTTCATACAACTGGTCCTTTGGCGTGTATTAAACAAAATAGAATTTTTAGAATATTATTATAATTCTATTTCTTTGTTGTAAACATGCCATTGGTTCAGTTTTGTAAAAAAAATTTTGTGTACAGTTTTTTTTTCTATTTTTTCCATTTGATAACCATAGTCAACATTTCAAAACAGTGAATACCATCAAATAATGGAGATAAAGCATGGGCTAGGGCATGACACTAGTAGATTAAAATTAAACCAATGACATGTTTACAACAAAGAAATATAATGATAATAATATGTTGAAAATTCTATTCTATTTAATACATGCCAAAGGACCAGTTGTATGAAATTGTTAATCACATAGCATTTCACTATTGTATGAGTGGATTGTGTAGGAATAGTTAACATTAAACATAGCCAGTGTTCTCTTTACTTTCTCAAATCTCTGCAAGTCAAAAATATTAGAGTTGTATAATACATTGTTAGTATCCTTTTTCCATGGGTCCTAGGTCTTTGGGTCCATGGAAAGGAAATAGATTACAAAATACACTTCAAAACAAAGGAAAAACTTAGCAAATTTAGTCTAACTCACTGTAGATGAAGGAACAGTCATGCTAATAGTTCCTCTAAGTCTTCCAAAACATTTATTGAACTCCCCTAAAGTCCTATTGGATCCCCAAATTGCTTAATCCAATCAACTTACATTAGGATCATGAGAAACTTCAAAGGATTAAAAACATTACTTGGAATAGTCAAATCATTATGCTTTCAAATCAATTACCTATCGACATATCCCTTACGAGGGAGAGAAGCCAAACACATAAAGAACATGCACATAAACATGGCAGCTAAAAAACTTAAATGGAATACACCAAGAAGTACCAAACGATGAATGCTCAATTGTTGTAATGGCAAAGCATCAGAACTGTCCATTTTTAGAACTTGATTTTATACTCTAAATGATTTTTCTATAGTCGTAATGATTTTTCTAGAACTTGATTTTGTAGTCTTAATGATTTTTCTATAGTGCTAATGATTTTTCTATAGTACTCTTAATGATTTTTCTAGAACTTGATTTTCTAGTCTTAATGATTTTTCTATAGTCCTAATGATTTTTCTATATTCTTAATGATTTTTCTTTCGTCCTAATGTTTGTTGCTCTTGATAAATTAGGCCTTGAATTTGAATTTTTGTTCACTATTTTATTTCAACTTGATATTTCATTCATTTTTCATATACATAGAGAGTACACATGCTGCTAAAAAAATGAGCTATTTTATTAAGGTTAACTATTCATGATTGTAAATAGTCAATATTTCTGATGGTACTCCTTGATGTATTTCATTTTAAAATAATCATGTTTCTATGCTATGATAAATGTCCCTTTGTGTTGAGAAAATTAGAGTTGAAAAAGTAAACAAATCATCCTTCTTCCACCAACATTCTAGTCAATGTACAAGTAACGAGTCATTCCATTCAAGAAAGACCATGTTTGATAGTATCAACGCAAAACAAAATAAAGAGTATGCAGAATTTAGTGATTGTATCTTCCATTAGAGCCACTTCATATGCATAGGTGATGAACATGCATATTTACCTGAGTGCTATTGGGACCTTACCCAATAGCATATACCTTCTATGATCAACTCTTATATGCATAGGTGATGAACATTCAGATTTGCTTAAGTAGTACTTTTAGTAGTCCTCCTACACATGTACTATTGTGAAAATCATCACAAGTCCATTTGTTGGAGGGCTACTAAAAGTACACATGTTTGGAGGTCTGAAGGAAATAAGAGAATTTTAAGAGTCACGAGTCTTAAGATTGTACTTAATATAGCCAAGCTTTATTCAATGGTACATTCAAACATGAAACAAACCATTCTTAAACCAGATTAAACTAGTAAACCAAATGACATACTGATTATAAGTAAACTAGTAAACCAAAGGACATGCTTTTACTACTAAGTCTCTATTTTTTGGGCATACTGATTATAAGTACTTGACATATATCACAAATGTTGCTAATTAAGGTTGGCAGGATGATTACACCTATCTTGAAAAAAATTGTCAAATCATTATGCTTTCAAATCAATTACCTATAGACGCATCCCTTGCAAGGGAGAGAAGCCAAACACATAAAGAACATGCACATAAACACGACAATTGAAAAACTTAAATGGAATACACCAAGAAGTACCAAATGATGAATGCTCAATTGTTGTAATGGCAAAGGAATATCAGAACCATCCATTTATAGAACTTGATTTTTCTATAGTCCTAATGATTTTTCTTATTTCTTGTCTGTGCTTGGTGATAGGATTTTGAACATTGTTGACATACCTAAATGGAGTACACAATACCAAATGATGAATGCTCAATTATTGTAATGGAAAAGCATCAAAACCGTCCATTTCTAAAATTTGATTTTGTATAGTCTTAATTATTTTTCTATAGTCCTAATGATTTTGAAAATTGTTGACAAAGAGTGTTTCTTTTTTTGATTATAGTATAAATAATTTTTTTATAGTCATAATGATTTTTCTTATTTCTTGTCTTTTGTCCCTTTTTGATTTCCTATGTCTGTGCTTCATGACAGGATTTTGTCACCTTCTTTTGATGGTATATTTCATTCAGTCTATGTGGATCGAATACTATTTTGTTCACTATTTTATTTCAGCTTCATATTTCTTTCATTTTTCATATACACAGAGACTATACATGTTGATAAAAAAATGAGCTATTTGATTTAGGTTTACTTTTCATTATTGTAAATGGTTAATATTTTTGATGGTACTCCTTGGTGTATTTCATATAAAAATAATCATATAAAAATAATAAATGTAGTAACGATGGTGCAGTGCATTATTGATATATAGGCTCGATGACTCTTGCCAATGTGCCAAATTGTTGATGTGGTGGTGGGTAGTGTGTGTTGAAGACTTCATGGACACCGAACAACCCTGGATGACAATTTTGGTGCTGCCCAAATAGAAAAAAGGTTTCTGATGTGTATATATTTAATGTTTCTAATGTAAATACTATTCATTATAATATAAGAACTAATGTAGACTGGGCATCACAGGGAAATAATGGCTGTGGAGACTTTAGTTGGGTCGATGAAAACTCATCTACATCTATCTACCCATCTCCACTTATCCGCGATGAAGGATTTGAGTGCAAAACATGTCAGGCTAGGGAAAATTCTAAAATTATATTTTTACGATGCCTTCTCTGTATTGTAATCACATATCTTTGTTGCAACCATATGCAGAGATGAACTCAGGAATTATTTAGTTTAGTATTTTCATATTGTAACTAATATTTTAATATGGATTTGACATAACTTCTCTTTGCCTCAAGTGTGCATATATATGGTTTACATCTTTTTTTAGAATAATTCTTCATGTTTATGGCTCGGGTGAGCCCCAATCTGCTATCAATCACATGTTTTAACATATAGTGTTTTCTTGGTTGTTCCATTTGTTCCTTGACCTTGACTATGGATTGAATATCATTTTCAAGCTTGAGCGTGACTTCGTAACGCACACAATCCATAGATTTGTATGCAACCCTGATTTACAAACGTAAATAATGCATTGAACGTAATCTACGAACGTTGTGTGTATGAAGTCTTGCTAAAGTTTGAGCATCCTCTCTTTATTCCAGTGAGGGATTGGAATGAGTTCATTTTGGATGCAAAGGAGAAAGGGGATACTCAAAGAGGAATTACACCAGCAAATGGGAGAAGGTATAAACATTTTAATAGATTTTTATTATTAAATAATGAAATTTGCATATACTAGTGTTCTAAGCGTCCTCATTACATGATTTAAGGTCTTAGTCCATAGACAAATTAAATTAGACTTACTATCCAAAATACATAAAAAACATGCACATAAACACGACAACTGAGAAACATAAATGTAGATTTCACAATAGCTGAGAAACATAATTGTAGGCACCATAGTCACAATCTTTTGGAGACAAAATAATTGAGTTGTGTACCCAAGCGGTGTAGAGAAACTTCTGCACCCCCAATTCCAAGTTGAATACATCTGTTGGAGGACCTTGTATTCATGAGCAATAGATGTAGTCAACTTGGAATTGGAGGTGCAAGAGTTGCTCTCCACCATCTGGGTATACAACTTAATTATGTTGTCTCCAAAAAATTGTGACCACGATGCCTACAATTATGTTTCTTAGCTGTTGTGTCCCAGGACCCCTTATGACCCTTTATGACCATTTACAATCCCTAAGAATACATCTTAGAGGTCTTAAAATGTCATAAAGGGTCATAAGAGGCTCCTAGGAGGGGCCAGAGGAGCTTCCACCTTCACGTGGTTGGCCCTGTTAAGTAGAGAATGTTTAACTATTCTTGAAACAAAGAGAAGCTCAATAATTTAAGGTCTTAGTCCATCGAGATGCTGAAAAAATGATAGGAATCAATGATGGAGATTTTTTAGATTCTGAGAAGACGTATATGGAGTGGAGGCCAGATTGAGTACCAGTGCAGAGTGTTAATAATTATAGCCTTTCAACCAAGATTAAACTGATCAAATAAATACCCTTGTGTGATTTATAATAATAAGGAGATTATTATTTCATTTATATATATGTGTTGGTTGAATTAGTTAAGGGCCCAAGGTCAGCCTCTTGGCTTTAACATTAAATATATTTGTAGACACCTAAAAATTCTTTAGAAAATAAAGTATTTTTATTTTCTGAAAAATCCCCGATGACATCATCATTTATTAATTAATTATTTATTTAATTAATTTATTTATTTTTATGTCATTAAATCCTTTTATCTTAATTAAAAAAATTTAATTAAGGAATCCCTCCCAAAAATGTTTAAATCTTATTTAAACATTATCTCCTTATTTATTAATTATTTTAATTAATAAATTGAACAAAAATCCCAAAATAAATAATTTATTTATTTTTTGACCAAAACTTGGCCATTTTCCTTTAAACCACTAACCTCTTCCAAAATCTTCTAATTCCTTCTTAATCTCGATTAAAAGGCTAATCCCATCTTTTCTAACCCTAATCCCAAGGCTAAATATTTAATTAAGATTAAATATTTAAATTTCATATTTATTGAAAATATTTCAATAAATATTCCCAAAACTTAAGCCTTTGGAATGAATAAAACATTTATTCCATAAAACCTAAGAAAACTCTAGACTCTTCTAGAAACTTCTCAACCCAACCTCTTCACCCATCCTAATCCTAAAATCCCCTAATCCTAATCCTAATTCCTCCCTTAACCTTGTCACATTCCCTAAACAAGGTTAGCCAACTCTTAAGCTTACCCCAAAGTCAACAAAGAGGGCTTCCCTTTTTGAAATGCATTGAAGGCATTTAAGGCCTCCTTATCCCTCTTACATGCACTTATGGTGCATTTAAGAAGCCCCTCACCCCTTTCTTACACCCTTTGACCTTAGGCACATTTCCCAAATTGTGCACATTCCTTCCATCTTTCAATCCAATGCCCTTGTGACACTTGTCACAAGGAGGTGATCCCTAAACTAGCACAATCCATGTGCTCTCCTTTGAATGAATCTTGGCCTCTCTTAAGGATTTCAATCTTGGCCACTCATTCTTCCTTCCCAAATCCTATAAATACCCATCCTTTCAAGAGCAAATCAATCCACTTTCATTCTCAAGCAATAGCAAACTTATAATGCCATCTTCATTCTAGACTTAACATAAATCATCTTAATTAGTTTATTTTCAAAGTATTTTAGCTCATCATAAGCTTAGAAATAATGGATTAATCTAGCTTTTCATTATTGTTTTGCATAGCATAGCATCATATCACATCTAATTTGGTCTAAAATCAATCCTAGATTACTCATCATGTAGCTTAAATCTCCATTAAAGCATAGCTTGAGTTCTTGAGGCCTTAGGGGCAAATCAGGTGTTCCATACCTATTTTGTGCCATTTTTGGGGTTTTCATGAGCTTCAAATCATCCTAAATGCATTAGAGCATGCTCCAAATGCTTAGAGAGCACACCCACATCCCTCTAATCTGAGCAAATCAAACAGTGCATGGGTGCAAACTATTTCTAGCTCAATCTGAGGTGGCTTTGCTTAGAGCTCTTTGTTTTTGTTTTGATTGCATGCTAGTTTAGACTATTAACGTTTGAATGATTTGAGCCTTTCAAAACAGATAACAGGTACCCTCGAAAGCCTTGCTCACAATATTTAATAAGACCAGGTCAGCCCCTCTTGAAGATAATTCAATTCATATATATATGGTGTTGGATTCTAGGGAGAGAAGCACCAAAAACATAATGTGCTTCCCTCCCCCAAAACCTTGATTCTCTGCCTTAAGAAAACTTAGATTAGCATATATTGGTGTGAAAGATAAGCAGCTTCGGCTAATAGATAAGAACAAGTCTGAGCATGAATAAAGATCAGATTATGATTTGATCCATACAACCAACAATTATTGGCAATGTTAACTATGAGTTGATTAGGGCTAGAAGCCTCTGTTAGGACTGGACTCTTCCTCAATACACTAACACTAAGGTACTAATCAGGTTCTCCTCAGCACCTTTGTAAGTATAGTTGGAGGCATATAGACTGGAGTATACTTGGTTGATATCCGGGTATCTTCTATCCCTTATTGTTTACTTTATTCTATGTTTAGCTATGTTAGATCTCTATAGTTTGTTCATTCTGGAGTAGAATCTGAAATATATCAACAAGAGATGATGATTCAGTAACCTACATCTAGGAAACCTTCACAATTATCCCTTCTTTGGCCTCCACTTTTTCTTCTCAAAAATGGTTATCTAGAAACTTTGGAGCCTGTCGATTCTTGCCATACACAACCTATGCATGTTGATGACAATGAGGATGTGCATCACATTAATACAAGTAAACATCTTAAATTGATTGGTGTAGTAATAAAAATTTAATTGCAATTGGTGTTTGGATTAATGTAACAATTTGTATTGCAACTGTAGAGAGTGTAGAGGCCGTTGTTAATGAGCATGTTAAGGTTGAGGCTGAGGCCAGACAAACTGACCTTGATGTTGATTGTGACTAGATTAGGTAAAGAGCCATATGATTATGAATGCTGTTAATGCCTTTATTACGAAGGAATCACCACTCGCCATTAATGAATATTAATGAACACTTACACCATGAAGAAGACAAATGATTAAACAAAAAGAGAGGACCAACTGAACCATCTTGTGGTCAGTCTATATCAAATTGAGAAACAATGTCAAGACTTGAGAATCAAAACAATCAAAATTTTCTTCAAGACCATGAATGATTAACAACATTCCATCAGAAAACAAAACACTAATCTATGTTATCATTAAGCCATAAAATATGTCTTTAAAGTTTAGAAGCATCACAAAAACTTTCAAGAAACATAGTACTATCCAAAATATGTCTTTAAAGTTTATTTCTAATGATTATGATGATGTTGATGTTGATGTCTATAATTTATTTCACTTACTGATGCTTGCCTAGATTGAATTTTGAATTGCTAGGTTGGAGAAAGCTTTCAAAGTTTAGGGTCTATTCCACATGATACTCTTAGTTACAGCTCAAATGCAACTCAACATATTTTTGATGCTGGGCAACCCACTGCAAAAACTCATCCACAGGTGAAATTTAATTATGTGAATCTTGGCATTGTTAATGTTATTACTTTTCCTCGCATTTCATATTTGTGAAAATGTTTCTTGGCACTATCTTCTTTTTCAATTCCTATATTTGAAGCTTTTTAGATCATTAACTTAAGCATTACATGTCTTTGTTCAAAGTTTATTCTAACACTATATTATATCTTATTCTTATTACAATGTTCTTTGTTGTTGGGTAGGAGGTCAATCTTCATTTTCTTCATTGTGGGGGAGAGTGAAGATTTGTTTGACAAATTGTAGGTCTTCTTTGGTATCTTATAATAACATGCTAAACTAATAAAGGTGTTATGGGAATTTAATCTGCAATTACTAATAGATTAAGCATATTATTACTATGCTTAATGTTCCATTTAAATGCATTTAACACAAAAAACAAATTTACAAAACTGAACCAGTGGCATGTTTACAACAAAGATGTGTTGAGGAGTTTGCTCCTTGTTTAATGTTAATTGTTCCTGCACAATCCACTCATACAATAGTGAAATGCTATGTGGAAGGGATGGTTGATAGTGTCCCTTGAGGGAAGGGGGATTGTGAAAGACTTGTTATCATTGTATTGTGTATTCCCAATATGTTTGGATGCAGGGCAGAGCAGGAGAATGAAGGATCATTCACTAATTGCATGATAACCTGGTTTTGAAGGGTCACTGGTTGAGGGGACAGTCAAGGTCCAAATGATTGGGCCATTGGAGGACCCTATTTCTTTGTATTAATTGCTATTCAAATTGGATGCATGGATTTCTTGTGAATTATCGACTGCTATGTATCCTGCAATTGCATTTGTAAATCTGCATATACTTCTCTAAGGTTGCAAGCCACTTAGAGATCAAAATAGAGAAACTAAATTAGAATCATTCTTTGTCTTATTTCCTTTTAACATAGTCTCAACTATCAATGATACAATACATTTGATGCTCTAAGCTATCAATACAAATGACACCTAGCTAGAAGCTCACGGGCTGTCCATTTGATAACCACAGTCAACATTTCAAAAAAATGGATATCCTTGAGCACAAGCACCAATAAAATCAAATAATGGAGTTAAAGCATGGGCTAGGGCATGACACCAGTAGAATGTGGTCATTTTAGTGACATCAATATACAATGGCATCATTAAACATATATGCCAGTAATATCAACAAACGTGAATCCAAACATTTGAAAACCAATGACATGTTTACAACAAAGGTCTAATAGAACTCCCAACAATTCTTAAACATACTTTATCTGATATGATGAATTCTTAAACAATTAAGGTTGGAGTAGACATAGTTATCACACATTTTTTTTGTGTGGTAAAAGAAAAATTTGGCTAGGTGAAATCTTCCTTCATGCTAGCAGTCTACAGAATTAGACCTTTATTAACAATTGATCATATCAGATAATTAGAATGTTTAAGAATTTTTGGGACTGGTCCTTTGGTGTGTATTAAACAGAATATATAGAATTTTTAGCATATTATTATCATTCTATTTCTTTGTTGTAAACATGCCATTGGTTTAGTTTTGTAACTTCACTGTTGTATGAGTGGATTGTGCATGAACAGTTAACATTAAACAAGGAGCAAACTCCTCAACACATCTTGGAAAATCCATTCACTTCTACCAAGAAGAAAGGATTTAATCCATTCAACATTACATATAATCATTAGACAGTTACATTTTCTGACTGTGTAGAGGAACAGTCACGACCAAAATGACCAAAACTACTTTCACCCTTGCACAAGCTATTCCAAACTTCAAGTAAAATGAGCAATATGCTATATCAAATCATTCATATTCATAGTAACCATTCAAAGGATCATTTTGTCAATGAACCCTCTGACTGTACCCCTACGACAAAGAAAGGAAACCTCAAAATAGAGAAAGGAAACTTAGTAAAACCAATCTATGTTGCTGTTTGTGAGCGTACAGTCATTATAAGTGCCTCTCAAACCTCTCGAAACATTTAAGATTGTCTTTAAATACTTTATTGATCTCTTCTAAACATTAACCAAATCAAACCTACATTTGAATCCACACACAATAACCCCAAAATGAAGGATTTTGTATCCTTTAATGAATCTAAGTCACTGGTAATGCATGGATAGTCAAACCAGTAGTCTCCAAAGCATTCAATAAGTGACTGGACTGTATTTAATACATGCCAAAGGACCAATTGTATGAAATTGTCAATCACATAGCATTTCACTGTTGTATGAGTGGATTGTGTAGGAACAGTTAACATTAAACAAGGAGCAAACTCCTCAACACATCTTGGAAACCATTGAATTTAATAATAAATGAAACCTAACACCAACACTATTCCTTCCATTCACTTCTACCAAGAATAAATCATTTAATCCATTCAACATTACATATAATCATTAGACAGTTACATTTCCTGACTGTGTACTAGAGGAACAGTCACGACCAAAATGATCCAAAAATTTGAAAATAGTGAATCGATATCCTTGAGCACAAGCACCAATAACATCAAATAATGGAGATAAAGCATGGGCTAGGGCAGGACACCAGTAGAATGCGGTCATTTCAGAGAGCATTCATGATCAAATAAAATGCAATGCATTTGAAATTTGTGGTTGAATATGATGCCAGAGGGTCGAAAGATGAAGAAATAACATACGAAGAACATGTCATTGGTTCAGTTTTGTAAATTTGTTTTTTCTGTAATTAGTAATTGGTAGATTAAATGTAGATAACACATTTATTAGTTTAATTAGCATGTTATTATCATATTAGATAAAGTATGTTTCAGAATTGTTGGGACTGGTCCTTTTGCGTGTATTAAACATAATAGAATTTTCAGCATATTATTATCAATCTATTTCTTTGTTCTAAACATGCCATTGGTTCAGTTTTGTAGATTTTTTTTTGTGTTAAATGCATTTTTTGTGAGGAGGGGTCTTGTTCTAAGGAGATTGATGAAGATTGTGCACCTCAAAAACCAATTCATAAGGTACCAATCCATGTTTCCTATTCGCTTATATTTTTGGTTTGGTAAATCTCCTTATAAGTTTCATGTCCTTTCTTTTGATTACTATGGATGAGATATATATCTTACATTTAACATTCAACTTCTTTACATTTTAGAACATGTAGTGTGTTTTTTGAGGATTTTACCAAGTCAACTTTTAGCATAAACCAAAAACACCAAACTGATATCTTGCCCTTGCAACGTGACAAAATATTTGCATTTGACCAATAACTGCAAGCAATTGAACGATAAATCCACATACTTGTATCTTTGTAAAATACCTAGAACATAAAAAAGATGGCTAAGTGGCTACCACCATGATTTTTATCTACTGAATATGGAAAATAAAAACACCAAAAGGAATTAAATAGAAAACATGATTGGTCATTTCAGAGAGCATTTATGATCAAATAAAATGCAATGCCTTCTCTCGCTCTCGATTAGCTTTCACCCACTCATTTTATCCCACTCCTTTTCTCTACAATCGAAATAAAAATGATTTGGCCATTTCAAAATAGTGAATCGATATCCTTGAGCACAAGCACCAATAACATCAACTATTTTGATCTATGGGTACCCTAATGTTGGCAAGAGTTCTTTTATTAATAAGATTACTCTGCAAGCTTGAAGAAGTGATATATTTTGGCAAATGAAGAGTGGAAAGATGATGATGTTCCTGAGATCATGGATGGACACAATGTTGTAGATAGAATGGGAAGACATCTTTTGAGCCTGGCCCTGGATCCTTCGACAATTGGGGTAGGATCGAGACCCAAGCTAAAAAGATGTCTTCCTTTTTGTTGTGGAATATAGGCTCTATTGTTGCAACAATGACAGACTGCAATGTACATATCACAACAGCTGAGAAACATAAATGTAGGCATCATGGTCACAATTTTTTGGAGACACAACATAATTGAGTTCTATTCCCAAATGATGCAAAGCATCCACTACTTTGCATCATCTTGCAAAACCACTGAATTATGTTGTGTCTCCAAAAAATTGTGACCATGATGCCTACATTTATGTTTCTCAGCTGTTGTATACCAAGACCCGTTATGACTCTTTACGACTATTTACGATCCCTAAGAATACATCTTAGAGGTCTTAAAATGCCGTAAAGGGTCATAAGAGGCTCTTAGGAGGGGCTAGGTGAGCTTCCACCTTCACGTGGTTGGCCCTATTAAGTAGAGAATGTTAAACTATTCTTGAAACAAAGAGAAGCTCAATAATTTAAGGTCTTAGTCCATGGAGATGCTAAAAAAATGACGAGAATCAATGATGGAGAGTTTTTAGATTCTAAGAAGATGTATAAGGAGTGGAGGCCAGATTGAGTACCAGTGTAGATATGATGATTCAGTATCCTACATCTATAAAACCTTCACAATTATCCCTTCTTTGGCCTCCACTCATTCCTCTTCTAAAAAATGGTTATCTAGAAACTTTGGATAGTGTTTTCTCATCCATGCATGAAATGTGCTAGTGATCATATACAATTACTTTAGGCCTCCAGTATTGATGAGATGTACAAGTGTAAAATGTTTTTGCAAGACTGTGATCAATTTATGCAATGTACATAAATGCAAGGAGGTGATTATTCTCGACGATCGACAGGTAGCTAGGACTAAAGATAACACAACTCAAGAGACCATCATAGGTTGTCTCTTTCTTCAGTCTATATTATTGACAGAATGTTTTACCTTTCATTAGCTCATCAAATCTGGGGATTTGAAAGAATTTAATAGAATATTTTCATGACAACGTATATTATTTAAGTTGATGTTGCATGAATTTATCTACTTCATGCACTTGTATACTATGAAGATGGTGATAAAGAAGCATCTCCTCCCATGGCAATGCTTCTTTATCGCTGACCTCATAGTCTACAAGTGCGTGAAATAGATAAATTCATGAAATGTCAACTTAAATAATATACATTGTCATGAAAATATTCTATTAAATTATTTCAAATCCCTAGATTTGATGATATAATGAAAGGTAAAACATTTTGTCAATAATATAGACTGAAGAAAGAGACAACCTATGATGGTCTCTTGAGCTGTGTTAAATTTAATGTGCCTATTCGTCAGTTTTTTGACAATTCATAATTAATTCCGATAGAAGCGCTATGCATTTGAAAGACAAAATGTTAGAAAAAAATAATTTTAACATTTAGTGTGACAGTAATGCTATACGTTTGACAGGAAAACCTGTCGGAGAATAGTGCATAACTGTCGCTATTCTGATAGTTTAAGTGTCGTAAAGAGAACATTTTCGACAGAACTTTCGATAGTGAGGCCATATCACCAATAGGTAGACCTATTGGAATATGATGCTAGCTATCGGTATTCCAATAGTTAAACCATTAGAATGAATATGGTTTGACAATCAGTTCCGACACAGATTTTATATTTTTGATAGGTCTTGTTATCAGAATTCCAATGGATGAACTAGAGGAAATGCCATTTCGAAGCTGTTGTCATTTGCAACTTTCCGATGTGAGAAGGTGTTGGTAAATCGACAGGTAGGTCTTTTGTCACAATCTTTTATGTGAAAATGGTGATGGACTCATGTGTCAAAATTTTGACAAATGAGCATTGCAAATCTGACAAATGGCCGTCAAAATTTGGTGCCAAATGTAGTAGTTCTAGTATATCTTTCAGAGGATTTGGATTCAAGGCATGTGAGCTTGAAGGATGATAGATAGGGTATTGAAGGATGTTCATTGGTCAACACAAGGTATGTAATGATTGGTGACATCATCTATGGTGTATGTTCTGGCGATGTCTTATTGTGAAGCTGACTTAGGAAATAAAGCATGTGTTTTGTTTGGTGAACAAAAATTAAGGATGTCAGTCCTTAATTGTTGTAATATAATTATTGTAAACTTGTCCTAGATATCATGTGCATCTTAGCAGGGGTTTATGTAATTTTTTGTAATTAGGAAAGCCTCATGGGCTGACCTGATCATGGTAAATTTTATTAAGGTATATATGTAGAGTCTTTTCTTTGGAAAAGATATGGATGGAGTGTATGTGATATAAAGAGGTTGAAAAAGTTGCGAGCTTGTGTATACTATATGTAGAGTAGAGGTTTACTAGTGGACTTCATTGGAACTGATTAAGCAAAGATAGTTGTTGGCAAATAGTTCAAAAGGTTGTGTATTTATTTATATACACCTATTGCAAACTAGTGAGTTCTGAAGGTGGATTTAACCTTCTTTGGGTAGTGAGCCCTCCCTTTTGTTCTTGACTCCTAACAGGGTCTGTCCTCTAACAAGGACTTTGTACTGTAATGTTTTAATAAGATCCTAACAAGGCTATATCTTCTAACAAGGATAACTATACTCTCAGTACATCATTTGTGGGTGCTAATTCCCACCGGGGTTTTTACCTTTAACAGGGTTTCCCTATAACCAAAATATTGTGTTATTGTGTTGGCATTCATTGTGTTCATTGGATTTGATATTGGGAAGCTTAAAGTTTAAAGTTTAATAATATATTATACAACTGATTCACCCCCCTTCTCAGTTGTATTGTGGACTGTTATTCCTAACAAGGTGTCATAAGCATGTAGTAGTGCGACTCTGACAAAGTATAGATCTCTAGAACTTATGAGTGAACACTTAGCTCCCATATGTCAACATTGCATACACCATTGTAATGTCTATGGTACCTTGGTAATATTAAGACTTAATGAGACAAACCAATGAGACAAACCAACAACCAGGGGAAGTGTACCAATAATTGTTATAACTAACTTTGTGGACTTGTAGGGCTTAAATTATATGTTAAATTTTTATAATTTTTTTGTTGTCTTCATATGTGAGTTGGTATCTTAAAAAATAATTTTTAGCTTCTAGATATTAATTAAGCTCCCTATAGAGATTGTTAAGTATCCAAGGGTAAAAAAATGGCCATTTCAAAGTGTTGCCTAAAATATGACCCCTTTTATGTCATTAATTTATCATTAAAATACCAAAAAAAGTCCCCTAATTACCAAAAATAAAATATATAATTATAAAATGAATCAATTGTAAGCCCACTCACATTTACCATATTAGTGTGAGGAAGGGGATTTAATAAAATAATTTAAAACCTTAATAAAATCATTCAACACCCTACTAAAATCACTCAACACCCTACTAAAATCATTCTCCTACCCAACTATACCTTCGATATGTCATGTGGCCTTAGTTTTTGGGCCTAGTGCTTATGCACTACATAACCCTAAAATGTTTGGGTTTCATCATTTTTTGGGTTTTTGTTGTTGTGGCTTCTAGCGAAGACTTCTCATGCTCTACATTTCATGAAAGTGTTACTTATAATCATTCCTTCTTGCTCTTCGATGCCATTCATACTTGTAATTTGATGAATTTTTTCATCATTTATGTTTATTCTATTAAGGGTTTGACTATTTATTGATTTCTTTCACTTCATACGGTAAAATCATTACAATGAATGTGAAAAAGAGAAGATTGTGTTGTCCTATTTAGAATATTTAGCTTTTCTATCATGAAATGTAATTGGTATGCATTATAGCTTAGTATCCTTGGTATTTTACTGATGAAATTTAATGGCTATATGTTATAATTCAGAATCTATGGTTTTTTAATTATGAAATGTAATGGGTGTGCACTATAGCTTGGTATCTCAGGTTTTTTTATCCATCAAATTTTTTGGGTGTACATTATACTCTATAATCTCTAGGTTTTTAATTGTGAAATGTAATGGGTATGCATTATTATTATTATTACTATTATTATATATCTCTAGTTACTTAAGCATTATAATGTCTATTTTTAGGGTTTTGGCTTCCCTTCTCCACCACAGCCCATTAGGCTTCCTGCAACAAAAATTTCAACAATTAGAATCTTATAAGTACTATCACATTTTAGATACAAATTGTCACTTGTCCTTTGAAATCCAATCTTGATTAAATATGAGTGCAGTCTTTAATACCATGCTCAGGGTGTTTGGTTCAAGCCATAAAGAGCTTTATGTAGTTTGCATATCATGTGCTTGTTAGAATTCTCAACAAATCTTTCAGGTTGGTCAATGTAAAATTCTTCAAGAATTCCATTCAAAAATGCAGTATTAACATCCATTTCATAAACTTTGAATCCTTTATATGCAGCATAAGAAAGTAGAATTCTTACACCTTCTAATCTAGCAACATGGGAAAATGTCTTACCATAGTCAATACCTTCTTCTTGTGCATACCCTTTGCAGACTAATCTTTCTTTATTTCTGATCACATCTCCATTCTCATTGAGTTTATTCTTGAAAATCCACTTTGTTCCAATCACATTCTTGTCCTTGGGTCTTGGTACTAGTGACCAAGTGTTGTTCTTTTTAATTTGATCAATCTATTCTTTCATTACATTAACCCAATCTTCATTTCCAAGTGCATCCTTAACTAATCTTGGCTCAAATTCAAAAATCAAACATGTATTGTCCTTCAACTTACTTCTTGTCATGACTCCTACATTTTTGTCTCCAATTATTTTTCTCGGTGAGTGGTGTCTTCTCACATATTTTGCTAATATAGGCTCAGGAGACTATTCTTCAACATCTTCATCTCTCAGTGGAGGCTCAACTTTCTCCTTCATTTCTTCTTCTTGTAGCTTGAGGATAGTTCCCACAATTTCATCCTGAACATGAAAAAATCTTTGGTAGTCTTTTGTTTCCTTTTTTCTATCTTCATTTATTTATGAAAATTCATCAATTATCACATTTTCACTTTCCACAATTTTGTCAATAGCCCTATTCAAACATTTATATTCTTTTCTCTTGGATGAATATCCTAGGAATATACCTTCATCTCCTTTTGAATCAAACTTTCCATTCCTAGCATCGTTTAGTATGTAACATCTATTGGAAACTGCAATTAAAACAATTGTTGTATTGTCATTGATGTCAAACCTTAATTGGTAAGACTGTTGCTACTTAGGAAAGTACTATATCTATTTGAGTGTTGCTAAGGGGCTAGGCAAGGTTGGTAACAATAGCACCTAAGGGAAAGGTTGAGTTATCTTGATACTACAAAGTGTACTTGACTATGTTGCACAATGATGAGATAATGTATTGTTTATCTTAGTAAGACTGAAGACTAAACTAGTAGGCTTAACCAAGAAAAGAATGGAAAATCTTGTTTAAGCTGAGTAATCTTAGTGTCGACCGAGTTAGTATATGCCAAGCAAGATTCTAGTGTTGACTAAGCATCACTTAATTGTCGAGGAAGATAGTGTAAGCCGAAGAAATAGATTTAGTATTGATCGAGCTTTCTATATGAAGACCGAGTGAACAATCATAGTATTGATCGAGCATCAGAAATTTCATATTTGAAGAGAATTCAATTTTGGAGCTGACATTATTGAATTCTTGGATTATGTAAAATGTGTTGACTTTATTTATTGATTGTTTGGAAGCATTAAATGCATTGTAAAACATTTTATTGTAAATCTTTAAGAGATTTGAGATGATTCTAGAAAAGGAGTTGAAGAACATGAAGCAATCTGACCTAACCCTAAGATCTACGAATGAGATTGAGTGACAAAAGATGAGTTAACCTAATTGAGGAAAGAATAAAAGGATCTAAGTGCTGGATATGTAAATGCATGGGTGAATAGAGAATGCTGGAAGATCAGAAAAGTTTACTAACTGAATAAACAGAAAAGGCTAAAGGAGAATTGTGGTGGTTGCTTGAAGAAAAGTTCTGAGTAGATCAAAGATGCAGATGGGAAAGTTTCAAACTTAGTAAACCAACATTAGTGTATGGAATCAGATCTGATATTTGCAAAGTGAGTTGTATATTTTTTAGATAAATATTGTTGCTACTTTCTAACCATTGTAACAGTCAAAATCCTTTTAATAGAGGTTGACCTAACAGTCATATGTTAAATCCTTTGAACAAGGTTGCATTCTAATGTAGTGTATGTAAGTCCTATTACTAGGCTTACTTTTAACAAGGTGATTGAAATCTTTTAACCGGGTCACACTTGATAGTGTGTATTGTAACCTTTGATAGGGTTGGCTTTTTACTGAGCTCACTTCAGAAGAGTGAAAATAATAGTAGCATGTTACAAAGTAGTTTTTCCCAAATTGGGTTTCCACTATAAATCCTAGTGTTAATACTTGTGTGAATGTTTTGGTTTGAACATTACTATATTTTGCAAGTTAAGTTATAGGTAGGTAGTGGACTGCATTGTTATACGTTTCTATTATTGAATCAGTGATGACCAAGTTTGTTTTGGTTATTGGATCTGATTTAAGGATAAGTTTTTGAGATTTTTTTATACATCAGGACCTGAGAACAACTGATTCACCCCCCCGCCCCCCTCTCTATTGTTATAAATCATATTGACAATTGGTATCAGAGCTAAGTTTCTTATTATTAATGTTTACAAAAATCAAGTTTAAAGGGGCTTGAAGCAAATGATCAGGATGTATAAGAAGGAGGTACCGAAGCTGAACAAGGAAAATTTCCCTGCATGGAAAATCTTGATGAAGCTACATCTTGCTGGTATTGATGACTCTACAAAGTACTACATTGAAAATAGCTATGTCTCACCTGTCACATCTTTGGCTATCGAAGAAATGAGAGCTAAGCAAGAACATAATCAGCTAATGATGGAAATTGCATCTACCCTAAGCTATTTAGTATTTGAGGACATTAAGGACTGCACAAATGTGAAGGATATGTGGGACACTCTTGTAAGGATCTATGGTGGTGACCTAAATGTGCTAAAAGCAAAGGCCAAGAGTCTTAGAGGTAAGTTTGATGAAATGAGAATGCAAGAAGGTGAAAACATTGCACAATATTATGGTAGAATAAAAGAAGTTGTGAATGCTATTAGAGGAGCAAATGGGGCTATTCATGATGAAACTATAATTGGAAAAATTCTAAGAATCCTGCATCCTATATATGCTATTAAGATCTCAGCTATTCAGGAATCTAGATGTAACTCTACTAATGTGCTTACTTTGGAAAGTTTGGTTGGTAAGCTAACTGCTTTTGAACTCTCTAACTATGATAATTTCACTATTGGAAGCATTGGAAATGTTGAATCTGCTTTCAAGTCACAGCTAGTTCTAAACAAGCCAAAGAAAGAAAAAGAAATATGCATCAATGAAAGTGAAAATGAAGGTGATAGTGACACTTTTGATGAAGATCTAGAAGATCTAGAAGCTCTTATGGCTAGAAGACTAAGAAGGGGAAAAGGAAAGTATAAAGGTAAACTCCCTATTATATGTTTTGCATGTAATAAAGTTGGTCATATAGCTGCTAGATGTTCTGATAGGAAGGATAAAGATGATGAAAGGAAAATAAAACACAAAGACATAAGAGATGACAGAAGCTACTGATGGAACAAAGACTATAAAGGAAAAGGTAAGAAATCTTGTTACATTGCTGAAAAAGAAACTAACACTGATAGTGATGATTTTGAAATTGAGGTAGTCTATGTGGCAATGAAAGATGAATCTAATGAGGATGAGAAAAATGCATTGATATCCTATGTGAACAAGAATGATAAATGGATTATTGACAGTGGTTTTTCACATCACATGACTGGTGACAAAAATAAGTTTGAGAACCTACATCATTATAGAGGTAAAAGTGTAAAATTTGGTAATGATGCACCATGTCCTATTAGAGGAAAAGGTTTGATTAATCTGACTGATAAGATATCTTGTGAAAATGCATATTGGGTCAAAGGTCTTAATTATAATTTGTTAAGTGTTTCTCAGCTTAACAAAACTAGTTATCGAGTGGAATTTCATTAGAATTTCATCACAAGCAAGCTAAAATATTTGATGCTACTGGAGAACTAATTGGAAGTGGTGATCAGACTAGAGGTAATTTGTTCTATCTTGACCTATCTGAAGAAACATGTTTAATTGCACAACTTGATGATATTTGGTTATGGCACAAAAGGCTATGTCATGTTAACTTTGACAATTTGGTAGAGATACGTAAGAAGAAAAAGGTAGAGGTCTACCTAGATTGAAGAAACCAGAGAATGTGATGTGCAAGGAATGCCAGTTAGGAAAAATGACAAAGTCAAGTTTCAAGAGAAAATCTTTTACTTCTGAAAACATTTTAGATTTGGTTCATACTGACCTTTGTGGACCTATGGGTGTACAAAGTTATTGTGGTGCTAGATACTTTATCTTATTTGTTGATGATCATACTAGGATGATGCATGTGATGTTTCTAAAAGAAAAATCTGAAGCTTTTCAATTTTTTAAGTGCTATTTGGCCAAGGTTGAGAAGGAGATAGGTAGGAACCTGAAATGTCTTAGATCTGACTAAGGTGGAGAATTCACATCAAATGAATTTAATCTATTTTGCAATGATAGAGAAATTAAAAGATAGATGTCTGCACCTAGAACACCTCCATAGAATGGTATAGTAGAAAGGAGAAACATATCTATCTTGGATTGTGTAAGGACATTATTGATTGAAAAGAATGTGGTACATAAATACTGGAAAGAAGCTATAAGCACTATTGTCTACACTCTTAATTGGGTACAGATCAAGAAAGGTACAAATATGATACCCTATGAATTATGGCATGGGCATGCACCGAGTGTTAAATACTTTAGAATCTTTGGAAGTAAGTGCTATATATTAAAAGACACTAGGAATGGAAAGTTTGATGCTAAGAGTGATAAAGGCATATTCCTAGGGTACTCCACAAAAAGTAAAGCTTATAAGTGTTTGAACTCTAACACTAACAAAATTGTGGAAAGTGTGAATGTCAAAATTGATGAGTATGCATAAAGAAATGAAGCTGACAACAAAAGAGAACTAGAAGATTATAGATCTTTTGTGTACATTGAGGAAGAAGAAGAGGCAAGTAATAGACTTGCACCTAATGCTGAGTCTCAGGTAAGCAATGTCGAGCGACAAACAGAAGCTGCCGAGTATCAGGAAAATAGTGCTGAGAGAGAACAAGAACATGTCGAGCTACAAGAAAATATTGCTAAATATCAGGAAGAGGTTGCCAAGCATTCTGAAGTTGAATCTGACAATCTTTTTGAGGAACATGATGAAATAGAGGAGAGAATAGATGAACCTATTTTGGAAAAATATGTAAGAAGACATCACAAGCCTAAACAGATAATTAGAGACAAGGATACTGGAATTCAGACCAGAAGTAAGACTAAGGATCCAACATGCCTATTGTGTGAATTTGAACCAAAGTGAACTAGAGAGGCATTGGAGAATGAAGAATGGATACAAGCAATGAATGAATAGATTGACCAAATTGAGAAGAATTATACTTGGACTCTGGTGCCATGACCTGAAAACAAAAATGTTATAGGAATGAAGTGGGTGTTTCGAAATAAGATGAATGAAAATGGTGAAATCACTAGGAACAAAGATAGGATGGTATGCAAAGGCTACGCACAATAAGAAGGAATAGATTATGGGGACACATTTTCCACTGTAGCTAGATTGGAAGGAGTAAGAACTCTACTTGCATATGCTGCTTATAAATATTTCAAGGTATATCAAATTGATGTCAAGTCTACATTTTTGAATGGTATACTAGAAGAAGAAGTTTACATAGAACAATGAGAAGGTTTTATTGATCCAAACAAAAGACACATGGTGTGTAAACTAAACAAAGCATTATATGGATTGAAGCAAGCTCCCAGAGCATGGTATGAGAGGTTGCACAACTACTCGATATAGATTGGATTTTCAAGAACAAATGACACAAGCAATCTGTACATGAAGGATGAAGAAGGTAAAGGTATCTTGTTGGAAAAAATATTTGTGGATGACATTATCTTTGGTGGACAAGATGCATTATGTAAAAGTTTTTCTAATGAAATGCAAACTAAATTTGAAATGAGTATGTTTGGTGAGATCAAATTCTTTGTTGGTTTACAAGTATATCAGAGGAAGAATGGAATTTTCATTACATAGTCTAAGTATGTTAATGAAATACTAAAATTTTTTGGGATGGAAGATGCTAAACCAGTGGGAACTCCCATGGTTACTAGACAAAAGTTATCTAAGAATGATGATGCTGTAGAAGTGAATCAGACTTTGTATAGATCCATGATTGGAAAATTGTAGTATGTTGTACATAGCAGACCAGATATTGCATTAGCTATTGGGATTGTGGCAAGATTCTCTGCCAATCCTAAGGAAACACATATGATGGCCGTGAAAAGAATTATGAGATACTTGAAAGGAACTACTGACTATGATCTATATTATAAGAAAGATGACAAATTTGAACTTAGAGTTTATATAGATGCTAATTGGACAGGAAATGTAGATGACAGAAAGAGTACTAGTGGTGGAGCTTTCTTTCTTGGATAGAGATTAGTCTCCTGGACAAGCATGGAACAAAATTGCATTTCCCAATCTACTACCGAGGCTGAGTATGTTGTTGCTACAGTAAATTGTTCAAACTTGGTATGGATAAAATAATTGTTGATAGGCATGAAAGAAGAAATCATTGAACCTATTGTTATTTTATATGACAACACAAGTGCTATCAATATTTCTAAGAATCCAGTGATGCACACTAAGACCATGCACATTACAATCAGGTATCACTACTTGAGAGAATTAGTTGAAGATAAATAATTTCAAATGGAATATGTGAATAAAAAAGAACAACTAGCAAACATATTCACTAAAGCTTTACCCAGAGAAGATCATGAGTATTTGAGAAGTCAATTAGGGGTTCTTCCCCTAACTGAGGCTGTCTAGACAAGCTAGGAGCACTGCATCAAATGTGCTACAAGAGAATATTTGACAAATTGATGCAGAAGATTGTCACACTTTAGGGCTGGCCTAGAGTTGTGAAAAGAAGCAAAGACAAGGAATCAGTCATAAGGAAGATGATAGAGGGAGAAACACTGAGCTATACAAATATTATCTACATTTGAAGGATGTATGTTTTAGTTTCTGCTTTGGCATTTTTGTCAAAGAGGGAGATGAATTGATATGATAACACATGAAACTGAAAGGATGAAACTAAAAGGAAAGAGGGAGGTGAACTGATGAAACTAAAGGTAAAAGGATGATGAACTGAAATGAAGGATCAGGATAGAGAGGGATCTAAATACTTCTGATGGTCACAGAAGTGAGGCTTATAGGATTCAGAATTAGAATGAAGCTAAGGATATTACAAATAATTCTCTGATGGATAGATAAGTTTTTGGATTGGTTGGTAATCCATTTTTTATTCAGGTGATATCATATGGTGTTGCCATCAATGCCAAAGAGGGAGATTGTTGGATATTGCAATTGAAACAATTGTTGTATTGTCATTGATGTCAAACCTTAACTGGTAAGATTGTTGCTACTTAGGAAAGTACTATATCTATTTGAGTGTTGCTAAGGGGCTAGGCAAGGTTGGTAACAATAGCACCTAAGGGAAAGGTTGAGTTATCTTGATACTACAAAGTGTACTTGACTATGTTGCACAATGATGAGATAATGTATTGTTTATCTTAGTAAGACTGAAGACTAAATTGGTAGGCTTAACTGAGAAAAGAATGGAAAATCATGTTTAAGCCAAGTAATGCTAGTGTCGAATGAGTTAGTATATGCTGAGAAAAATTCTAGTGTCGACCGAGCATCAGTTAATTGTCGAGGAAGATAGTGTAAGCTGAAGAAATAGTTTTAGTATTGACTAAGCTTTCTACATGAAGACCGAGTGAACAATCATAGTATTGACCGAGCATCAACAATTTCATATTTGAAGAGAATTCAATTTTGGAGCTGACATTGCTGAATTCTTGGATTATGTAAAATGTGTTGACTTTATTTATTGATTGTTTGGAAGCATTAAATGCATTGTAAAACATTTTATTGTAAATCTTTAAGAGATTTGAGATGATTGTAGAAAAGGAGCTGAAGAACATGAAGTGGGTAGATTCAATGAATTTGACCTAATCCTAAGATCTATGAATGTGATTGAGTGGCAAAAGATGAGTTAACCTAATTGAGGAAAGAATAAAAGGATCTAAGTGCTGGATATGTAAATGCATGGGTGAATAGAGAATGCTGGAAGATTAGAAAATTTTATTGACTGAATAAGTAGAAAAGGTTGAAGGAGAATTATGGTGGTTGCTTGAAGAAAAGTTCTGAGTAGATCAGAGATGGAGATGGAAAAGTTTCAAAGTCAGTAAATGGGCATTAGTGTACGGAATCATATTTGATATTTGCAAAGTGAGTTGTATATTTTTTAGATAAATATTGCTACTACTTTCTAACCATTGTAACAGTCAAAATCCTTTTAACAGAGGTTGACCTAAAAGTCATATGTTAAATCCTTTGAACAAGGTTTCATTCTAATGGAGTGTATGTAAGTCCTATGACTAGGCTTACTTTTAACAAGGTGATTGAAATCCTTTAACCGGGTCACACTTGACAGTGTGTATTGTAACCTTTGACAGGGTTGGCTTTTTACCGAGCTCACTTCAGAAGAGTGAAAATAATAGTAGCATGTTAAAAAGTGGTTTTTCCCAAATTGGGTTTCCACTATAAATCTTGGTGTTAATACTTGTGTGAATGTTTTGGTTTGAACATTACTATTTTTTTCAAGTTAAGTTATAGATGGGTAGTGGATTGCATTGTTATATGTTTCTATTATTGAATTAGTGATGACTAAGTTTGTTTTGGTTATTGGATCTAATTTAAGGATAAGTTTTTGAGATTATTTTATACATCAGGATCTGAGAACAACTGATTCAACCCCCCCCCCCTCCTCTCTGTTGTTCTAAATCATATTAACAACACCTACTTCAAAAAATTTTAGAGTAGCCAATATTTGGTGTATGCCCATACTAGAGTTCATAAGGGGCCTTATTGTCACCTTTCTTCAATTGTACTCAGTTGAGTGTGTAGACAACATTACTAATGGCTTCTCTCTACAATGTTTATGCAACCTCTTTTTCAATCAGTAATGTTATATCACAATCAATAATAGATCTATTCCTTCTTTCATCTATGCCATTTTGTTGTGGATTCCTTGGTACATATACTTGTCTTTTGATTCATTTTTTTTATTGCAGAAGATAGTAAATTCATCTAAGATAAATTCACCTCCTCTATTTGATCTTAAAAATTTTAGCTTCTTACCTATTTTCTTTTCAACTCTTTCCTTATACCATTTAAACATTTGGAATGCATCAAACTTTTCTTTTAAAAATGTAACTGACATCATTCTTGAGTATTGATCAACAAAAAAAATGAAATACCAATCTCCATAATAGGTTTGTATTCTCATAGGACCACAAAGATCAATATGAACCAATCCAAAATTACCATTAGATGAGTAATATTTTCTTGAGAAACTTGATTTTGTCATCTTACCAATCTAACATTCCTTAGACATCACTTTATTAGGTTTTCTTAATTTCGGTAGACCTTTGACTTTACTATTTTTCTCACCTTAATCATGTTATTAAAACTCACATGAAAAAGTATTTTATGACATAGCCATACATCCTCAACTTTCACAAACAAGCAACTCTTTGTAGCGGTATCAAGGTAGAAAAGATTACCTTTAGATTGTTCACAAGTTCCAATCAAATCTCCATCGGCACCATATATCTTCACTTTTTTGCTTTGAAATTCAAGTCGATGACTAGAGTTAATTAGTTGTGCAACACTCAAATTTTTTTAGTTTAGTCCTTAAACCCAATAAGAATCATCACATCAGATCTTCTCATTCAGTATAATGGATCCTCTTAATTTAATAGAATATGGAGCATCATTTCCAAATCTAACAAATCCTCCATCATACTCTTTTAGCTTGTCAAAATTATCAATGCCACTAGTCATATGATGTAAACAACCACTATCAATTATCCATGGGTCAACTTTACTTACATGAGAAATAATTGAATTTTCACCTTCATTCTTTTCTTCTTTTGGATCATCCTTCATAGAAACATAGACAACTTCAAAAAATTCTTTTGTGTCATTAGAATCATCATCGATTACAGCTTCCACATCTACGTAACATAATTCTTTCCTTTATCCTTGTAATCTCTAAATATTTAGTATCGGTTCTCCCTTTTATCATTCTTATCATTTCTATCATTATCGAGACATCTAGATGTAATATGACCAATCTTGTTGTAATTAAAAGATTTAAAAGGTAACTTTCTTTTATACTTTCCTTTACCTCTCGGTAGTCTCTTAGCCAATAGTGCTTCCATCTCTTCTTGTTCTTTCTCTTCAAGTAGGATACTTTCATATTTACTTCCACATCAACTACTATGATTCTATCTTTCTCTTCTTGAAGTTCCAATGCTTAAAGATGATTTGAAGGTAGTTTCAATAGTCAATAGATTGTTATAATTATTACTAAGTTCAAATGTAGTCAACTTACCAATTAAGGCATCAATAGTAACAACATTATTTGGTATGGATCTCAATTTCTAAATGGAAGATACCTGATTAGAAAAATTGGATGAAAGAGTTCTCAAAATTTTACTAAACACTTGTTCACCAGTTAAGGTTCCCCCGGAACCTCTGATGGCACTAATAATTTCCTTAATTCTGAAACTATATTGAGAAATGTTCTCTTTATCTTTCATTCTCATTTCATCAAACATTCCTCTGAGACTATCAACCTTTTCATTTTATACATGTAGATCTCCTCCATAAACAAGTGTAATATTATCCTACATCTCTTTTGAAGTAGCATAGTCTTTAACATCATTGAATTCAACATCGGTTGGGGAAGAAGAAATTTCAATCATTACTGAGTTGTGTTCCTAATTTTCTCTCATCTGATGAACTATCATAGGGCCAAGAGGTGGTATAGTGTAGTCATTAACCAAAAGATGGAGTGAAGAATCTCCAATCCCAAATAGGTACAACCTCATCCTACTTTTCCATGTAGAGAAACTTTCCTTGTTCAACTTAGGTACTTCTCTCCTATACATCTTCAGATATTTTACTCAAGTATTTCAAACTTATCTCTTTAGAGTACTTATCTATGATACCAATTGTTGGATTACGGGGGGGAGGGGGGGGTGAATTAGTAATCCTTGATTCTCTAAACCTTAAAGCTTTCTCTGATTTCACTCAGTGTCAACTCAATTAGACACAATTCAATATTTATTGACAATAGTAAATTAACTTTAACAATCATTAATAATATTCACAATAATCATTCAACACATATAACACCAATATTTAATGTGGAAACCCAACTTTGGGAAAACCTATTGTGGGAATTGTCACCCACAAAGAAAATACTCTTCTGAACTATGCTTAGTTAAGAGCTAATCTAGTTAAAGATTATAATACACATTATCAAATGTGACCCGATCAAGGGATTTTCCTAAGATCTATTAGGATCTTCACCCTGCTAGGAGTGGCCTAGTTAAAGGACTTCAAACACTCTTTAGAATGTTTTTGATTGAGGTAACAATAGGTTTTGAAGGGGACCCAAAACCCTTTACAAGCTAGAAGAAAGATAGGACATTAAGATCAACAAAACAATAATAATTGCCCATAAAAAAGTGACAATTTTGAAAAGGGTTAATGCCAAGATATATAATAAAAAAGCTAACTTAACACAAAAAAAGACAAAAAAATGCTAGCACAACAACCGACACCTTGAAACACACCCAATAGATCAGTCCAGATTTCTAAGGAACTTCTCTGCGTCCACTAGTAGACCCTCAATATTTTGGATCGAGTCCTTTAGATTTGAAATATCCTTAGGCGGAGAGGCCATCTTATTCTTAGTGCTTGATCTAGTTCTAGTACTAGGACCTACGATCTACTCCTCATGTTTAGTGTCATTAGAAATAACAATAGCCTTGGAATCAGTTTGATTTCCTTCTAGCAAAGCAAAAAGCACAGTCAGATTATTGACAGTGGCTTTAATTCCCTTATTACTAAGGGTTAGAAGCTTCCTTAACATAGTATCATTGTAATACCCTCTCCTATGGTGATACTTGGACTTTCTGATTTGGATATTCTATTATGATGGTTAGAACTATATATTTACATTTATGTTTTGTGGATGATGATATGTTTATTAGATGATTGATATTCTCATTTATGGTTGTCATTTATATGTTTATGAAATTAGAAAACCATCTATCTTTATATGTTTTATGGAGCTAACCCAAGGATTTGAATCTAACCATTATCATGATGTTTTATGTTTCATGGATATGTGTCTGATGTGTTTTCATGACTCAGGATGAAGTCATAGTTACTCACTTAGTTGAGGTCCACACGATGTATCGATTCTGGTCATCTATTTGCATATATCTAATTTGTATGTATATCCATATGTATACATGTATCTCTTCTTGGTGATGCAGGATTGTAGGTACTGGGTATGGTCTCCACCTAGCTTCACAGGTCTGAGCGATCCCTCAAAATCCTCAATTGTTGTTTTTGTTACGAAGATATCACCAAGGTTCCATAAGAAGGAACTCTACCTCTAACCCTTTTATCCTTAGGTGGGGAGTTCCTGAGTTAGTCCCTTGTATGGATGATGTATTTATGTCTCCCCTCAGTTTGTTAGTTTTATTGATCTTATAGCTAGTTTCTTGCCTTTTGCATTCGTTGAGAATGAGGTTTTGAGTATGGTAGCTCTAATTGTCTTCACGATATGTTCAATTTTTGTTAGTAGATTATATATGTGAATTATTGTTCATATGAGGGTATGATTTAGTAATTTATCTTTATTAGTAGTTACTTATATGTACTAGTGTATCTTGTTAGGAATGAATTAGTATGTGATTAAATCATGTGATTTTAATATCAATAATAATAAATGTTTTAATAATAGTAGTAAATTCCAACTTATGTTAGTAGTACACACACACACACATATACATACATCACTATTCTATTTTGTAAAGAATATGGATTAGTATATGAATAAATAATATGTTTTGTAATAATAATATTTATAATAATAATAATATATGTACACATAGGCATATTGGTGCACACATATGGATATGCATACATATATTTATATAATTGTTGGTGAGTAATTAATTATTGCATTATATTAATAAAAAATTAAATAATTTTGTTAGGAATGAATGCAAAGTATTTTGGTAGTCATTCTATAGTAGTTGTTGTTGCATTCATGACTTGGATTGTCATCAATGTCAACACAATGATATTCTGGATATTAGCAAGAAAGTAGGTACAGTTTTGTTTTGCGCACATGTTGTATTGTAGACTAGCTTTTACACAGTTGATGGTATGTTCTTTGGTGTGTTATTAACCTATGGTTAACAGCGCAAAAAGAAATTCTTTCATTTGTGAGAGTTATGAGCATTTTGGTGAAAGCAGTGTTTAGACAGTGTTTCTGTGAAGCGATTTTCAGAAATCAGAGGATATCTCTTAGTTGGGATGGAATCTAATTTTGCACAGTTAAAGGGATGTTGGATACTCATTAATGATGATGTGGTTCATAGTGAAAACTTTGAAGATATGTTTGGAGAAAGTTACAGTATCTGAAAGCCGACAGTTTTATGTGAATTCTGTGTGTAGCATATAGAATTTATTATTTTGTAATTGTGGACCGAATCATTTGTAATTATTTGAGTTTGGTATATAAGAAGGAATTTTTTCCTTGTTGTAATATGTACTATGAAGATTGAGATGCGAATATATGCATGAAGTGAAGAAAAGAGCTAATTTAGTGATGAAGGAAGACTTGTGAGTATAGAGATCTGGAATTGTGATCTTGTGTAGCAGAGAGTGTGGTTTTGGCATAGTGTGAAGGAGGTAATATATTTCATATTATTCTATTGAATAATTCTAAGATCTTTTGGATAGTGGGTTCAGAGATCTTGCCTTGAAGCTGTTTGGGCAGTGGGTCCTTCTGTCTTCCATAAACTCTTAACCGGGTTAGAATCTTTTAACAAGGATTCAAAATCTCCTAACAAAGATTTATATGTACTAAATGTATTTCATAAGACTCCTAACAGGGTCCATCCTCTAACAAGGAAATTTCATATTAGTGCATCATTTTTTGGGCATCATTCCCACCGGGGTTTACTCTTTTCAAGAGGTTCCCTAGTCAACATATCTTGTGTTATTGTGCAATTGTGTATGGTTATCTTTCTATGGTTGATCAGTACATTGATTATATTGTTTAAAGCAATTGAATGGTTAAATTATTTGATAACTGATTCACCCCCCCCTCTCTCAGTTATCTTGGGGATTTTTACTTTCTAACAATTGGTATCAGAGCAGCAGGTCCTTGAAAGAAAAGTTTAACAACTTAAGGAGATCCATAGAAAATTTTAGAAAAGAAAGCCCTAAGTTTGATGGAGTAAATTTTGACAGCTAAAAAAAAAAGATGAAGACACATCTATTGTGTTTAGGACCAAGTTATTGTTTGATTACAAAGAATGAGAAGACTATCATTGAGGAAGACAATCTAGAGGCAGGAACTAAAGATGAACTAGATCTATTCATGTGTAACATACTTGCAAGAGAAGCACTTTTGTTAGCACTATCGGAGAATGAATATAGTTAGGTAAGATGTTTGAAAACATCTCATACAATTTGGAAAGCTTTACATTCTACTTTTGAAGGTGATGAACATGCAAAGAAGGCTAGATTACATAATTGGATTTGTGCATTTGAAGATATCAAAATGATGGAAGATGAATCTATTAGAAGCTATATTGGTAGGATGTCTGAGATTGTAATAGGAATAAAGTCTTGTGGAGGTGATAAGACAGAGAATGAAGTGATTTGAAAAATTCTGAGAACTTTGAGACCAGTATTCAAGTAGACAACACAGATGATTGAACAAGTGATACCTTGTACATCAAAATTTTCAAGAGAGACTCTTCTTGGAAGATTAGAAACAACAGAGATGAACTTGAGATTATTAGGAGAGCTACCTAGAATGGAAACAACATTCAGTGCTCTTAACATTAGACCTACAAGAAGTACTGGTGTGAATGGAGATTATGCCAGTAGTAGCATATCTGAGGAAGATAAGAAGATTGAAGAAGGTATCGCATTACTTGTAAAAAGAGAATGAGATGGTAAGAAAATCTTTAAATATTGGAATTGTCAAGAATATGGTCATTTTGCATCTAAATGTCCTAAAAGAGTTAAGAAGTATAGAAGCGACTTTAAACCTAGGAGATCTAAAGAATGTTCTTATGCAAATGATGAAAATCTTGAAGCAGGAATTGAAAAACATTTAAGTGACAATGATAATGATAACTTTGAGGAAATAGGATTTGTAGCAAGTAAAGAAGAAAGTTCTGAATTTGATAAACAGGAAGAAAAAGCATTAGTTTCACAAGTTGAAAAGAAATCTGATTGGATTTTAGATAGTGGTTGTTCACATCATATGACCGGAGATAAAAGAAAGTTTGTTAAGTTAGATAATTATGACAGAGGAATTGTTAAGGTTGGTAACAATGCACCTTGTTTGATTAAGGGTATAGGATCTATTACTCTTGATGGAAATACTAACATTGATGATGTTTACTTTGTTGATGGACTGCGACATAATCTACTAAGCATTGGACAATTGGATGATAAGGGTTATCAAGTTTGGTTTTCTGAGAAAACTTCTGTGATAAAAGATAAAGATGGAAATATGATTGGAAAAGGATCCAAAACTAGAGGTAATGTATTTCAGTTGAATCCTACTAAGATGACATGTTTGATAACTAGGATTGATGACAGTTGGTTATGGCATAAAAGGTTTTGTCATAGAAACTTTGATAATATTGTCAAGGTGAGAACTACACTTGCGGTAAGAGATTTACCTAGAATTATGAAACCTACTAACATGATTTGCAAAGAATGTATGATGGCAAAGTAGAAAAGGAGTTCATTTCCCAACAAGAAGTTCACATCGACAGAGAAGCTGGAGATTGTTCATACAGACTTGAGTGGTCTTTCTAGGAGTAGAGGATTCTATGGAGAAAGGTATTTTATGATTCTTGTTGATGATTTTACAAGAATGATGTGGATTGCATTTTTGAAAGAAAAATATAAAGCATTTGATAAATTTAAGATCATGAAAAGCAAAATTGAGAATGAATCTGGAATGAAGATTAAGTGTCTAAGATCTGAAAGAGGTGGTGAATTTACATCTAGAGAGTTTAACATCTTTTGTGAAATGAATGGTATTAAGAGACAACTTTCAGCCCCTAGAACACTAGAACAAAATGGTATTGCAAAAAGAAGGAACAGGTCAATAACTGAAGCAACAAGAGCTATGTTGTTTGAAAATGATTTGGCTAGGAATTTTTGGAGAGAAGCAGTGAATATAGCAGTATACACTATGAACAGAGTACAAATCAAAGTAGATACAAACAAGACACCTTATGAATTATGGTTTGGACATACACCCTCAGTTAAGTATTTTAGAATTTTTGGAAGTAAATGTTATATAAAGAGAGATGATGATATAGGAAAGTTTGATCCTAGAAGTGATGAAGGAATATTTCTTGGATATTCTTTAAAAAGAAAAGCATATAGATGTTATAACAAAAGAACTAAGACTATTGTTGAAAGTGCAAATGTAAAAGTTGATGAGAAGTTTAAAATTTAGGAAAGAAAGCTTGATTATGAATCTGATGGAGAAGCACAACCTCAGCCTAACATTGAAAATGCAAAATTATTTTTTGAAACTAATAGTGATTTGTTGAATGAAAGTCATACTGAAGAAAATAGAGAAGAAAATAGAGAAGAAAATAGAGAAGAAAGTAGAGAAGAATCTACAGTTGGAACAAGATCAGTAACTATGACACCTAATAGGTATACTTCAAGACATCACCCTATTGAGCAAGTTATTGGAAGTTTAGATAGAGGATTTTTGACATGAAATAAGGTGCATTTATGTTTGATTTATCAAATTGAACCTAAGACTACTAATGAAGCTTGTGAAGATGAACATTGGATTATTGCTATGAAAGAAGAACTAGAGCAGATTGAAAAAAACAAGACATGGGAATTGGTCCCTAGACGTGAAGACAAGAATGTGATTGGAACAAAGTGGGTATTTAGAAACAAGATGAATGAACAAGGAGAAGTGATAAGAAACAAAGCAAGATTGGTATGTAAAGGATATTCACAACAAGAAGGAATTGACTATGAAGAAACTTTTGCACCTGTGGCCAAAATTGAAGCAGTGAGAATGTTTTTAGCATATGTAGCTTACAAGAAATTCAGAGTGTATCAGATGGATGTGAAGTCATAATTTTTGAATGGTGAATTGGAAGAAGAAGTCTACATTGAGAAGCCTGAAGGTTTTCCTTTGACACAAGAATTAGATATGGTATGTAAGTTAAAGAAATCTTTATATGGATTGAAACAAGCACCTAGAACCTGGTATGCAAGATTGGATAAGTATTTATTGAAATTGAGATTTATAAAAGGAACAACAAATAGTAACTTATACACAAAAGAAATTGAGAATGGTTTGTTGGTTATAGTTATATTTGTTGATGATATTATCTTTGGAGGAGAAGATGAAGCTAGTGACAAATTTGTAGATGAAATGAAGACTGAATTTGAGATGAGCATGATTGGAGAAATGAAATACTTTTTGGGATTACAGATAACATAAAGCAAGGAAGGTATATTTGTAAGTCAGCCTAAGTATTTGAATGACTTATTGAAAAGATTTGGAATGGAAGATTCTAAACCTGTTGGAACACCTATGGTAACCAGACATAAGTTATCTAGCAAAGATGAGAAACCAGCAGTTGAGCAGAAAAAATACAGATCTATGATTGGAGGATTGTAGCACTTGACACATACAAGACCTGATATAGCACATTTAGTTGGGATTGTAGCAAGATTTCAAGTAGAACCTAGAGAATCACATTATGCAGCAGTAAAGAGGATACTGAGATATCTGAAAGGAACAATGGATTATGGATTATGGTATGAGAATTCTGATGATTTTACTTTATGTGCCTATACTGATGCAGATTGGGGAGGTAGTGTTGATGAAAAGAAAAGCACCAGTGGTGGAGCCTTTTTTATTGGAGGAAAATTGGTCTCTTGGCTAAGTAAGAAGTAGAATTGTACTTCAAAAAGTACAACAGAAGTAGAATATGTTGCAGCAGCAAATAATTGTAATCAGATTATTTGGATGAAGCAGATGTTGAAGGATATTGGAATAAAGTTTGATTAGCCTATTGTTATACATTGTGATAACACCAGTACAGTGAGTATGTTAAAGAATCTTATTTTACATTATAAGACTAAACATATTGAGATCAAGTATCATGTTGTAAGAGAAAAAGTTGCAAAAAAAGAAGTAAGATTGGAGTACATAAGTACAAAGGAGCAGATAGCAGATATATTTACAAAGTGTTTACCTAAGGATACATTTGTGTATCTGAGAGGTATGCTTGGGGTTATGCCCCAACCTATTTTTGAGAATTGATGCAGATGATTGCATCCGTCCAGTGGTATATGAGCCCTATCTTTCTTCTGGATTGGATGTTGGAACTTCCTCTATGAGGGAGTTTATGAGCTGAGTCATGAGGACTCTTGTTATTGTATTTTTCTAAAAAGTGTCTTTTGACATTAAGTTGTTGTTGACTTAGTGATGGAATTTCTATCATTGATGTCAATGGGGGAGAGATATACATGAAAAACATTATGGATTGTATGAGAGAGCTGAATAGGAAAATGAAGCAAGATTTAATTTGATATTTTGCAGTGATGTTGCAGTATTGGATTTTTGGAACATTGGATGTTTTTCATCTATGTTGCCATCAATGCCAATGGGGGAGATTGTTAGGAATGAATGAAAAGTATTTTGGTAGTCATTCTGTAGCAGTTGTTGCATTCATGACTTGGATTGTCATTGATGTCAACATAGTGATATTCTAGATATTAGCAGGAATGTGGGTACAGTTTTGTTTTGTGCACATGTTGTATTATAGATTGGATTTTACATAGTTTATGGTATGTTATTTGGTGTGTTATTAACCTATGGTTAACAATGCAAAAATAAATTCATTCATTTGTGAGAGTTATGAGCATTTTGGTGAAAGCAGTGTTTAGACAGTGTTTTTGTGAAGCGATTTTTGAAAATTGGAGGATATCTCTTAGCTGGGATGGAATATAATTTTGTGTAGTTAAAGGGATGTTGGAGACTCATTAATGATGATGTGGTTCATAGCACAAACTTTGAAGATATGTTTGGAGAAAGTTACAGTATCTAGAAGTTGACAGTTTTATGTGAATTCTGTGTGTAGCGTGTAGAATTTATTATTTTGTAATTGTGGACTGACTCATTTGTAATTATTTGAGTTTGGTATATAAGAAGGAATGTTTTCATTGTTGTAATATGTAATATGAAGATTGAGATGCAAATATATGCATGAAGTGAAGAAAAGAGCTAATTTAGTGATGAAGGAAGACTTGTGAGTATAGAGATTTGGAATTGTGATCTTGTGTAGCAGAGAGTGCGATTTTGGCATAGTGTGAAGGAGGTAATATATTTCATATTATTCTATTGAATAATTCTAAGATCTTTTGGATAGTGGGTTCAGAGATCTTGCCTTGAAGCTGTTTGGGCAGTGGGTCCTTCTATCTTCCATAAACTCTTAACTGGGTTGGAATCTTTTAACAGGGATTCAGAATCTCCTAACAGAGATTTATATGTACTGAATGTATTTCATAAGATTCCTAGTAGGGTCCATCCTCTAACAAGGAAATTTCATATTAGTGCATCATTTTGTGGGCATCATTCCCACCGGGGTTTACTCTTTTCAAGAGGTTCCCTAGTCAACATATCTTGTGTTATTGTGCAATTGTGTATGGTTATCTTTCTATGGTTGATCAGTACATTGATTATATTGTTTAAAGTAGTTGAATGGTTAAATTATCTAATAACTGATTCACCCCCCCCTCTCAATTATCTTGGGGATCTTTACTTTCTAACAAATTTAATGGTATGGTAAATGTGTTGGAGGAAATAATTACTACGGCCTTCCTTAAATAAAGAAAACATAAATTAGATTATTATAATATGTAAATATAGGTATATCTCTTCCGGGAAAGGCTTCATTAATATTTTTTAAGCCTAACTATTAACTAATGGATATTTGGGATAGTTACATCGGTTGAGTTACCCGTGAAACTACTGCTTCAAATCTATATACAGGAGAGATTTCCTTTGTGAGGGAGAGTTGGTAGAAAGGTTGATCTCTGAGAGTAGTAGATGTTGTAGTTATAAGATATAGTTTTCATTGAGAGTTCTAGGGGAAGGTTGGAGATTGCATCCAGAAGGAATCTAAGGAATGCTAGAAGGAGACTGAGAGAATAGGATTCTTCTTCATCAACTAATTCCCGCAGGACTCTAGGTTGGAATCCATCTTGAGAGATAATTCTCTTTTCTATTATGAATATTTTTAAAGATTTGTTTGAATGCTTCTCTATATGTTTTATTTGTCTCCATATGTTGTAGAATGTTTATGCTATATTATTGTATCTGTATTGTTGGATAGGAAAATAGGATCATGTCTTAGAATAGATTACTTCCTATGCTTTATGAATATGAATATTACTTCTTTCTTGCATTTGTAAGAGTCTGGAGACTTGATAGCATTTTCATTTCATCGAGTTTTATAATCAGAATTTCCATGAGTGCTTCCAGGCTTTAGAACTTTTGTTTCAACCTTACTATTCCATATCTATTTTAGCACCACCTTTCTTCATCTAGATCTAGGGTAGATTTTTTGGATAGATAGGATGGGTTTGATGGCCATTTCTAAAGGGAAATTGGGAGATCTCAAATGGGTGTTGCCCAGATTAGGCATCCACAGTCTGTATAATGCCCAATTTTACTCATAAGTCAGATCTGTCAGTCTTTTTTTTTTAATTTTCTATCATTCTATAGAAATGCACAGTTCCTATAAATAATTGCACAACTTTGTGAATGAAATGCATAGTCTTCATTACCAAATGCGTAGTTTGATCCTGGGTTAGGGTTTAGGTAGGATTTATACAAATATAACATTTAAGTATAAGATTAATTTCTTATACTTTAATTTATATTTGTATAAAGAAATTAGATACATTTTAGGATGTTTGAGATAGGTTTCAGCTTCATAGGAGTTAAGATGTAGATTCTAGATTTTGGAGATTTCTAAAAATTTAGACTTAGTTAAATTTCAGGCACGAGAGGTTTCCATAGATGGAGCATTGTGTTTTGCATATGAAATTTTATATAAACTATATATGTTCATTACTTTTTTGGTGGAGGTTATATGGTGCATTTAGATGCTTTAATAAGGGTTAGGATGTGTTTAGGAAGAAGGATTAGGGTTTAGGATTGTCGTGAGGATCAAGACTATTCTAGGCCTCCCTAAACACTCCTAATTTTCCTAAGCATCCCTAAACTCTCCTATTCTTTTCTATTATTTGATTCAAGTCCTCGAAAGTGTTTATGATGTGTTTTATTTCATGTATGATGTATTTTTGATGTGTGGGTTAAGGGTAGAAAATCTAAGAACACTAAGTGAGTGGCTCTCAATGTGGGGCCGAGGCCCTAAGTGGGTAGTACCAGGATAACCAACTGAAGAGTTGTTTTAACAAGTGATAATTTAATTAAAATTTATGGGAATGGGTTCAAACACTAAAAATATTAATGTATGCCTTGCCCATGCCATTAGTTCTAGTAAAGGCTATGGATGGGAGTGGGAGAAGGTGCCTATGCGTAGGTATGATCGAATGGCACTTGTCTATATGAAAGACATTCAGTTTTGCATGTGCCTACTTGGGGGCCAGGGCCCAGAGTGGCTAGTACCAGGACAACCCAAGGGGTGAGGGCTATGTGATGACACTCACTTAGCTTGTTTCTTATAATTTCTATGAAGCCTTAGAACCTTTGGGAAAAGATTTATACTTTGATCTTCTTTTCATTTTCTATTTGGGAAAGGTTACCCAACCCTAGGTATGGCCTAGCTATCCCTTCTTTGTGGACCTTGGTGTTTATCTCCTAGCATGGGGTAGTGTGCCTTATGGGTATCCACGTGGTTGGGTGGTAAATCTTTTTATCAAGGTACCTTTTGTGGATGCAGTGCTTAAGGATTCATGCTTGCATAATGTCCCAGTTATGAAGAATGAAGAGTTGTATTTATCTTTCATGATGTAAAATTATTGTTACCTCCCAAGAAGAGATGAATGTAATGTAATCATTAATGTATTTAAAAATGATGTATTTGGAATGGGTAGACTTAGGAAAAAGGAAAAGGGAAAGAATGAACTCTATGTATATGATGTATGTTGGAAAAGAAAGGGATTTGGTAAGATTTCAAGTAAAGTAGTATGTTTCTCCTTATTGATGATTAAGGGAAAAGCTAGTAAAAAAAATGTAATATTTGCAATGTATCAAATGTTTAGACAATTCTATTATATGGTATTAATATGTTAAATGTTATATTGTTCATAAAGGATACTTAGGAATATAGATGGATTTAAATGGCAATTGAAATGAAAGTACTTTGTATTTCTTTATAAAGAATCTACAAATGTTGTGATGTAGTTTACTTAAGAAGTAAATCAAAATGTTAGTACACTAAATGGACTTAAATGAATTGTGCATTAAATAAGAAGGGAACCTTGGAGGAATCTAAGTTAAACTATGTTTTGTTTATGTAATTCTCTTAAAAATTCAAAATTTTTCATAAATCATTACTTAGGTTTTCTTTCACAAAGAGAATCTTTGTCCTCTTCCCCAATTCCCTTGTGGGGCATGACAATCATTGTTATTGGATTTTTTAAGGATGAGAGTGATCTTTTGCTCAACAATAGTGTTGATCTTATCTTCCAGCACACTAGAAATATCAGAATCCTCAATAAAAACATTTTTATTAGAACCATTATACATAGTAGCATGATTTCTCATTTTATCAAAAAATTTCATCTATCACTTCATACCTAGCTTCCATAGCTCTATTCTTCACCTTAAGTTCTTGGAGTTCATGGAAAGCATATTTTTCAAGGTTGAATGATAAGTTGGCTCTACTTCTAGTTGTGTTGAGGACACTCATGTTAGTGAGTCTTCTAGGATTGAAGTCATGTTCCTCAATGAAAGTAATGTCCTCCTTGTTCTAAGTATCCATCTTCTTTCCCTTTCTAGAAAGATCTTCATTGTTTGGGATCTCAGTTGTAGTATGATGACAATTGTCAGAAGCCCAATTGATAGTAGAGTTGACAATGTTGGTCAAATTCTCAAGAAGAGAAGTATCCTTCACATTCACCTACACTTCCATGTCAATTTCCTCATTATCTGAAGTCATTTCTTCCTCATCAAGTTCCCTTTCACTATTATCCTCTTCTGCCTTACTAGTGTTTTCAGAAGTACCTTCCTCCTCTTGAAGAATGTCTTCAAGAATCTGTTCCTAGTCTAGCATATGAGTGGTATCTCCAAAAGTCTCCTGGTGGGAGTCCTTATCAAAGACATCTTTTGGGTCATCAAGATTAGTATCCTCATTACCATCCAAAGGGTTAGGATTTGACATCTAGGTTTCCTCCTCTTTGTTATCAACCATAGGAGGATCTTCCTTAACCAAAATCTCCTTCTTAGTAGGCACTTCAGAAATCAGGCCCTCCTCATCAAAATTGATATTGTCACCATCATCTTATGATTTCATGCCTTCTACTTCATCAAAAATAGAGAGAGAATCATCTCTCTTTTTTTTTTGAAGTAGCCTTCCTTTTATTAGAGGAAGTCAGGCTAACTTTCTTAACTGAATTGCCCTCAAAATTTTTCCTTTTCTTCTTTTTTATCTATTTTGGTAAAGGCTCAGGGACCTTATCTCTGGTGTACTCCACAATAAGCAGGATCAAGTCTTCATGAAGGACATGCCAGGAATATTTGATAATATTGTCTATGATACTCTGATTCAAGGAGCTTAATAGAAAATAAGGGAAAGAGATCCTAGAATCATGGTAGAAATGGTTAACCAGAACAAAATGAAAGTTATAAACCCTAGTAAATCTTCCATCTAAGGTAAAATATTCCATAATCACCCTCAAGACATGAGCCCAAATAAACTTAATGTTATTAATGATGAAATAATCAATATTATCTTTCACAAGCATAGCCTTTTACTCAATATTCTTGGGGAAATCTTTGTAAGCATTGTTACCAATCTTCTTGTCTTTGAAATAATTCATACCTTCATGTGGCATACCAATGATTTCTACAATTGGGTCCAAATTCAGTGAGAATGATTTTCCCCCAATGTGCACTACACCATTGTCCCATCCGACCGTAAATTATTTAGTGATACTTTTGTCATTGCCATGAAAATGACTAAGGTATTTATCGATCTTCCCTTTCTTAAGTTTCTTCTATAATGCCTTCTCCTTAACCCATTTACATTTTCAAGGTTCTTCTCTCTTCAAGTCCCCACCCATTTCTTCCAACATACAGTTCATATTTTGATCAAGAATCTTAGAGTAAAACTTGAACCGGTTTAGACCACTCTTTCTGAAAATAGTGACCCAAAATGCGGACAAGAGCTCTTTCAACACACTAGGTTTTTTGGGAACCCAGAAAGCATGTATAAGAGGACACATAATAATGAACTTGCACTTCACTTTCCTTTTCATTTGAATATTTCTTACTGTATTCACCCTAAAATGGTCGCCTAGACTTTGGGCCCCATTATTCAATTTATCAATTTCCTAAATCAATGCTTTGCAATATTTTCAAATTAAATCAATTTTCTTGATCAAATCCTAAATCTATCATTTATTTGATTATATTCTATGGATTAACCATTTTATCCTAAGTCTTTATTTAAATAAAAGGAATTCCCTCGCCTTTTATTAAATAAAAAAGCCCCCACTTACCTCTTATCCTAAGTTGCACAAATAAAGCATTATTCCTATTTTATAAAAAGAAGAAAAGGCCTTTTTGTCTCACATGGGGCACAAAAGTCAACACTTCTTTCTCATTGGAGGAGATTTGTGCACAAGGATTGATCCCACTTTCAAACTCCACCCTTGATTAAATATTTTGCCTCTTAACCTCCATGGTCCATTTATCTTTAAAAGGAGAGCTCTTTTCTCATTCAAAGGATCCCACTTTTTATGCTAATGTTGTGCTGCAGTTTTTCTTGGTGACTTTGGAGCTTTGGAGAGCTTGTTGCATTCTAGTCTCACTCTATTCTTCATGCTTTCATTATAGCTTACTTTCTTTCATTGCATTCTTAACTTAGTTTCCTTTCAAGTTCTAGCTTAGTTCACATAGCTTAATTAGTAAAGGCTTGTAACACTTTCATTTCCATAGCTTAGTTGCATTTTTCATTCTAGCATAGTTGCATTGAATTTTCATCAAGATTCTTGAAGATATTGGCATTCTTGCCCTTGTCTCTTTGAATCTCACATTGCATGGTTTACTAGCAAGGTTATATGCTTAATAGCTCTAGCTGAGAGCCCTCTAAACACCCTTGCACTCCATGCCTAGGGAGATCTAAGTTGCTTTCTCAAGGCTTCTAATTCATGGATGCTCTTGGAACTAAAGACTTAGAGAAGTGCACATTTTGAGTTTACATTTTTGGCACCCACCGTGGGGTAGAACAACTCTATTTTGTCCTTTCCTTTCATGCATTTCTACTAATTTTTCATCATATTTATCTTGTTGTTCTCAGTTGTTTTCTACATTTTTCTAATAGAGTATCATACAATAGTCTTGCAGTATCATATGACAGTTCTTTACATACTCATGCGATACTTTTCCAGTAAAAGTATCGCACGACCATACAAGACTTTGTTGCATAGTCATACAAAACTCTGTCATCTAGATACAGTGCAAAGTATCATCTAGAAAAGAAATATTGCACTTTTATATTGAAAAGTATCGTGCGGAACTTTTTCTAACAGAATTGTCACCTAGGCCTAGCAGTGACCAATTTTGGTGCTTTCTTTACAAGATTTGAATTTTTTTGCTTGCTGGTTTTGACTTGTTGTGTTAGGGTAGAGATTCATTTGCAGATTTTACTTGGTTTTTTCTGTACTAACCTTTGTTGGCCTAACAAGTTGTGTTTGTAGGTGTTCCCTAATTGCTTGCATTATTTGCTAAAAAAGAACGCATGTCAAAGCTTCAAATACACAAGGGCTACTAATCCTTCTTGTAGGGCTACCCAAAGCATAACAATAATCAAGTGCTTGTTCTTTGCTTTCATTTTTAAGTGCGGCATACACTAGTTATTTCTTTCTTAGGCACTTAATATCTTGTCATAGGAGTCTTTTGGTGGTAGGAGAGTATGCTCTTCACCCTTGTGGTGAACCAAAAATCTTGACCCACCTCTAGATTTTGAAAGCAAGATGGCTAATTGAACATTTCTTGGTGTGTTTGGGAAAGATTGTTGAGATAGGAGAGTATGCTCTTCACCCTTGTGGTGAACTAGAAATCTCGACCCTCAATGGTTAATCCACTTCTTGTTTAGTTTAGGATCCTTTAGCGGGCCTGCTCTTGAGCAATCAAGAGGAACGACCCAAGTGGGGACAAGATAATACCCAGCTATTCCAACCCACTATAAACTCAAGGCTACCAAGGACACAAAACCTTGGTAGACATAGTACTTGTCTTCGCTTAGTGTGAGTACTTGTGGGATTGTGACCATGAGGAAAATGGTAAGAAATAATTCTTAAGGTACTCTTGTGGCCACAAGGTCCATTACTTTCCGCAAGGTAAGGAGTCCCTTTGGGGAGCAAGAGGGGTATTGTGAATGGAAGCCCTTATTATGAACCTTAGATAGAAGCTACCCAATTTTTCCACTCAACATCTTGGTGCAAGGATCGATCCTAGTGGACTAACCTAGATCACCCCAAGATTTTACTCACCATCTGCGTTCCTTTGGTTGTGTCATTGGCACTTCCATGACAAAGCCAATATCTATTGTGGGAAACCACTTTGTGTGAGGCAATGGGACATCAAGTGTGGGTCAAGTTGTTGAGTATTAAGCTTTTGTCTTTCTAGGCTAGTAAGTGCTTGAATTGTCTTCATTGTGATCTACCCATGTAAACATTCTCAAACATCAAACATCACAGTAGTGTTCATAGGATTTTTTGCTTTGATATCCCAAGTGCATGTCTTGGCAAGGTTTCTTTCACCCTTGTTCAAGTGTTTTATGACACATTTGATCACTTACTATTTGCAAACATGTCTATTTTTTTCTATTACTACATTTGAAATTGAGAAATTAAGTTTATCAACTTGCAAATTTGATCGAATTAACTTTAAAACTAGATTTTACACACTCACTAGTCAAATATCATACGATACTACACAACTATCACATCACCCACTGGATATTATCACATCAACTGCTTGGAAACTATCACTTTTCTTTGTGCAAAATATCATCTGGGAAAATTGTATCGCTTTGCTACCCTACAAACTATCGCAGAAAGTCATTTTGTTGTCTCACTATTGTCTACAATCCGAAGTTGATTTGTGTCATTTTTAGTCTTCCTTAGTCAATCTAGATTTTAGTAGGTCACTTACCCTACTATTGGAAGCCTATTGGCACCTTGGGTTCATGTGTCTTGACTCCTTGAATTATAAATATTTGATTTTACAAGTGACCTTGCTTGGAATCAGTAAGTTAGAAATTGTCCTTGTTGAAAAGACCAACCTTTGGATTCTTTGATAACACACTTGGACAGTCTTAGTAATCTCTTGTCCAATTCACTTCCCTCCAATTTCAAATTCAATCAATTATATCTTGGGTAAATCATCCTCCTGATCCATATGTGTTAGGATACTTATCCATTGTTGGGTACCTCTGTGGCAGTGCTGGTTTATACCTTTTAACAAAGATTCTATCTTACCATTTCTCTTTTGGACAATTGAATGCTTTTACTATCTTAGTTTGGTACCAATTTTTCTTAGGTTCCTCTTTTCACCTAGTGCCTTTTCTTTCATGTCAATTATGATAAGGTATCAAGTGAATCAAGGAAAATGACCTTAAGTAGTCTTTGATCAATTACCTTTAGTGCAAACTTGCCAAAAATGTAAGGGAAAATAGCCCATTTTTTATCAATCCCCTAGGAATACTTCAAAAGTTTGGTTTGACCCTAAGAGAAATCCTAGTGATTTGAGCACATCCTTAGCACCTTCTCATTCAGATATGGATATGAGTTACACCATGACTCAAAGAGAGAGGGAAGCAATGGATAAAAATCTTGATGACATATTTGAGAGACATAGAGACAACATTATATTTGGTAATTCCTCTCATGACAATCAATTAGACTCATCCCTTATCAATACCAGATATTTGGATGCACACCAAAGGGTTGAAAGGGAAATGTAGAAATCTTATTAGCATGAACAATCAAAACATGGCAATCAAGACAAAGAGCCTTATGATACCCATGTGAATGTAGCATATACCAATGACTTGTTTAAACATTCAAGACCAAGTTCACCACTCCAAACAACTTCAAGGTATACAAGTGAAAGACTTAGAAGAATTGAGCGAGAAAAGAAAACCTTTCTGGATGAACAAGCTGCAAAGGAAGAGAAATTTAGACTCCTAGATTCGGAAAGACAATCCTTACTCGATATAGAAAGGAGAGCCACACAAGAAGAGAAAGATAGGATTTTGGCTCAACAACTCAATGCTCAATACAACAACATGTGTGTTGGTGGTGGAAATAGCTCTCCTTCACCCACTCCTCCTAAAACTCCATGAAGTGGAAGATACTCAAGGACACCTTCAAGATCTCCTAGCCCTAGAGGAAGAAGGGCTTTACAACAAGACCGTTATAGGAGACAAACACCTCCTAGGAACTTAAGAAAACCTTCTCAACGTGCTCATCATGGTTCACAATATGGGGGTGGTAGTTCAAGTTTTGACCTTGACTCTCAAGATTTCATGAAAATGTAGCAAGAACCACTCTTCTAGTAGTATGTGGAGAGATATGTGGAGCAAAACAAAGATAAGTTACTAGAGAGTTTGATTAACAATGGTACTAGAGTCCCTTACAACTTTGATGTGGATAAAAAGATCAAGAAGCAAGGTCCATCCCAAGAAGAGGAGATCAAGCAACTTAAGCATATGACAGAAAAGGTATTGGCACCCAAGAGTTCCTTTTCACTTGACTCAATTTTTCCTAATCATTTTGACAAGAGTGTGAGTATTAAAGATTTTCCTAGAAAGGTGGAAATGCCCCTATATGACAAATATGATGGTAATGGGGACCCACATGATCATGTGCACCAATTCTACATTATGAGCTTTGAGTTTCATCAAGATGACTCCTATCTCATGAGGTTGTTCCCAAGGAGTCTCAAAGGTCAAGCAATGGAGTGGTTCACCAACATAATTCCCCCCGTCAAGACCGTCAAAGAGCTTCTCCATAGATTTGTTCAACACTTTGCTTACAATCTTTCAAGATCTGTCACCATGTTGGACTTATGCAATTTAAAGAAAAATCAAGGGGAATCCTTTGTCACTTTCTTGCAAAGGTGGAGATGACAATGCTCTTGCTACTCTAGGACCATTCCTGAACATGAGAAGATTGAAATCCTTGTTAGAAACTTGGTTCCTGAAATGCGGTGTGAAGTTAGGAAGACGGTCTTTGATTCCTTTGATACCATGGTTGAAACCACATGTAGAATTGAGGATGTTTTGAAAGAATAAGGAATTTTGGAAAAACATGGAAACAACAACAAAAATGGCCAAAATAACAACTCTAATAAGGACAAAGGGAAAAACCCACATTGGAATAGGAACAAACAAGTGGTTAATGATGGAGTTGTGGACTCTTCTCAACCTAAGGATCAAGGTGTTCTTCACTTATCTAGTGCTATTCAAGCAATGAAGCTCAACACATCCAACCAAAAAGAGCATAAGCCAAGATACCAAGATAAGCCTAAGAAAGAGAGGTGTCAATTTTCAAAACTTGGTGATTCATATGAGGATGTCTTCAAAACACTCATTGCCAACAATCTTGCACATCCTCAAGATCCCACAAAGCATCATATCCCTAATGTTAAACCACATTGGTGGGATGATAAAGATTTTTGAAAATTTCACAATGGTATTGGACATGATATTGAACACTATTGGAAACTTAAGCATATCATCCAAGATCTCATTAAGAATGGAAAACTTCAGATAGATGGGTTGAACACCAACGTTGATCATAAGGCATTCAAAGAGCCTTTGCCCAAGTATGAGAAGGGGAAAACCTCTAAACCTAAGAATGGCAAGGCTAAGATCAAATACACTTACACAACTATGGAGAATGTGGTCAACATGCTTGAAGTTGTGGAGAAAAGTGTCAACATGATGAAAAATAAAGATCCCTATGGTTATGACTCTCCTCCTATCTTTGATGAAGGACCCGTTGTGGTGCCAAGGGGTCCCAACTCTAGGATGACATCTCAAGTTCTTAATGTTATTACCTAAAGTCAAGGTCCCATTGTCATTAGAGGACCCAACTCAAGTCAATCCAATAAATGAAAGAAAGTGGCATCCAAGAATGTCACCTCAAAATCAGCAGTTGATCCTAAGTTGAGCTATAATCTTGTTGATCAGTTGTAGAGAACCCTAGCTCAGATTTTGATCTTTGAGCTCTTAGAGTTTTCCCCGAGACACAAACAAGTCCTTGAGGATGCTTTGCATGAAGAAAATGTCCTTAACAACTTAGATGTCGATCAATTCCAAAACATGGTAAACCATCTTGCCAGCCCTCATTACCTAATCTTTTCAGAGGAAGATGACAAAGCTTTGAGCCACCCACATAATCTCTCCCTTCATATTAAAGTCATGATTCATAAAACTTGTGTTAGGCATGTGTTGATAGATGGGGGTGCTAGGCTAAATATTTGTTCCTTAAGTCTTTTAAAGACATTGGGTTACTCAGAAGAAGTCATAGATTCCTGACAAAAGATCACAATCAAAGCCTATGATGATGCAGAAAGAAGTTCCAAAGGGTTGGCCATCCTTCCTGTTAGGATTGGTCCTATTGAGAAGGATATTTTGTTTCAAATTATTGATGCTGGTTCTCTGGCATATAATATCTTACTTGGTAGGCCATAGATCCATGATATGCAAGCAGCGCCATCTACCTACCATTAGTGTGTTAAGTTCCCCTACAATGGAGTAGAAATTTGTATACCTAGGGATAGCACCTTATCTGTTAACTCAATTTTAGCAGGGACTCATGTTCCCCTCAATAGAGAAGTAGAAGATTTCAATGTGACTCTAGCATAGTGCAAAGATAAGTTCAAGTTAATGGACCTTGGTATGGGGGGGTATCAACTCAACTCCTTCACAAAGCTTCTAGTTTCACCTAGCTCTTATGGAAAACCTTCACAAGAGATGAAACATTCCTCTTCAGCCATGACTTTATTTGGCACATTTGTAAAGTCTTCAGTGCCTATCCAAGATGAGAAAGAAGAGGTGGCTATTAGAGATTGGTTTTATAAAGAAGAAAAATATATGCACAATGAGAATTTCTCTCCCTCTCCTAAGGCTTATGGGAGAGGATACACTTTTGTCAAATAGATGGGCTATCCTAGACATGGCCCTCTCAGTCAAAGATTGGATGCTAGAGATGAACCTCTTGATCATGCTCTTTTTGGATGCAAATCTAAGAAGACAGTTGGCCTAGGATTTGAGAATCATAACAAGAAAACTAATCCTATCCTGGATAAGTCAGATAGTGAAGGTGAACTGACATACACACCAAATTTGACAAATCAACAAGATATGTGTGAAGATTGGGTCCCTTCCACTAATCTCCTTTGGGGAGATTCAGATAATCTAGTTGCTCATGTGATAAGTTCAAACCTAGAATAGGATGAATCAAGTGTAGAAAATCCTGTGAAAGAACATGAATACAAGAATGGTGTTCAACAAGATGTTACCCTTGGTGACATTGGAACCTCCACATCAAGACATCCTAAACATGCATGGTGTAAACATCCCAGTTGGGATTCAAATATGGATTCACACGAGTATGAATGGGAGTCTCTCTCTGATTCTTCCATAGTTAACATGGACATTGATGTCATCCATACTTATAGTTCTCACCCTGAGGTAGCTGATAAGTCACATGTAGGATTTGAGGACTAGAACCCATTTGTTTCCTTAGTGGATGATTCTTCACTTGGTAGGATGAATCTTGATTTGGGTAACTTAGAATAATTCTTGACAGACTCTAACTCTTTAGTCACTAGAGATGACATCATCTATATTCACAACCTTGTACCTATCATTGACTTACCCCTTTCTCATTCTCACCTCATCGATTGGTCCCAATGTTATCAAGAACTTGAGCTCTTGACAATGTAGAATGACTATGAGATAACTTGTTACCTGAATGCAATTGAACCCATAGTCTCTTCCACCATTGAATTTGCTAGGATCATGATAGAGCCAGACATCAAGTACCTTAGTCATAAAATAAAAATAATAGGATTTCTGATGGCAAAAACCATTGTGTGGCAGTGTTAGAACCAAAAATAGTAAAAAGAAATGATGTATCTAAGGGTGAAAACCTCTTTGAGGCACCTAAGGATGAGGTACTTGATTGTCTCCCAAGTTACTTTCAAGATAGATCTTAAATTCTTGTTGAGCCAACACAACCAATCAATTTGGGTACAAATGAGGCTCCATAGATGATACACTTGGCTCGGTCCTTGTCAACACAAGAAAAGGAAGCATACACCAAGTTCTTATAGAGAAAGAAAATTAATTTTGCATGGACTTATTCAAATATGCTAGGGTTGGACACTAATCTTATTGTGCATCACTTTTCCATAGCTCCAGGTGTGAAACCAGTCAAACAAAAATTGAGAAAAATGCATCCTCACATAGCTTTGCTAGTTAAAGAAGAATTAGAGAAACTCCTCAGTGCAGGATTCATAAGAGCTATTGACTATGCTGAATGGATACCAAACATTGTACCAATTTCCAAACATGACAAATCCATTCGAATCTGCATGGACTTTAGAGATCTCAATAGAGCATGCCCAAAAAATGATTTTCCACTCCCAAATATAGACATGATAGTGGACATGACCGTGGGTTATGAGATCTATTCCTTGATGGATGGTTTTTTTGGATATAATCAGATTAAGATAGCTCCTAAAGATCAAGAAAAGACTGCATTCACTTGTGCATGGGGTACCTATTGTTGGAATGTTATGCCTTTTGAATTAAAAAATTTAGGAGCCACCTATCAACGAGCTATGACAACTATTTTTAATGACATGATGCATAAAAAGATGGAAGATTATGTGGATGACACCTTGGCTAAGTCTAAGAAGAGAGACACACACTTAATTGATTTAGAAGTCATTTTAGATCGAATGGAACAATTCCAACTAAGATTAAAGCCAAAAAAGTGTGCATTTGGTGTTACCTCTGGAAAGATGCTAGGATTCATTATTTCAGCAAAAGGAATAGAGGTAGACCCTAAAAAAGTCTAAGCAATCATGGATATGCCACCTCCTAAAAACATTAGTCAAATGAGGAGTCTTCAAGGGAACCTTCAATCCATAAGAAGGTTCATTTCACAATTGGTAGATAGAGCTCAACCCCTTAATAAGAACTTACATAAGGGAGTTAAATATATCTGGAATGAGGATTGTCAAAAAAGCATGGACCAAATCAAGAAATACTTGGCAAATCCTCCTATTTTAATGCCTCCTATCCTAGGGAAGCCACTTATTCTATATGTTTCAGCAACAAAATCTTCCTTGGGGGCATTACTAGCTCAACTTGATGAACATGGGAAAGAAAGAGCCATATATTACATTAGCTATATGCTTGTTTCATATGATGTTAATTACACGACTATTGAGAAAGCTTGCCTCGCAGTGGTGTTTGCTTCTCAAAATTTGTGACATTACATGCTTGTGCACACCATACACCTCATAGAAAAAATTGATCCACTCAAGCATTTTCTCGGTAAGGCTACTCTCACAGGTAGACTTGCTAAATGGATGCTGATTCTTTCAAAATTTGACATCTTGTACATTGAGCTCAAAGCAATCAAAGGACAAGCCATAGCTGATCAATTGGTTGACTTCCCAATTCAAGATAGTGTTAGAAAGTAAAGATCCCCAAGATAACTGAGAGGGGGGGGGTGAATCAGTTATCTCATAATTTAACCATTCAACTACTTTAAACAATATAATTAATGTAGTAATCAACCATAGAAAGATAACCATACACAATTGCACAATAACACAAGATATGTTAACTAGGGAACCTCTTGAAAAGAGTAAACCCCGGTGGGAATGATGCCCACAAAATGATGCACTAATATGAAAGTTCCTTGTTAGAGGATGGACCCTATTATGAGTCTTATGAAATACATTCAGTACATATAAATCTCTGTTAGGAGATTTTGAATCCCTGTTAAAAGATTCTAACCCGGTTAAGAGTTTATGGAAGATAGAAGGACCCACTGCCCAAACAGCTTCAAGGCAAGATCTCTGAACCCACTGTCCAAAAGATCTTAGAATTATTCAATATAATAATATGAAATATATTACCTCCTTGACACTGTGCCAAAACTGCACTCTTTGCTACACAAGATCACAATTCTAGATCTCTATACTCACAAGTCTTCCTTCATCACTGAATTAGCTCTTTTCTTCACTTCATGCATATATTCGCATCTCAACCTTCAAAATACATATTGCAACAAGGAAAAAATTCCTTCTTATATTCAAAACTCAAATAACTACAAATGAGTCGGTCCTCAATTACAAAATAATAATTTCTACATGCTAAAAACAAAATTCACATAAAACTGTCCGCTTCTAGCTACTGTAACTTTCTCCAAACATATCCTCAAAGTTTGTGCTATGAACCATGTCATCATTAATGAGTCTCCAACATCCCTTTAACTATGCAAAATCAGATTCCATCCCAGCTAAGAGATATCCTCTGATTTCTGAAAATCGCTTCACAAAAACACTGTCTAAACACTGCTTTCACCAAAATGCTCATAACTCTCATGAATGAATGAATGTCTTTTTGTGCTATTAACCATAGGTTAATAACACACCAAAGAATATACCATCAACTATCCAAAATCCAATCTACAATAAAACATGTGCGCAAAACAAAACTGTACCTACTTTCCTACTGATATCCAGAATATCACCGTGTTGACATCAATGACAATCCAAGTCATGAATGCAACAACAACTGCTACAGAATGACTGCCAAAATACTTTGCATTCATTCCTAACAATCTCCCCCATTGGCATTGATGGCAACATAGATGAAAAACATCCAATGTTCCAAAATTCCAATACTGCAATATCACTGCAAAATATCAAATTAAATCTTGCTTCATTTTCCTATTCAGCTCTCTCATACAATCCACAATGTTTTTCATGTATATCTCCCCCCCATTGACATCAATGATAGAAATTCCATCATTAAGTCAACAACAACTTAATGTCAAAAGACACTTTTTAGAAAAATACAATAACAAGAGTCCTCATGACTCAGCTCATAAACTCCCCCATAGAGGAAGTTCCAACATCCAATCCAGAAGAAAGATAGGGCTCATATACCACTGGACAGATGTAATCATCTGCATCAATTCTCAAAAATAGGTTGGGGCATAACCCCAAGCATACCTCTCAGATACATAAATGTATCCTTAGGTAAAGGTTTTGTAAATATATCTGCTATCTGTTCCTTTGTGCTTATGTACTCCAATCTTCCTTCTTTTTCTACAACTTTCTCTCTTACAACATGATACTTGATCTCAATATGTTTAGTCTTAGAATGTAAAATAGGATTTTTTGACATACTCACTGTACTAGTGTTATCACAATGTATAACAACAGGCTCATCAAACTTTATTCCAATATCCTTCAACATCTGCTTCATCCAAATAATCTGATTACAATTGTTTGTTGCTAGAACATATTCTGCTTCTGCTATACTTTGTGAAGTACAATTCTACTTCTTACCTAACCAAGAGACCAATTTTCCTCCAAGAAAAAAGGCTCCACCACTGGTGCTTTTCTTTTCATCAATGTTGCCTCCCCAATTTGCATCAGTATAGGCACATAAAATAAAATTATCAGAATTCTCATACCATAATCCATAATCCATTGTTCCTTTCAAATATCTCAGTATCCTCTTTATTGCTACATAATGTGATTCTCTAGGTTCTACTTGAAATCTTGCTACAATCCCAATTGAATGTGCTATATCAGGTCTTGTATGTGTCAAGTACTGCAATCCTCCAATCATAGATCTATATTTTTTTGCTCAACTGTTGGTGTCTCATCTTTGCTAGATAACTTATGTCTAGTTACCATAGGTGTTCCAACAGGTTTAGAATCTTCCATTCCAAATCTTTTCAATAAGTCATTCAAATACTTAGTCTAACTTACAAATATACCTTCCTTGCTTTGTGTTATCTGTAATCCCAAAAAATATTTCATTTCTCCAATCATGCTCATCTCAAATTCAGTCTTCATTTCATCTGCAAATTTGTCACTAGCTTCATCTCCTCCTCCAAAGATAATATCATCAACAAATATAACTATAACCAACAAACCATTCTCAATTTCTTTTGTGTATAAGTTACTATCTACTGTTCCTTTTATAAATCCCAATTTCAATAAATACTTATCCAATCTTGCATACCAGGTTCTAGGTGCTTGTTTTAATCCATATAAAACTTTCTTTAACTTACATACCATATCTCCTTCTTGTGTCAAAGGAAAACCTTCAGGCTACTCAATGTTGACTTCACATCCATCTGATACACTTTGAATTTCTTGTAAGCTGCATATGCTAGAAACATTCTCACTGCTTCAAGTCTGGCCATAGGTGAAAAAGTTTCTTCATAGTCAATTCCTTCTTGTTGTGAATATCCTTTACATACCAATCTTGCTTTTTTTCTTATCACTTCTCCTTGTTCATTCATCTTGTTTCTAAATACCCACTTTGTTCCAATCACATTCTTGTCTTTAGGTCTAGGGACCAATTCCCATGTCTTGTTTTTTTCAATCTGCTCTAGTTCTTCTTCCATAGCATTAATCCAATGTTCATCTTCACAAGCTTCATTAGTAGTCCTAGGTTCAATTTGTAAAATCAAACATAAATGTACCTTATTTTGAGTCAAAACTCCTCTGTCTAAACTTCTAATAACTTGCTCAAAAGGGTGATGTCTTGAAATATACATGTTAGGTGTCATAGTTACTGATCTTGTTCCAACTGTAGATTCTTCTCTGCTTTCTTCTTTGTTTTCTTCTCTATTTTCTTCAGTATGACTTTCATTTAGCAAATCACTATTAGTTTCAAAAAATAATTCTGCATTTTCAATGTTAGGCTGAGGTTGTGCTTCTCCATCAGATTCATAATCAAGCATTCTTTCCTGAATTTTAAACTTCTCATCAACTTTTACATTTGCACTTTCAACAATAGTCTTAGTTCTTTTGTTATAACATCTATATGCTTTGCTTTTCAAAGAATATCCAAGAAATATTCCTTCATCACTTCTAGGATCAAACTTTCCTATATCATCATCTCTCTTAATATAACATTTACTTCCAAAAATTCTAAAATACTTAACTGAGGGTGCATGTCCAAACCATAATTCATAAGGTGTCTTGTTTGTATCTACTTTGATTTGTACTCTGTTCATAGTGTATACTGCTGTGTTCACTGCTTCTCTCCAAAATGTCTTAGCCAAATCATTTTCAAACAACATAGCTCTTGCTACTTTAGTTATTCACCTGTTCCTTCTTTCTACAATACCATTATGTTCTAGTGTTCTAGGGGCTGAAAGTTATCTCTTAATACCATTCATTTCACAAAAAGTATTAAAATCTCTAGATGTAAATTCACCACCTCTATCAGATCTTAGACACTTAATCTTCATTCCAGATTCATTCTCAATTTTTCTTTTTATGATCTTAAATTTATCAAATGCTTCAAATTTTTCTTTCAAAAATGCAATCCACATCATCCTTGTAAAATCACCAACAAGAATCATAAAATACATTTCTCCATAGAATCCTCTACTCCTAGTAGGACCATTGAAGTCTATATGAACAATCTCCAGCTTCTTTGTCAATGTGAACTTCTTGCTGGGAAATGAACTCCTTTTCAGATTTGCCATCATACATTCTTTGCAAATCATGTTAGTAGGTTTCATAATTCTAGGTAAATCTCTTACCGCAAGTGTAGTGCTCACCTTGAAAATATTATCAAAGTTTATATGACAAAACCTTTTATGCCATAACCAACTGTCATCAATCTTGGTTATCAAATATGGCATCTCTGTAGGATTCAACTAAAATACATTACCTCTAGTTCTGGATCCTTTTCCAATTAGATTTCCATCTCTATCTTTTATCACACAAGTTTTCTCAGCAAACCAAACTTGATAACCCTTATCAACCAATTGTCCAACACTTAGTAGATTATGTCTCAATCCATCAAAAAAGTAAACATCATCAGTGTTAGTATTTCCATCAAGAGTAATAGATCCTATACCCTTAATCAAACAAGGTGCATTATTACCAACCCTAACAATTCCTCAATCATAATTATCTAACTTAACAAACTTTCTTTTATCTCCATTCATATGATGTGAACAACCACTATCTATAATCCAATCAGATTTGTTTTCAACTTAAGAAACTAATGCCTTTTCTTCCCTTTCATCAGATTCAGAACTTTCTTCTTTAATTACTACAAATCCTATTTCCTCAAATTTATCATTATCACTATCACTTAAATGTCTTTCAATTCCTGCTTCAAGATCTTCATCATTTGCATAATAACATTCTTTAGATCTCCTAGGTTTAAAGTTGTTTCTATACTTCTTAACTCTTTTAGGACATTTAGATGCAAAATGACCATATTCTTGACATGTCCAACATTTAAAGATTTTCTTACCATCTGGTTCTCTTTTTACAAGTAATGCAATACCTTCTTCAATCTTCTTATCTTCCTCAGATTTAGATCTGCTACTGCTGGCATAATTTCCATTCACACTAGTACTTCTTGTAGGTCTAATGTTAAGAGCACTAAATGCTATCTCCATTCTAGGTAGCTCTCCTGATAATGTCAAATTCATCTCTTCTATTTCTAATCTTCCAAGAAGAGTCTCTCTTGAAAAGTTTTATGTACAAGGTATCACTTGTTCAATCATCTGTGTTGTCTACTTGAATACTGGTGTCAAAGTTCTCAGAATTTTCCATATCACTTCATTCTCTATCTTATCACCTCCACAAGACTTTATTCTTGTTACAATCTTAGACATCCTACCAATATAGCTTCTAATGGATTCATCTTCCATCATTCTGATATCTTCAAATGCACAAATCCAATTATGTAATCTAGCCTTTTTTGCATGTTCATCACCTTCAAAAGTAGAATGTAAAGCTTTCCAAATTGCATGAGATGTTTTCAAACATCTTACCTGACTATATTCATTCTCTGGTAGTGCTGACAAAAGTGCTTCTCTTGCAAGTATGTTACACATGAATAGATCTAGTTCATCTTTAGTTCCTGCCTCTAGATTGTATTCCTCAATGATAGTCTTCTCATTCTTTGTAATCAACCAATAACTTGGTCCTAAACACAATAGATGTGTCTTCATCTTTTCTTTCTAGCTGTCAAAATTTACTCCATCAAACTTTGGGCTTTCTTTCCTGAAATTCACCATGGATCTCCTTAAGTTGTTAAACTTTTCTTTCAAGGACCTGCTACTCTGATACCAATTGTTAGAAAGTAAAGATCCCCAAGATAACTGAGAGGGGGGGGGGGGTGAATCAGTTATCTGATAATTTAACCATTCAAATAATTTAAAAAATATAATTAATTTAGTAATCAACCATAGAAAGATAACCATACACAATTGCACAATAACACAAGATATGTTGACTAGGGAACCTCTTGAAAAGAGTAAACCCTGGTGGGAATGATGCCCACAAAATGATGCACTAATATGAAAGTTCCTTGTTAGAGGATGGACCCTGTTAGGAGTCTTATGAAATAAATTTAGTACATATAAATCCCTGTTAGGAGATTTTGAATCCCTGTTAAAAGATTCTAACCTGGTTAAGAGTTTATGGAAGACAGAAGGACCCACTACCCAAACAGCTTCAAGGCAAGATCTCTGAACCCACTATCCAAAA